>PIJE02000236.1:370000-505877 GCA_002895965.2 Coryphaenoides rupestris | reverse complement strand
CCAGTGGTCATCAACCTTTTTAAGCCCAAGATCCCTGACCTCGGCCTTGGTGAAAGGCCGAAGAGAAAAAGGCAGCCCAGTCTGTATTTCCAACTTGAGGCCTTTTATTTAGGCTAATTTAATTACATGAAGTCAATTTGAATTTGATGCAACCAAGAACAAATCATTTGAGTAAATATTTTTTTCACAAGAGCAACAAAGAAAAATTATTATATGAAGTGCCATTGGTAGTCCCCATGAGTCACTGTCCCTAGATCTGGCTTTCAGCTGTCATTTTGCAAATGAACCATCTCCATGTCAACTCCACTTGACAAAGCAAACACGTGATGGAATGTATCTGCTACCTGTTCTCTATCAATGGACATGAATGGGTTTGAAACGAATGCAGCAATATTGTCCATGACGTCACTTTGCTACGCTGAAAAAAATACAACTGGGGCGCTTTTAAAACCAAACATTAATCGGGCACAATGTATAAATAATATTAATAATAATAATATAATATAATAATTGTGGTATGCGAGGGGGCGTGGTTTAGCAGCGGCGGGTGAAACAAGGGGGCGGAGCGGCAACACGCCTGAGATTGCCGCAGCTGTAGGGATGAGTATAATGATCCTGATCATATTTATTAACACCTGGTTACTGTCCCCACAGTAGGAGGCTGGGGACGGATGGAGCAGCAGGACCCGACACGAGGCCGACTAAAAACAATATTAACATGTTCCTTATGAAGCCAATGGGCCTCATTTTAAAGACTGTTCCGCATTATCCCGACTGCGCTCCGCCGCTTCTGCCACCGACTCAGCACCTTGCGTCTCCGTGTCCCAGGTCCTGTTTGGGCGCCAATGTAGCGAAGTCTATGTTGCCACAAAGCCACCGTGGCTTGATCTGGTTCTGGACCGGGAAGCCACCGTGGCTTGATCTGGTTCTGGACCGGGAAGCCACCGTGGCTTGATCTGGTTCTGGACCGGGAAGCCACCGTGGCTTGATCTGGTTCTGGACCGGGAAGCCACCGTGGCTTGATCTGGTTCTGGACCGGGAAGCCACCGTGGCTTGATCTGGTTCTGGACCGGGAAGGAGAGTGGACCGCTGGACCGCCCCCTCGCATATCACAATAATATAAGAATAAATAATAGAAATAAACAAATATACATTTGTGTACGCATTTGTATGTAATGAAAAGAACACATATACCAGTAATCAAAGTATTATTATTTATTATTTATTATACCAAATGTCGGCTCTGTAGTTAAGATATATTTTTTCACATTCGGGGACATCTTTGCGCATCTCTTCACGGGCGGGAAAGTGTGCGAAATTCGGATGGTCGGATGAAAATCCTTCTGTGAAAAAGTATCTTATAGTGGAAGTGCAAGGTCACAATGTGGCCCTCTGGTAGTGATGATAACATTTCTGTGGCCCTCTCTATCATCAAAGTTGCCCATCCCTGTTCTAGACTGACGCTTAGCTAAGAAATCTTTACACTACGTTGTGGCTGGAAGTGTGTAAAAGAAACAAGGTACTTCGTCCTCATATTTAACTTATCTAGACTAATAACAGAGAATTATCACTACAAAACGCATATCAGGAGCACAGCGAGGAGGTAACTGCTCAGCATCGCGGATGCAGGACCAAGTCTGAAGGACCAAGAACTATGGGTCTTAGGAGAGAGACAGGACCCTCTCCGTGTTGATCTTACAAAGGCTAGGTGAGCGCAGTGCGACCTAATTCATTCGATCAATGAGCAGACGTGACGTCGATGGACGGACTTCTGAGTCACGCCCCTGTCGTGACTCAGAAGTCCGTAGGAGCCATGAAGGGCCAGTCTTCATACCTTCATACCTACCCCCTGTCGGACAGGCTCGGCGGAATGTCTTTCATCTCCACCTGGGGCACAAACTTCTTGGCGTTTCACTGCCCGCTGTGGGGAGCAGTCTTGATCGAGTGTCTTTTCATCTCAGTGGACAACAGGCTCTGGTGGAGATTATTTATCTCCTGTGGGGGGCGAAGTGTGATTGGGTTCTTCTGATCTTCAGTGGAGATCAGACTTTGCAGTGCCTCCGTATCCTTAGACTAGAGAAGCATATGGTCCCAACCACCACCTTGGATGGCTGAGGCCCTACAAGAATCAGAAAGTGTTATTGCCATGTAAGCTTTCACTAGAATGAATTGGTGTGTATTGGTGTGTGTGGTGTGTGGTGTATTGGTCCAGAAGGTATAAATCTGTTATTGATTATCAATGGCTGTGTTCCAATAGGCTCACATGTCTCCTCATTCCCTATATAGTGAACACTCCATAGTACACTATTGGGGAACAAGTATATGGGGAATTCAGACAGCAAATATACCCTAGAAGTCCATCAGCATGACATGTATTGATCGCATAAACAATCCAAGACGTGTTCGACGTGAACCTGTATGTGCCAGAACATTAACATTGGATGACTCCGTTGACAGTGAAAACCAGTGTGCATCATGGGGTGTGGCTGTGGAAATAAGTGTGCATCAGTTGTAAAGGTATTGTAAAGAGCATTATGGAAATGAATTAGTGCACTATGTGGGGTCAACACTGTGTTTCAGGCAAAATTACAAAATGGTGACACCCTAAATAGTGCACTATATTGGGCACAAGTGGACAAATTCAAACATAGATTCTGCTTGCAGCTTTCTTGAGAACCGCTCACCCAAACAACTTCCTTGGGTCCTTGGCAATGTTGATCAGATGAACGGTTGTGGAGAACAGACAAACATACATACAGAGACTACTTCCATTATAGTTGATAATATGGTGGACATTGCATGAGATCACAACTCCACTAACCTCCCGGCTCCCCCCCCCCACCCCCCCCAGGGGTCCTGGCGTTCGGCCTCTGTGCCACGGCGCTCATCACGGACGTGCTGCAGCTGATGACCGGCTACCCGACACCCTACTTCCTGACCGTGTGCCAGCCCAACTACACGGCACTCAACGTCACCTGTGAGCACAACCCCTACGTCATGGCCGACATCTGCTCTGGCACCAACCGAGCCGCCATCCTTCAGGGCAGGTGAGGGGACCAAGAATGAACGTTTCCATGCCATGTTTGCAAACGTAGCATGAATGTTTAACATCATGCATGGAAACTGATCGCTTTCCTGTGAATAGTTGGATTCTAATTGGCAGTCCAATATATAATATCAGGTGGTCAGGTCATCTTTTATATAGTCATAATTAAAATGGGCTTATCGATTCATGATTTGGGTTCGGGTTAGAGTGTGTGTGGGAATGGAATTAAATAAGAGTGATATTAAAGTAAATAATAATATTATGGTATGTACAGTATATGTATGTGGAATTGTGTATTGCAAGTACTTATGTTTTTTTATGTGTGTTGCATTTCCATGCTTGCTGAAGTATGAGTCTACCCTATAGATCTTAATCAGAAGCAACATTCTGCATGATGCTTAGTCTTGCCGATGTCTCATGTCGTCCTCCTTATGAAACGTATGTGGTGCAGCAGTAAGGGGCCACTTTGACCCAGAAGCACTGCAGTCACATTCTCATCTGTGATCAAAGTTTTATGACTCCAGATGTAAGAGCTGCGCTTTCCACAACAGTGGGTGTGTAGCAGACTTTTACACCGGGCTATGCACATGTTATGTGTTGACACACACACACGCACACACACACACAAATCACATGCACACAAATGTGTACAGTATAGTCACTCTTCCACACAATCATGCATAGCCATTGCACATACAGTATGCACACACATACTGGCACGTATCCTGCATCATAAGTAGGTCATTCCGATAGAGCTGGATTTCAGGTTCACTTCCACTCTGTGACTCATCTGAAACAGCACCCAATTTGTGAATTGATGATGATATTGACCCCGTTATGACACCCTCTATCCCTCCGAATCATCTGCCATGGAGCAACAGTGTCTGATTAGAGCACCTAAACATCAATAATGCAACCCAGACTCTCCAATTCTATTTTTGGTTCTCTCTCATCTTCCAGAAAATCCTTTCCGTCACAGCACGCCACTCTGGCCTCCTTCGCAGCGGTCTACGTCTCGGTGAATGATGCTTCTTCTATGTTTACTAATGTACCTCTAAGATGCCTTTTCAGCCAAGTGATATGCTCTTTTTGGAAAGATTTACCAAGTTACTCTTCCGATTTACTAAATTGTATTGAGGGGTATTCATACATTTTCTTCACGGTGGAATTATTTTGCTACTGTTCATCACCAACATTAAAACAACAGCATTGTTTTTTGTTCCGAGTGCTCCCCTGCAATCCTTCAAAGTACCCCTAGGGGCACACATACCCCATTAGAGAAACACTACTCGACACAACCACCACACAACTGGACCAAAAGCACACAGATGCTGACAGTGCCCTCTTGACACAAAGCAATATAGGTTAACATAGGTTATGTAAAGAATAAACCACTCTGAGTTATCCCATTATTATACAATAATGTCCATTATACATTATTTTCCGATAACGGGACACCCCGTAATGGTTTATTTATTATACAAGTTACTTTTGTCTTTAATGTAACCGTTTATCAACTTAATCAGCTGATAGCTGATTGTGGTGCTTTGAGCATATTGCTTTTGTGTTGTCAAGTAAATATCTGACAAATAACCCACACCCATGCTATGTTATTGACCAATCAGGATCAAGTGTAATGTATTGTACATCATACAAGACAATGCATCGTGTCGCATTGACTCAACACTGATGCACTGTGGGTGATGTACGAATCCACAAGTCTATAAACACAATGATGCGTGTCCTCCACAGATGTACTTCAACAGCACGCTGACCGACTCCTCTAAGCTGCTGAAGCCGCTGCTGGTCTTCTCATTCATCATGTGTGGCATCATCTGTGGCCTGACACGGATCATCCAGTACAAGAACCACGCCATCGACGTCTACCTGGGCTTCCTGTTGGGCGGTGCAATCGCTGTATACCTGGTGGGGCCCCAGTGCCGACATACTGTACACACCTTTTTACCGACACGGGTCCAAAATGATGTCCAAGTCTTAGTATCATGTCTTTTCCAAATGTCTATTTTTAAATATGGGAATACAAGGTATAGTTCATTGCTAAAATAATTAACTTCACTTGTTAAGCAAATTAACTTCACTGAACAATTTGTTCCGCAAAAGCTGATTCAATGTGTGATAGTGTGGGCCTTGCGACCTAGTTTCACACATACTAAGGTATGATAACCGATGACCCCTCTCTGGTCTCCAGGGACTGTATGCGGTAGGTAACTTCCAGCCCAGCGAGGATGCCAGCTACACTCGTCCCTTCCCCCCGGTCCACTGCCCCCCCTGCTCCTTACCTCACATCAGTCAGGAGGCCGTGCTGCATCACCTGCAGATGAAGGCCAGCATGAGCGCAGAGGTCGGCCTCCCCATCTCCCACTCGGAGGGCCTGCTCCACCGCAGCCTCCAGCAGCAGCAGCAGAGGGTCGCCGAAGGCCGGGGGGGCGAAGTGGACATGATGTCCTCGTGTGGCACCCTGGGCAGGGATCCCTACATGACCTTCAGCCACACCCTGCCGCGGGTCCATACCCCCCAGGCCATCGCCGCGTACGAGGAGGCGGCACGCCGCCACGCCGCCACGCTCCACCACGCCTCCATGGACTCCAGCCGCTCCAAGCAGCTGCTGTCCCAGTGGAAGAGCAAGAACGACGAGCGCAAGTGTGCCCTGCAGGTGCCCGACTCCTTCTCCTCCTCCGTGGACTCCTCCTCTGGCCAGTCCTCCCTGCACCACCCGCACCACCACGGCAGCATGGAGCTGGCCGCGGGGCTGAACGGGGGCTTCGACGGCGGCACGTCCGTCCACCAGTACATGGCCAAGCTGGCCTCGGGCGCCAGCAGCACGCTGCCCAGCAACTGCAGTGGAATCACCGGCGGGGCCCGGATCGCCATGCAGTCGGCCCAGGGTCCTCTCCCTTGGTCCACATACCTGAGGAGGCCCTTGAGAACTACAACTCATCACCGAGGACATGCATGGGGGAGGGAGCGGCGGGAGAGGGCATGGTGGCACTACACAGCGCAGCTCATGTTAACTGGCAGATGGCAGCAGAGAAATCTGCGGCCTGCAGGACTAACGGCAACGGTCACAGTGGCCAGCCTCCGCGCATCATGCAGGTGATGGCCATGTCCAAGCAGCAAGGCCTGCTGCAGACCCACTCCAAGAGCCTGGATGAGGGCAGCATGGGAGGCGTCGCGGCGGGGAGCTGCCAGGGCCCGTCGCACTACAGATCCCCGCCCGACCAGGACGCGATCAGCATGACGGGGCCCAGCTCCCTGGGCAGCACCACGGGGAGCATCTCGGGGAGCACAGGGGCCATCGTCAGAGTAGAGGCCCACCCGGAGAACAACAGGCCTGTGATCCAGCCGCCCTCCACGGATGGGTCCTGGAAGTGGCGGTCACTGGACCATGGCACTGTAGGTGGAGGTGGAGGTGGTGGAGGTGGAGGTGGAGGTGGAGGTGTCGGGAGCTTGAGGCAATCCTTTGAGCTCAACAATCTCAACAGAGACTCTGAGAGCTTGGAGTGCACGCGGGAGGGCTCCATGGATCGGAAGCATGCCAACCACGTCGTCAAAACCACCACAACCACCACCGCATCCATGAGCACGCCGCCTGTGGTGACGGTGCACACCCAGAACACCGGCAGCCAGGGAGAGCCGAATCCACGTTGCGTCTCCACCATCCGGGTAACGCCGGGGGATGGCTGCAGCAGCTCTGGAAGCGGAGGTGGTGGCGGGGAGACGATTTCGGAGGCTCCCTCGGTGGCCTCTAGTCGGGACTCCACGCTGCGCAGGAAGACCAACATCATCTTGATCCCGGAGAGAGCAGACAGCCCAGATAACACTCGCAATGTTTTCTACAAAGGAACGTCCATCACGCCAACGTTCAAAGAATAACTCAAAAGGAGGAATAAATCCTCCCAAGTAAAAAAACATTTAGAAAAAAATTATTGGGAGATGGAAAAAAAATAATAATGAGGATTTGTTGTGGGGTCGTTTTCCAAATAGAAACCTTGTAGCTGTTGTATGAGCCAACACAATTGCTGTCCATATTATTTTAGTGCCAAAAGAAAATCTCTACTTCAGCATGATACTTTTTACGTAGTGGACACTAAAGCACAACCTTTGAAGAAATAATCACTGTGTACTTTTCTGCTATTGGTTCCTACTGTAGGCTGTGGAAGGTGTAGCAATGGGATAGAGGACAGGGAAACATTTGTACTGTTATGTACTTTTTGTACATATCTTATTGCAAAAATTGTCATGATGTGATAAGCACTTAAAAGTTAAGCTGTAGCAAACTATTGCAAATAGATCACACACTGTAGCTGTCAAAACAATGTTTTATACTGCAAACACTATGTACATTTTAAAGGGTGCTTCACCACAAAAATGAAAATGAATAATATATAATATATTGTACAATTTGAATACATACAAATATTTTACAAAGAGTAATGAGTTCAACATGAATATATATAGTGATATGTTTTGTATTTTCTCTCTTATTTAAAGATGCCACATATTAAACAGAGAAATTTACCTGTTCAAACCATAAGTGTGCTTAGCATTCCCTCTAGCTCTAATGTCAGTGATGCTGTGACTTGCACTAAAACACACCTTTACTGTACACTGAATCCTATCTGAACATATCCTGATATCCCACACACTGGTGGGCCATGTGGTTCCCATCCCCCATGTTAACAGCACAAAACACAGCACCAAAACCAGAATGCATACTTAAATAGCAACATGCTAACGCCCATGATGACACATGGGGACACTTGAAGTCAATGGATGCAATCTGAATTAGGCAGGTGCCAAATAGCAACTTTCATTCCATCTTTTAATGGGTGTTTTCCTCGATGCAATTTTAAATCCCAAAGCTCATATTTGTAGCCTAACCTTGGGAAAAAAAGATAATATTGTTTGAATGGAACCAGGCACACAGCGTAGCGTACTTTGTATAGGACCCGAGTCTCTTTTGTAGTCAAAGATTCAAACATTGTTTTCCATCTATCCTGATAAGGCTGTGTGTTGGGCTTTAGTCCTGACTTTCTAGAAAATACGTTTTCATAAAGCACTGTGCCAGAAGTAAATGCAACCATAAAATTATATTTACATTAGCAATTGATATAATCTATTTGAATTGAACATGTCGGTGAAGAAAGGTAGTTACGTTATCACCCATTTATAAGGGGAAATGACAATACCTTTTATTGTCAGCTTAATATGCTTGAATTGGCCCACTAATATACATTACATACAGTATTACACAGAGAATCTATGAGTCTGCATTCACATGGCCACCTTGTTAACCATTGTGCCATTGGTGGATAAAAAAAACCCTGAATATATAAATGTATTTCAACGAAAAAGATGAATACTTGTGCGTGGCCCCAGTGCTCGACAATACAATGTTGCGTGTTGCTCTGTGATGAAACGGTTATTATATTAACTCTAAAACCTTTATTTAATCTGCACTAAGTAACTTTTCTACTGCATCTCCATTAAGAAATACCTGAACTAGAAAGTTTCTCAAAAATAAACTCCACATCCACAAGTCAATCCATCTTGGGAATCTCAACGCTAGCGCTTATGTCTTATCTGATGCCAGTTTCCCAGACTTTCGTAAACACTTGAGTCATTTTTGGTTTAATAAGGTCATGTAGAAACCAGTCCTGTGTTAAAGGTCCTGTATGTAAGAATCATGAATCCGTTCAGGGACTACATGTAGGATTTTACAGCACAAATCACTTTAAATTGCCAGTTTGTGAGCAGGTTGTGGTTGAAGTTAAAACATGAGAGCTTCCCCGACTCTCTCTGTTGGTAGAACAGCTTTTGGGCTGATTTCTCTTATATTTGAGTCGGGTCGGATTTCACAGGAAAAAGGAACACAGTGACATGTAAGCGTGGATAATTAAAATATATATATTTCATTGTTTTTTGTAATGTGTACAAGGTTTAATTATGATTAGAACTAACATTAATTTTTGATTGTTATTGTCTCAAGCCACGGAGCTCAGAATGCACTGATTCTTACATATAGTAGCTTTAAGTCGCTGGAGACAGGCTCGCACATTCACTTGCCTTGGTATAGATAACGCAAGTCTTGACAAAATGATATGAATTATGTCAGGATTCAATCACGTTAGCTGTGGTAAACAACCTCAGCTTCGCATCGGATGCATCACCACCCCCGTAATACAAGCTAGAGGGTGCTAATGGGAAAACGTACTTAGTGCAGGTTTAAATAAAGACCTGACAGAGGAACACATCCCAGACATTGTTCCAGTGCTCATGGGAAAACAGCCTTAGTTCATCTATTCTGTAACATACAATACAAGCATAAAATGAGCTTATAACATAACTTCCATGGTTTCTCACTGTGCCAATTTTGAATACACACGACGATTACCAAAGCAAGTGATCCTCATAGAATACAGGAACTGAAATCTGCGGACGTATTGTTCTGTATCTGTTTGATAGAGCAAGTCTGCATTATATTGGCAATGATTGAATCTCCCCCCCACCTACTTTGTGATTTTGCATGGCCACATTTATATATTGTGTATCACTGGAATATTGTAAACATGGCACTGAAGTGAATTTTCTTTACACTTTATAGTTTAAAAGAATATTGACAATCTTGTTCTCCTTGTTAATTTTGTTGGTAAAATAAAGTGATAAGGTGCTCCTTCTACAGGGGAAATATCAACTGTTTACATGATATAACAAGGAGGACGTTGCATGAGAATCACAAAGGTCGTCAAGTTAATTTTCATTTAATTTATTTGAATTGTTATTGCTTACACGATACTCATTCATTGTTTTTACAATACTTACCCAATAGAGCAGATACAGCATATGGAGTTGTTAGGAAGGTGGTATAATGCAGAACTTTCTAGCTTGGCATACAATTGTTGTTCCACTTAGCTGAAGATGTGAGGACGAAAAAGCAATTGCAGTAAACCGTGAAGCAGTTCGCAGTTAACTTCCCTAGAAATGACGCCGCCGCTTTAGTCAAATGTTTGTATTAACATAGGCCTATATACAATCTATTCTGTTGGAGAAATAGTCAAAATAGAAGATGCGTGGATCTGATCAGTTTTATATCCACAGATATAACAATTGTAATTTGTATTTCCATATTAGCGCTATTGCATTCCCTGGACTAGCTGTGTGTTTACCTGGTCTTGACCATTACAGTTCTTAACACTATAATCCAAAACCATTGTTTCCCAAGCCTTAACAGTATTTAAATCACTTTTGATAACATAAGGAACAAATCCATATAATTTATGATGAATGGTAACAAAGTGGATATGTATAAGACATTGTTTTTAATTATCTGTGTTCCATCTACAATCTGTCCAGAAAACGCCTGTGAAATCAAAGTGTAAAAAGTGACAGGAGTAGAATATGTAGTTTTACTGGGTAGCACTGTGAATGGATGCTAAGTGCATGTGTAGCCTCTTGTGTCAGTCCTGGATGATTACAATGTGTTATGATACTGTGATGAGCTGCACAAATTATATGCAGCAGAAAAAAAGAAACTGTATACTTTAAAATGAATTCACTGTCAAGTCTCTCAGTTGGTTTTAAACGGGTAGCCGTTACATATTCTTGTAACTATGTTTATGATAAAGTATTGAAAACTTTACTACGCATCATTGTTGAACTTCACAAACATGTTTATCAGGGTAGATTACAAACTTTGCATTGTCTAAATGATTGGAATAAATGTTTGCCATTTAATGCAACCATTGTCTGTCATTTATATATTGTCATATCTTTAAAGTTTGTATGAAAACTGGTGTAATGGAAGTAAGAATTGAATGAGACCTACGATTCTGTTGCTTTTAAGATTCTGTATGGAACCTATGAGGATTATTAGGCTAGCTGAGGAGAGATAGAGAGTGGACTGGCCCTAGTTCTGTTAGAACCTTTGCTGGACCAGCCTGTGCCAATCTCAAAAAGGAGATCAGCAAAATAATAGCTAATATCTTACCCAAAACAATGTTCTAGTGCTGCACAACAAAACAACTGGAGAAAGTGCAGAGTTGGCATAGAAATCAGAGGTACAAGGAAGCACTGCGAGAACTGCACCCTCATACCCGTTGATATGTCTGCCCTCAATTGCTTCAAGGAACCACTCAGAAAAAGGTATCCACAAGAGTGTGTGTGTGTGTGTGTGTGTGTGTGTGTGTGTGTGTGTGTGTGTGTGTGTGTGTGATGACCACCTGGCCCGGCCGGGCTGGGGAGACTGGGGATGGGTGAGGCAGCACACCTGTGGTGCATCAAGTGATCCAAGTGCACACAGGATAAACCGGACGTCACCACACACACACTCAGGGAAGAGCTCTGACATGATAGCATGGAACATCATGGATGTCATTTATTTCGAATACATCTGCCTGTGTCCTGTGTGTCGGAGGAGACAAGCTAAGCCACTTAGGTGGGATGTGGCAGGAATGTTTGCCTCCCTCAAAAACATAATGCAATATTATTTTTACACTTACGTTGGCACTATTTTTGTCTTTTGAGGAAAACTACCTCTTTCTTCACCCCCACCACTCATATTAATCCCCCACTAATTTATGTATCTTGTATTTTTTTTTCCTTCAGTCTCCATCCCCTTTTAAATGCATTATACTCTTTTTAGCTATTTAATGACCATGTACTGTACACTAACCTAGAACATGTTTGCACTGCTTGTGTAATTGCTATAATGTAGGTCAGGGAATGACCTAATTTAGTCACATTGGTTTCAGAGAAGGTTTATCTGGTTAGCGAGGATGCTAGCCTTCAAAGTGGACTATAAAGGCAGAATTAGCCAAGCACTGGTCATCTGTTGGACGCATATGCCCATGCATATGTCCATGATGTACATTTTTATATAGAATTGGTCGTCCTTTATTATGCTCAACATGCACAAAATGCTCCCTGCCAACTTGCAATAGGCATGTTCACACAAACAAACTGGAGACATTAATTTTTGTGGGCAGATCCAAATGTAAAATGGTGTTTATACAGTATATTGCGTGTCTTAACCACATTGTTCCCATGGCGAGGACACACACACACACACACACAACACACACACACACACCACACCGATGGCGCACGTCTAAAAATAAATGAAGACATCTCTGCTCCAGTCAGACAGCCACCCTCTCGTCATGTGCAACTCATTAGCAAACAGTGCAGATTATCTAGAGGTATAACGCTAACCATGAATAAAGAGATTTTGTTTTGTGTTTTTGTGTTATGGCCTTGATGACATGATATATACATCCAGACAGATGTTGAACACAAAATACAAAACATTGATTCATACAATACAATACATATGACAGAGGGATGTACCCACTACACACCTACCGAATATCAGGAAAATGTCAGAACCCATATTCAAGATTCAAGAAGTTTAATCGTCACATGCACATACAGGATGTACAGTGAAATGAAAAAGTGTCGATGCCCAGCGGAACGCCCAGTGCAACAGAACATTACAAATGTCACAAATTGAAGGGAAAGAATCAGAATATCCACACTATTTACAGTCTTTACAACAAAAGCAGCTTTTTTTTTTCTTAATGAGAAATATGACCAAATAAGCAAAGAAACAGTCGGGGAAAAACAAGCAGGCATAACAACAGGGCGATATACAAGATGTAGTATCTAGTTATGAAGTAAGACTATGTGGGTTCATGTACTATGTAATATGTGTGTGTGTGTTCACAGTGCTGATGAAAGAAACTCTGTTTCAGTATCTCTGTTCTAGTAGCATGACTGTGGAGGCACTTGATCACACACACACCACACTGTTGCAACAAACATTGTTACACTGGCACCCAATGTGGGGCCCACTGGGGAAAGGACACACAGCCACCTCCCAACACCAGCCCTTCCCTCATGGCAGCGTTGGACATCGGTGGGGCCCAGCAGAGGACGGGGCTGGACGATCCATGGACACCTCCGCCAACCAAGGCAGCACCTCCGGTCTCCAGGATGGAGGGGGAGGGGGGTTGGCTAACCATGTTGGGGACGTGAGTGGATGATCCATGGACACCGCTGCCAGCCAAGGGAGCGGTCTCCAGGGGGGAGGTGGGTTGGCTGGCCACATTGGGGAAGTGTGGGGACGATGTGGTTGGGGTTTGTTGTTTTTGGATGGAGGGGGGGGTCTGGGTCTGGGTATTTTCCCCAGCCTGTGTTCTTGGAGGAGCGCCGAACAAATCCACTTATGTGGCATTGTGGTAACAAACATTGCTACTCTTGCCTTTAGGCATATGAATACAGCTGGCATGTATGAATGGCAATTTCTTAACACTAACCCTAAGTTTGGGGTCAAAAGAAGCCCACGCCACACCAAAAAAACGTTGGCAGTTCACAATTGTAGAGCCATTATTGTGAAACTAATATGTTTTTTGCAGTGGGCAGCGTAGCTGCATATTATTACTGGCAAAGGACCATCTATTGCATCCAACGTCTCACTATGTCTGCATGTCCTCAGTTGAAAGGTCATGTCTCAGGGTGAGTTATCTCCAATAAGTGTCTGCCTCGTTGAAGCCAATTAAGAACACAATAAGGTCAAGGGTGGTGACCAGAACACAACAGTGGAAGATAATAGACCAGTCAATGTTCGCTCCATTGCTGCCCTTCTATCCATTCCATCGACGAACAACTACCAATGGTGACCACAAGCCTTCGTTGGAAGCACGACCATATTGTCTCTTAATATTTACAGCAGCATTAGCACTGGGGAAGGGTATTTTGGACACCTCATAGCTGATACCCTGGAGCGTCTGATCCACAAAGTAAACACATTTCCAAGCATTCCAGCTCAACTATCTGGCTGGCTAATTAGCAAATTACAAAGCTTGTATATCATGGCGGGGGGGTTATATAGTGACAGTCAGTCACATTGAAGAACAGATGAAGTGCTGTCTGTCATCAAGGTGAGACATTTGTCTTAGGAAAGTGGGAACAGTGTCGTGGTCCAAGGTGCCCGACTCTCAGACAGACAGGTTCCATCTGGGTTTCATTCCCAATATCCACCTACAGTACCTGCAGGCATGCTTAAGCAGAATACCTCACCCCCTGCTCAATAATGACAAGCCACTGTAAATCCAAATCTAAAGCATCCCCAAAATTAAAAATGTAATAGT
Organism: Coryphaenoides rupestris; assembly: GCA_002895965.2. Lineage (NCBI taxonomy): Eukaryota > Metazoa > Chordata > Actinopteri > Gadiformes > Macrouridae > Coryphaenoides > Coryphaenoides rupestris. Next base: position 491,663 of record PIJE02000236.1, on the reverse strand, counting down.
TTAACGGTCCCTAGTGAATTACCTGCTTAGCTATCATTAGCTTAGCTGTGCATATAAAGTGCAAGCTATGTTTAGCTGACCATTGTCTTATACAGGTCATGTCTTTGTAGGATAAAGCGCAGTTAGGATGAGATGAATTTTAGTGATGCAACAACACAGTGTATTCAGAAAAGTCACGCAGAGAGCACCGGAGTCCTAAGGGGGTGTCGGCAAATTGACCTGAATGAAACAAGTGTGTGTGTGTGTGTGTGTGTGTGTGTGTGTGTGTGTGTGTCTGTGCGTGTGTGTGTACAGCATATGCAAGGCTATATGAGGAGTATGAGGTTATGTCATAGAAGACAGATCACCCATAATTTATATTTATTTAAATGGTGATTAGCGTAGCATGACACATCTTACCACTAATAACCATAACCTGCCCTGTCTTTTTCAAGATTTTTACCACTAAACAACAAACAATAGTAATTCACACTGGCTTCTAAAATCCCTTTAGTTTACCCTTTGCTTTACCCTTTTACTTGAAACCTAAATGTCTATGGGGAACCACTTAAGTAACTAAAATATGTCTCATTATAAGTCTTAGTATTTTTCTCAGGACAGTGGTGAGTGAGCACTAGAGTGGAAGAGAGAGATTTGTAAACTCCCCATGAATATTTCAAGATGGGCTGCCTATCACACAGGCTAGGGAGCATGTCTTGTCATGAGGAGTTACATCCAGGAGGCTAATGACTTCAGACCAACATCCCACGCCACCCGGACACATTTGGACCTCCTCAACATTGTGGTGGCAACACTGTCTTTTTACATCATCATCACCTACAAATATAAAAACTTACTAAATGCTGACATTGGTTATCTACATTTATCAAATAGCTATATTATTATTATATAATATATATTATTTCCTGCCTGTTGCAGTTGCAGTAAATGAAACTGAAGACATTTCAGATTTGAGAAAAACTGATTAATTAGCCAAAACAATATTAAGAGATGACACCAATAAAAAATGCAACATTCAGTTTTCCTATGCTATGCCCCCCAGTGCAGAGCGCCTCCCCAGTGACGGCTCTATGCAGATGCTGCTGCTCTGTACTGTTAATGATGTGCGGTGGCCTTTAACGCCCGAGCGCCACTGATGCCTGCAATGTGAATACAATCTAACAGGACAGCAACATGTATAGTAGCTCACGTTGAGAATGTCACTCCTGCAGTGACATGCTGTGTGTTAGGGATGCAGTTTTATGTCAATACTAACCGTGTGTGATTACACAGACATTCAAATATGGTTGCACACACACACACACACACACACACACACACACACACACACACACACACACACATATATATACACACACACACACACATACACACATTTGCAGGATTATTTTGTTCTTTCATCAATATTACATGGACAACAGTGAAAAGTAAAACATGCATAAATGACATTATATTGGTTTTGTTGCAAAAAAACAAAACAAACCAGTGAAACAGGGTGCTGTTGTTTGTTGCTTTGGCGGACCCTGGTGGGGGCTTGATGAACAACGCTGCTGATGGTTATTGTCTGAAGCTTTGGATCACAACATTCTAGAATCTAGAATCTAGATAGATGTGCATCGGAAAACTATTGGCTACTCTGTTCCCCCTGTCCATACATCAACCTCATTTAGATTCAAGAGAGAATCTTTGATCACTTTGGAGTGGCAGCCATGTGGTGGTGCTTTCTGTCATACTGTGAGAATCCCCTCGAAACAGGTCAAATACTATCAGTCACACCCGTTTATTGGTGGGTCGGACATTGATGGATATAAAAGGTATATAAAATATATAATTGACAACTGATCAAAGTCGTTTTGTCACCCTAAAGCAGGATATTAGCCAAACAAGGTGGTGCAGTACTCATATAGACCAGTAGGCGGCGGTGCAAGGACGGCGGTAAATGACCCTGTGACCAACAGTCCTGGAAAAAGGAACAGAAGTCATCCACATGTCTCTAGTCTTAAAGTTTTACGTTTGAACCTGAGGTGGGGTGGCTCACTGATGAGATATGTTCTGTCTGGCTTGGGATCATGTGACCCTGATGGTGGACTGTGAGAGAGCGTGAAAGGCGATGGAGAGCTTAGGCGTATAGGACAGCATCATAGTGGTGGTCACAGGGGAGGAATGACTACTGTTGTCCAGCAGCCTCCTCTTCACCTTCATCCTTGGTCTTCTCCCACCGTATTTATCTTCTGCTTCTCATGACAGCAGCCTGATCTTTAATGAAATTCCCAAATCTGTGGCATTTTTCCACCTAAGACAACTAAGGGGACAAATATTCAAATTTTTCGGTGTACTACAAACTACAAGAGGGCTATTCAATTTAATGAATCAGCACCTTTAACTTAACTTAAATTCCTTTTCTCTACATCATTCTAAATGATATTCAATGGTTTCCTCCTGTGTCACTCTCACGTTGTATGCAGACTGACAATGTCTGGTCATCTCAGGTCACCATGGCATGGCAGCGGGATAGATGTTAACACCTGTGAGCGGTTTGCTGCCCTGCACCAGTCGCTGTCTCCATTACATAGAAAATATCAATCATATTGTAGCGGCCAGGGGATGGCTGGGCTGTGCTATGAGTGGGGCGCGAGGGGTTCTGGGAGGCGATAATGTTCATGTGTCTTTCGGTTTTGGTGTTAAAAATAATGTTTGAATGTTCAAATCGTAGTGTAATTGCAGTGTGTGTTGTGTGTATTTATCTCTTCCTTATATGTGTTTATCATTTGTTATGTTGCGCTACCGTTGGGGAACGGTGTATTGTCGGGAGTGACCCCCGGGTCAGCGATTGTTCATTTGAGTGAGTGTGGTTGTGGGCATGATTAAACGTTGTACCTGGGGTCATGCGGTGTATGGGACATGGGACAACATAAAAATAACTCCTGTCTCTAAGTCGTGGTGTTCATTCGATTTGCTCCCTCCGTGACACACGCCACAATATCATAAGGACACTCAAGTCTAGGCTAGCAGAACACAATTATCTGAACTGTAGGCTTAATTGTCATTGTTGATGATGGACAGACAGAAGTATGTTCTCTATTGCTACCGTAAAATACATAATATGGTGTAGGCCTATGATTATATCATAATTGGTTTACAATGAGCACATGCATTCTTAGCCTGAGTGGCCACAGAGCCAACCCTGTGTTAAGTTCAGCCAATAGACCCTTTTGACCCCCTGGTCTAACCTTGCACATAAGAATGCATCATGGGATTTTTTTGTTGATGATACTCCACCATATTGAGAGGACTAATGTTATGTCATGTGATGCCATGTCACAATAATTTCACTGTTCAGAATATGTGACAATAAAACACTTGACTTTGACTTTGAGTTGTAGGAACTACAGTAAATCAACTTAAATATACCATAACCTAGGCTAATGAAAACTATACCCTATACTATTTGTTTCAAACACCATAGTATCTCCCTATAATGACAAATATTTTCCAAATGAATTGCTAAAACCAGAACCAGGTTTTAGACCCCATTATGAAAAGGCTTCCAAAGAACTCTGTCACCTCGCCCAGACAAGGGAAACCGGGGCCCCCTTCTGGAGCCAGACCTGGGAGGAGAGCCCGTCAGTGAGCGTCTGGTGCCTGGGCCTGGATCCACGGGGCCCGGCCGGGCCAAGCCTGAAAAGACGACGCGGAGTCGCCTCCCTGTGGGCTCAACACCTGCAGGGAGAGACATTGGGGTCGGGTGCGTTGCAAACCAGGCCGTAGGCAAAGGCGGGTCCTGGTCGTGCGGTTCTAGCAACGCGGAATGTTACCTCGCTGGCGGGGAAGGAGCCGGAGCTGGTGCGGGAGGTGGAGCGGTACCAACTAGATATGGTTGGGCTCAGCTCCACACACAGCACCGGTTCTGGAACCAAACTCCTTGGAGGGACTCCTTTGAGTCCTTGGGTGGTATCCTGGAAAGGGTCCCATCCGGGGACTCCATAGTTGGGGGACTTCAACGCTCACTTGGGCAATGACGGAAAAACCTAGCGGAGGGTGATTGGGATGAACGGCCTGCCTGATCTGAACCAGAGTGGTGTTTTGTTATTGGACTTCTGTGCTAGTCATGGACTGGCCATAACAAACACTATGTTCAAACATAGGGTGGTTCACAAGTGTACCTGGTACCGGACCACCTTAGGCCAAAGATCGCTGATCAACTTTGTAATCGTATCAGCAGATCTGCGGCCGCATGTTTTGGACACTCGGGTGAAGAGAGGAGCAGAGCTGTCAACTGATCACCACCTGGTGGTGAGTTGGATCAGATGGCGCGGGAGGCTGCGCTACATCAGACCGTGACCTCCAGCATGCACTGGGGCGGTTTGCAGCCGAGTGTGAAGCGGTAGGGATGAGAGTCAGCACCTTCAAGTCTGAGGCCATGGTTCTCTGCCGGAAAACAGTGGAATGCTCCCTCCGGGTTGGGAGTGAGTTGCTGCCAGGAGTTCAAGTATCTCGGGGTCTTGTTCACGAGCGAGGGCAAAATGGAGCGGGAGATTGGTGTGGTGTCTGTAGTAATGCGGGCGCTGTGCCGGTCCATTGTGGTGAAGAGGGAGCTGAGCCAAAACGTGAAGCTTTCGATTTACAGGTCCATCTCCGTTCCAACACTCACCTATGGTCACAAGCTTTGGGTAGTGACCGAAAGAACGAGATTATGGATACAATTGGCCAAAATGAGTTTCCTCCACAGGGTGGCTGGGCTCAGCCTTAGAGATAGAACCCGCTGGAGGGATTACATATCTCATCTGGCCTGGGAGCACCTCGGGATCTCCCAGGAGGAACGAGAGACCGTTGCTGGGGAGAAGGAAGCCTGGGGGCCCCTGCTTAGCCGGCTGCCACCGCGACCCGGCCCCGGATAAGCAGAAGAGAATGGATGGATGGAATGGAAAACACCATCACTACCAACATAATAACTAGCATTCCAATGCTCCTATGCACCCAAAATGGCAGTCTTTGTGACGACATCATGACATACGAGCACTACAGTAGAACTACAGTAAACCCACGTACAGTATATACTGTGGCAGACGGCCACTGAGGGGCCGACTAGGGAGTGTGGACGATGGTCGGGGGAACCGCAGTTCCCCATTCGGCCCCCAGAGGGAGCCAAGGAGACCAGGAAGTGGAGAGAGGCAATCAGCCTCATGGGAAGTGGCTGCGCCTCGTTGAAGGAACTCGGCGGCAGCCAATCAAAGGCCTGGATCCAGACAATAAATAAGAGAGGACCTGGGTGGTGTCAGAGTTCGAGAGTGGAAGAAGGTGAAGGTGAAGGTGAAGGTGAAGGTGAAGGTGAAGGTGAAGGTGAAGGTGAAGGTGAAGGTGAAGGTGAAGGTGAAGGTGAAGGTGAAGGTGAAGGTGAAGACCCTGTGTGGGTGAGTTGGTAGACCGGATATAGAAGTGGCTGTGTGCCTGGACGTTCTGCCTGTCTGCCAACCCGAGTTGTGTACCGACCCTTGCCTGCCTGACGACCCTCCCACCTGCCTTGCCCTGGATCCCCTTAGACCACTTCCTGGCGTGATACCCACTGCACACGGACAACGACTACCCGCACGGAATAACGGACTAACCCCTATAATTACCCTGCACTTCCCCTTCCCCTGTATGATAAATAAACCCTGTTTGCCTTGTAGTCTGGTGTGGACAGTGGATTTATTCTATTCAGTCGTGGACACACTCCACCCGACAACGGAGTGTGCCACAATACACTCAAGCTGATTAAACGTTTCTGAGGCAAAATTAGCATTAGTTGTGTTAGTGCTTCTTTTAAAAGGAGAGGGTTTAGGGATTGGCTGGTTAGATGGCTGTTGGAGGCCTGTAATCACAGGAATTTGCTAATATATAACAAATGGCGGCAAAACATAATGAAGTTCGGGATATTTTGGAACAAGATATAGACGCCGTGGAAGCAAGAACATGTCGGCAGAATTTATCTCAATGAGTGATACATAAAGTTAAACAGGAAAAAACAACAATAATTGTTCATTTGCATTGATATGGTGATTTTCAAGACACCCAGGCACTTTATAGAATGAGTGTGTATGTGGTGCAGGCACATGTGTTTCGCAAGCAAAGGTTCAGCTTAGGCATGTGTATTTATGCAGTATTATGATTTATGATAAACTAATGTGTTTATTGGGTAGTAGTGTGCTTGTTGAAAATGTATTCATTGGGGTTGAGTTGTCATGCTAACAAGCCTGTAGCCATAGCTCTCAATCACCTGCTGAGTCACTGGCAGCTATGCTGCACTGCAGACCCCAAAATACTGTTTTATTATTTTGTCATTTGTATTACCGGAGTCAGACTTTTGTTTGTGGTGTTAAAACTGTGAAATTGCCAGCGAGTTAGAAATATAAGAAGAGAAGGAAAAAGCAACGTTTTTTTGTGGCTAGTTTATATGGGAGTCTATGGAGCAGTTCTTTGTGTCTGTATATGTGTATCTGTATATGTGTCTATGTGTGTCTGCGTCAGTTTATGTGTATGTAGTCATTCTGTCTGTCTATGTGTGTGTGTCTATGTGTCTGTCTCTGTCTGTCTGTCTATGTGTGTGTGTCTATGTGTATCTGTCTGTCTGTCTGTCTGTCTATGTGTGCGTGTCTTTGTCTCTGTGTTTGTCTGTGTATCTCTCTGTCTGTGACAGAGGTAGGTTTGCCTTGTGAATGAAATAGGACTGGGCGATATAGATTTAAAACTATCACAACATTTCATGGTATTTATTGCGATAACAATGTAAATGACACCTGGTCTGAAGGATCTCCTCGATGGATGGAAGTGCACATCCGATCTTTTCTGCCATCCTAATGACCCTCTTGATGACTTTCCTGTCCTGTGCAGTGGTGTTGCTATACCACACAGTAACACCACCCGACAGAACACTCTCTCTGGTGCCACGGTAAAAGTTCACAAGCCATTGTGTGCGCATGCTGCATTTCCTGAGGCACTGTAGGGGGTAGAGGCGCTGGTGTATCTTCTTGAGCATGCGTCCATCCGTCGTCTGAGTTCTGTAGTCCCAGGAAACGCAAGCAACGGACGATTTCCACTGGTGTCCCATCGATGCTGATGGGGGAGTGGGTCCCTCATGGTTCCTGAAGGCCTGCATGTCAGGAAATCCATAATCCAGTTGCAGATGCAGCGTCCCTCAGTTTCAGGATCAGCTTGGAGGGAACAATGGTGTTGAACGCAGAGCTGAAGTCAATAAACAGTCTGACGTAGGTGTCACTCCAGTCTAGTCTAGACGCAGGGTTGGCTCAGAGTTTTCCCTGTCAAAGCTAACATGAAGCAAGTGCAACACATCTGGTAGGGAGGGGTCGGTGTTAGTGACTGGGCTCCACTTGTAGTCGGCGATGGCCCGCAGTCCTTGCCCCATGCATCTGGTGTCTGAGCCCCATAAATACCGAAGGCCAAGCAATCGGCCGGTTCTGAGCAGACACGTTAGGAACGGGCACTGTACCAGTACAGTGAATGATGAAGTGTCACTGTGACGCAAAAAGGTGTGTGGTGTTTATGAGAGCCGAGTGGGTGTGTGTGTGGGTGTGTGTGTTTGTGTGTGAGAGAGGATATCACACCTGATCCAATACCAGCATGGAGCATCCATCTGGTGATGCTTGTGATGTTCAGTGTTCATGAACTGCCTTCATGTTTTCGATTTTGAAGTTAACCTTTCATGATATGTAGACCTATATATATTTATGAATAAATACCTGATTCTATTCTATCGATTATAATTGGGTATTCTTACAGCATTTAACATGCACTAAATTACTATTCGACTAATCAGCTTAATGTCATGTCCAATAAATTACCTTTCAACATTATGTGCAATATTCTTAATATATATTCTTAATATTCTTGCAATACATCCCCTAACCATTATTATTATCACAGTATTTTACTTCAATTATGCCAAATTGTTTTCGCCGTCTGAATATCTTATCTTGCCAGACAGACCTGGTAAACCCAAACGTGTAGTGAGGGTGAACTGGGAACGTCTGGTGGAAGCCCCTGTCCGTAGGTCTTTAACTCCCACCTCCGGAAGAACTTCTCATGCATCCCGGGGGAGGTTGGGGACATGGAACCTGAGTGGGCCATGTTCAGAGCCTCCATTGTAGAGGCTGCAGCTCGGAGCTGTGGTCAAAAGGCTGTCGGTGCCTGTCGTGGCGGCAACCCAAGAACCCGTTGGTGGACACCAGCAGAAGCGTCACCCATATCCTTAGAGGTCACTGAAGTAGTCAAAAGCTCTTCAGTGGCAAGGCGCCTGGTGTGGACCCCCTTAGACCACTTCCTGGCGTGATACCCACTGCACACGGACAACGACTACCCGCACGGAATAACGGACTAACCCCTATAATTACCCTGCACTTCCCCTTCCCCTGTATGATAAATAAACTCTGTTTGCCTTGTAGTCTGGTGTGGACAGTGGATTTATTCTATTCAGTCGTGGACACACTCCACCCGACAACGGAGTGTGCCACAATACACTCAAGCTGATTAAATGTTTCTGAGGCAAAATTAGCATTAGTTGTGTTAGTGCTTCTTTTAAAAGGAGAGGGTTTAGGGATTGGCTGGTTAGATGGCTGTTGGAGGCCTGTAATCACAAGAATTTGCTAATATATAACAAATGGCGGCAAAACATAATGAAGTTCGGGATATTTTGGAACAAGATATAGACGCCGTGGAAGCAAGAACATGTCGGCAGAATTTATCTCAATGAGTGATACATAAAGTTAAACAGGAAAAAAACAACAATAATTGTTCATTGCATTGATATGGTGATTTTCAAGACACCCAAGGCACTTTATAGAATGAGTGTGTATGTGGTGCAGGCACATGTGTTTCGCAAGCAAAGGTTCAGCTTAGGCATGTGTATTTATGCAGTATTATGATTTATGATAAACTAATGTGTTTATTGGGTAGTAGTGTGCTTGTTGAAAATGTATTCATTGGGTTGAGTTGTCATGCTAACAAGCCTGTAGCCATAGCTCTCAATCACCTGCTGAGTCACTGGCAGCTATGCTGCACTGCAGACCCCAAAATACTGTTTTATTATTTTGTCATTTGTATTACCGGAGTCAGACTTTTGTTTGTGGTGTTAAAACTGTGAAATTGCCAGCGAGTTAGAAATATAAGAAAAGAAGGAAAAAGCAACGTTTTTTTGTGGCTAGTTTATATGGGAGTCTATGGAGCAGTTCTTTGTGTCTGTATATGTGTATCTGTATGTGTCTATGTGTGTCTGCGTCAGTCTATGTGTATGTAGTCATCTGTCTGTCTATGTGTGTGTCTGTGTATCTGTCTGTCTGTCTGTCTGTCTGTCTATGTGTGTGTGTCTATGTGTATCTGTCTGTCTGTCTGTCTATGTGTGCGTGTCTTTGTCTCTGTGTTTGTCTGTGTATCTCTCTGTCTGTGACAGAGGTAGGTTTGCCTTGTGAATGAAATAGGACTGGGCGATATAGATTTAAAACTATCACAACATTTCATGGTATTTATTGCGATAACAATGTAAATGACACCTGGTCTGAAGGATCTCCTCGATGGATGGAAGTGCACATCCGATGATCTTTTCTGCCATCCTAATGACCCTCTTGATGACTTTCCTGTCCTGTGCAGTGGTGTTGCTATACCACACAGTAACACCACCCGACAGAACACTCTCTCTGGTGCCACGGTAAAAGTTCACAAGCCATTGTGTGCGCATGCTGCATTTCCTGAGGCACTGTAGGGGGTAGAGGCGCTGGTGTATCTTCTTGAGCATGCGTCCATCCGTCGTCTGAGTTCTGTAGTCCCAGGAAACGCAAGCAACGGACGATTTCCACTGGTGTCCCATCGATGCTGATGGGGGAGTGGGTCCCTCATGGTTCCTGAAGGCCTGCATGTCAGGAAATCCATAATCCAGTTGCAGATGCAGCGTCCCTCAGTTTCAGGATCAGCTTGGAGGGAACAATGGTGTTGAACGCAGAGCTGAAGTCAATAAACAGTCTGACGTAGGTGTCACTCCAGTCTAGTCTAGACGCAGGGTTGGCTCAGAGTTTTCCCTGTCAAAGCTAACATGAAGCAAGTTCAACACATCTGGTAGGGAGGGGTCGGTGTTAGTGACTGGGCTCCACTTGTAGTCGGCGATGGCCCGCAGTCCTTGCCCCATGCATCTGGTGTCTGAGCCCCATAAATACCGAAGGCCAAGCAATCGGCCGGTTCTGAGCAGACACGTTAGGAACGGGCACTGTACCAGTACAGTGAATGATGAAGTGTCACTGTGACGCAAAAAGGTGTGTGGTGTTTATGAGAGCCGAGTGGGTGTGTGTGTGGGTGTGTGTGTTTGTGTGTGAGAGAGGATATCACACCTGATCCAATACCAGCATGGAGCATCCATCTGGTGATGCTTGTGATGTTCAGTGTTCATGAACTGCCTTCATGTTTTCGATTTTGAAGTTAACCTTTCATGATATGTAGACCTATATATATTTATGAATAAATACCTGATTCTATTCTATCGATTATAATTGGGTATTCTTACAGCATTTAACATGCACTAAATTACTATTCGACTAATCAGCTTAATGTCATGTCCAATAAATTACCTTTCAACATTATGTGCAATATTCTTAATATATATTCTTAATATTCTTGCAATACATCCCCTAACCATTATTATTATCACAGTATTTTACTTCAATTATGCCAAATTGTTTTCGCCGTCTGAATATCTTATCTTGCCTATATACAGTATTTTTCTATTTTGGCTGTACATTTGTAAATCTGTTAGTTTATTTGTATTATTCTGTTGATTTCTCTATTGTTTTATTGTATTGTATTGCTATGCAACCTGGCACAAGAATTTCCTTTGGGATTAATAAAGTTCTATCTTATCTTATCTTAACTTTATTTTGTTGTTTTATTAGGCTTGTGGGCTACAAAATATATAAGATCACAGAGACATTTTAGATTTGTTAGATTTGTTTTAGGGTCAGTTTTGCCGGGTGCTGTGCGTTCAGCAGACGATCTGCTCACAGCTGAGCTGCAACAGCACCACCTGCAGGTTCTATAGCCTCAGTGCATCCGCCAGAGGCTGCACTGGCTTGGCAGCATACAGACAGTATGTTTGGTGGCGGGTTTTGTGTGGAAGCCTTGGCCTACATACACAACATCTTACCAACATCTCACCATCTTATCAATGTTATGTTATATATCTTTATTTATGTTTGAATATATGATTTTTTTCCTTCTATGATTGTATTGTTTTACAACTCCTATTTACTGTGTTCACTGCATAGGCCCTACATGTCTGCTTTGTGAAATAGTGTTTTTTGTATATTTTATGCATCCGAAGTAGGTCATATTTTGTCTTGTAAATTAAAGAACGACAGATGCAGCTGCTGCAACAATTAAGCACATTTACTATTATTGAACAAAGGGAAACAGCCAAACATGCACACAGCCTGTAGGCCGAGAGATCAAAGATAGTGTGAAGAGCATATGAATTTCCTCTGTATTAAAACGCAACAAAAGTCCTCTGGTGCCTTCCTCTGCTGCCATGGCAACAGTGTGTCAGCTTTAGTGCTGCCAATGGAGAATCTCTCTCTCTCTCTCTCTCTCTCTCCCTCTCTCCCTCTCGCTCTGAGGAGCCACCTTTCCATGAGTATCTTTCAGTGAGATACTCATGGAGAGAGAGGGGGGGGGTAGAGAAATAAGAGAGGTAGAGAGAGTGGGAGAGAGAGTGAGAGAGCAGGGGAGAGAGAAAGGGAGAGAGAAACAGAAAGAGAGAGAGAGAGAGAAGAGAGAGAGAGAGAGAGAGAGAGAGAGAGAGAGAGAGAGAGAGGCCAAATCACTGACTGGAGTATAACCATCATCGCTAACGCAATTTAGATGATGCCTCACTCTGTATTCAAATGAGTTTCAGTTTGAACAGCTGGGATACAAAAGACATGCAGAGCCTGAGATGTGATGAACAGGACACTGTTTGATGTTTCAAAACCACGCGCCATCAACGTCATGTTCAGCGGTCGTCATGGTAGATTGTAAGTGTTGATTTTTTCATGGCCAATGCAACAGTTGTCTGTTCAGTTGTCACCACGGAAGCCTCGTAGGCCTCCCATGTTCATCTCTTACTCCTACGTATCAGTGATACTGCGCAGATTTGCTTGTGTCTTGTTTGCAAGTGAATTAGTAGGCTATGTGGGTAGGAGGGTGGAATCTTGAAGTAGGTGTGGGCAGTTGTCAGAGAAAGGACCTTCTTTAATATTGTCCAACCACACAAATGTAATTGGAGAGAATATTTATTAAAACATCTGCTACAATACAATCGGATCAGGAGTTCACAACGCTGTAGCTGAGGGTCGTCACAACTCAGAGAAGAAACACTTTTGAGAGTGGCAAATGGAGGTTTCTGCTGAGTAGAAATTCATTTATATTCTTTAAAAATAAATCCAAGCCATGACTGCATAATCGACAGACATATAACCTTTTCAAAGTTTGTTTTACTCCCTTCTAATCGATGGTCATATCAGGTTTGTAGTGGTTCCGCCATCAGGCATTAGTTTAAAGAAATTTGAAGCAAAAGAAAGTGAAATGCCCCATTCACACCAATTTGAGCCTGTCTGCCATTAGCCTTCAGCTGTTTTAGCATTAGCATTTGTTAATCAGCCATTTTGGTTATTGTCGAAGCCCGTCCGCAAGTAAACCCATGGTTGATGCTGTCCCTGGGTTAATGGCATGCTTTTTGATGGATACAAGTGTTAAAATGCATACAAGAATTTCAGACCGCCGTGCTCAATTGACACTTGACTGTCTCCCCACTGGTGAACACGCACGTGTGCATTCTTAAGCATGCTGCGTGTTTCTGCGTTGCACTTCTCAACTCCATCTCACTGATTTATCTGTTTGGACGCCCAACAACAATACCCAGAAATACAGTCTCCTCCGAGTCATCACATTCTCTGCCTGGATGTGAGGGTGTGTGGGTGTGCATGTGTGTGTGTGTGTGTGTCCAAAGCTGGTGTGATATTCAAAGTAATGACAGTGTCAAAGTAATCAAAGTAATCAATCTCAAGTACCAGAGGTGTGTGTTTGTGAGCGTACATGTGTGTGAAGATTTGCATGTCAAGAGTGAGTAGGATACTAAGTAGGCCGCCCGTCGACCAAAACTCTGATGATTGCAAGTGCTTGTTACTGGAGACAATGGAGGATGTAGCTATCATGGACAGACATGCTTCCACTTCCATTTAACTGACACTTGTATTGAGTAGTTATATACGAATAGGAGGCGTTAGATGAATATGATATTTGAAAATTCATGAATAAACATCTGTGGTGTGATGTATGTCGATAATTAGTGTATGCGTTTTCTAATGGTTTTAATAAATGAATGTTGTTTGAAGCCTCTTTCTTTACCAATTCCCGCACGATGGACATTATTAGAGTAACCAAACACTCTGAAAGTATTTTTGGCTGGTGCCATACACACAGTGTAGCCAGTCAGGAAGGGAGGACTTTAGTGTGTTTGGCGGTTTGCTCTTCATACAAAAACCTGCTTTGTTTTTCATGTGGAAGGCGGAGCCAAGCAGGGGTGTTGCATGGGCTGTCGTGTCCCGGGAGTGGGTGTTGCTCCCAGCTGTCCGGGACCCTCTGTGTTCCATGCTTTACGGTGGCAGCTGACAGGGTGCAGGGACAGCAGAACACCCATCTGCTCTCTCTCTCTCTCTCTCCCTCTCTCTCTCTCTCTCTCTCTCTTCCTCTCTCTCTCTCTCTCTCTCTCTCGGTTGGTGAACGTGTGAACAGGATGCATTCTGGGAGGAACTAGAGAGGAACACGCCTGAAGAAGGTTCTAGAAGATAAAGAACACAACACACTCGAGTCTGATTCACACCTTTTTTTGCATTTTGTTTCGCTCTCACCACCACCACCACCACCAAAACCACCGACCTCTCCTATCACCACAACCGCCACCCCCACCACCACCTCCATCACCACCAACACCATCACCAAAACAACAACAACCACCACCACCACCACTACCTCCTCCAACATCACCACCTCGACCTCTACTATGATCATGATCATCACCACCACCACCACCACCATCACCACCACCTCCACCCACACATGCACACCCTCCCTCGCACCCTCCACTTTGCAAACTCCACCCAGCGAAAAGAAGCATTGACACAGTGTGTGTGTGTGCGTGTGTGAGTGAGTGAGTTATTTCGGTGGGGTTGTTGCTACTTTAAGTCAGCAGACAACAACAACAACGACAACGACCACGTCAGCGAGAAGACAACCGCGCAGCACAGTGAGGTGAGGCATGTGCTAGCTTAGCGACACATCCCTCCACCGGGGTCATGTCTTGACCTTCTCATCCATCTGTCACACATTCCTCTGCCCGCCAAACCCCTCAGAATATGTCCCACTCTGTCTTGGCTACGATACACCCGAGCATACTTCCCAAAAGGGCCACACAAACACACACACACGCACGCAAAGCACGCCACGCACGCACGCACGCACGCACACACGCACACACGCACACACACACACACACACACACACACACACACACCACCACACACACACAAACATACACACACTTACACACACACACACACACCACACACACACACCACCAGCTGCACAAACCACACACACACACACATACGCACACATACACACACACACTACACATTTGACACATACACATTTGAGTAGTGAGTCAGAAGCTAATGTCTGAAGCCCCCCACCCACCCACCCCGTCGCTCAACTTGACAGAATGTGTGTGGGTAGGAGGCCATTCTAGCAACACACACACACACACACACACACATACACACACCACTTGCCAACTCAGCGCCTGTTTAGACCCCCACAAACACCCCCCCTAATGAGAGACACATTTCCATTCATTAGCGGGCGAGCAGGGAATGTGGCGTGTTTTGTTTCTCTCCATACGGCGGTGAGATCCAGTCCATGTTTGTCACCCGCTTGTTTGTCTCCCTCATATCATCAGACCACCGCTACAGCTCTAGGACAGAGAGAGAGAGAGAGAGAGAGAGACAGTAGAATTGAGCTGCTCAGTGTTGATATTGAACGCATGCTGAATTTGACAGTGTGGGACATCATCATCTGTGTCCAATCCACTGATGCCATGGGAATCGTGTTCATAAAGTTTCTCACAATTGCTCCCCTCACTCATTCATTCTCTCCTGTAGTGTAGTCACCCTCGTCCAAATGCTCTGTGTCTATTTGGATCGCTTGTTTCTTTTTGTTGCATTTGTGTGTGGAGTCTATCTTTAGACCCAGCTTCAGCACCCAACCTGGAGAGAGAGAGAGAGAGAGAGAGAGAGAGAGAGAGAGAGAGAGAGAGAGAGAGAGAGAGAGAGAGAGATTGGTTACCATGGCAACGGGAGTATCTGCCGTGTATTGGAGCACCAGATACTGGCGTTAATCGGGGTTTCACTGATCATCATGATGATGATGAGGAGGAGAATGAGGAGGAGGAAGATGGGGGCTGATGATGTCATGACAGAGATGATAGCATAATGTTAAAAACCCTCACCCTCTAACTTTGGGTTTTCGGGAACCATTTTGAGAGTGCTGTATCTTGTAACGAAGGTAGGTGTGGTGGTGAAGACCAGGTCTGTGCTCGGCCACGGCAGATGACACGATGCAACTCAGTTAGACCATTTATTATGAACGGGTCCTACGGTACAGGTCACCGACACACAAAGAATGCAAATAACAACATACATGCATAACGCACCCGACGACTTTACACCCCACTCCCATTCGCCACTGTAGAGAGACCGTTACAATCTGTTATGGTGTCATGGAGCCTGATGTATCACTCTGTAAATATATCCCTTCATGAATACAGACCTCCAGCCTGGCGAGACATCATGGCTCATTCACACCCTGTTTCCCTCCGCAGGTCCAGCTGGCCTCCAGCCCGCTGGAAGCCTCATCCAAAAAATTTTAAAATGATTGGACCAATCAGAGCTCTGGGGATGAAGTTTCAGTTCATGACAGACAAGGAGCCCCACAGTCTGCCAAATGGAACAATGAAATCTTCCACAGACTTCCACAGACCATCCTATATGTTTACTAGCCTTCCCAGCCAAATATCATGATTGACATCATCAAACGGTCACTGGATTGCATTATACATTGCATTATGCTTTACAATATTGCCTCAGATTCACCCATTCATACACACATTCATACACTGATAGCAGTGTCAACTATGTAAGGCAGCAGCCAGATCGTCGGGAGCAGTTGGGGTCAGGTGTCTTGCTCAGGGACACCACGACCCTTCGCGAGGGAGAACCGGGGATTGAACCAGCAACCTTCCGTTTGCCAGCAAACCATTCTGAGATCCACAGTGTTGTTTCAGATCCAGTGCTACTGAGATAACATCATGTACCATCTTCACAGCTGCTGCTGTGGTGCTACGATGCTTTCTAAATCCGGACTCAAAAGTGGGATAACAGTTCATGAGCAAGTTCAAGTTCATTACCCTAAGCCCCAAATGAAAGCGACCACTGAAGCAGATTAACATTTCAGCATTGTCTGAATAATTATCTGAGACTCTTTAAGTGGAAGGCACTACATGATTAAAATAAAATTTGCATTGAGAGATGTAATCGTCATCCAGAATTTAAAAGGGTCATTTAAGTTTTTGTTACAAGTGATGAATACAAGTTTGAGGACTTTAGTATCCTAAATCTTTCCCAGTCAGGTTCCAAACTAGTTTCCCATGCTCTCTTTGTCTCATGAGCTGAGAAAGTTCAGCAGAAGACCCAGGGCTGTCTTTCCCTGCACTCTGCAAAGTCCCTGCAAAGGTCTTTTAGAATAATGATAACAAATTTACCCAGAATTATGTGAATGTGGCACAAGTGTAATAGTCTTGTTGACTGCTGTGGCACCTGCTCCTTTGTTGTGTTGTGAGGCTCTGCTGAGTGTGCTGAATATCCAGCATGAATTTATACTCAGATTCATGCATATGGATGTAAAAGTCATTAAAGTAACAAGCTGGGTTTTCTGCCCACACTCACAGGAATCAGTTTTTTTAAATAACATAAAGCATGAGATATAACCAATGGCAAAGAACTTTGAATAGTATCATCAAATATTGACACACTGGAGTGACGGATTAGCACCAATCCTCGTTAAGTAATATAGATATACAGTAGATGCGTTACTATCAGCATTTGCCTGTCATAGTGCTTTGATGCTAAATACAGACAAGGCTCACACACTCATTGTATGTCAGCATAACTTGATGTACATGTCCGTTACTGCCAGAGACAGCTGGTTACACACACACACACACACACACACACGGCTAGACACACTCACACCTACACATATACAAACATGGCTACACACATACATGCACGCACGCACGCACACACACACACACACACACACAAACACACTTTAGTTTATGAACATCATGTTCACTGAATACTGAATAACATGGGTATAGTGTACACTATACCCATGTTACACACACACACACACGTGTGTGTGTGTGTGTGTGTGTGTGTGTGTGTGTGTGTGTGTGTGTGCGTGTGTGCGTGTGTGTGTGGGGGTGTGTGTGGGGGGGTTGTGGGGGGTGGTGTGTGGGGTGGGTGGGTGGGGGTTAAGTGTGGTGGTATTTGACGGATTGTTTGACCAGCCAGTTATGCCCCGCACATGGCTAGCAGCTCTCTGCCAGAAGATGAGAAGATATGAGAGAGAGAGAGAGGAGAGAAGACGAGGAAGGGAGGGAGGGAGGGAGAGAGAGAGACGCAAGCAAGAGGAGAGAGAGAGAGAGAGAGAGAGAGAGAGAGAGAGAGAGAGAGAGAGAGAGAGAGAGAGAGAGAAAGGAGGGAGGGAGGGAGAGAGAGAGAGAACGCAAGCAAGAGAGAGAGAGAGAGAGAGAGAGAGAGAGAGAGAGAGAGAGAGAGAGATTCATAGTGAGTGAGAGAGAGAGGAGGTGGGAGTGAGAGGGAAGGGGGTGTTCTGTAGAGAAGCCTCCCAGTTTAACAGCTAGCTCACTCTGTCTCAGCCCACCACACACACACACACACACACACACTCTGCCTACCTGCTGAACTACTCCCACAGCACCACACTAATGCTGGATACCACTGCTCTGTGCGCACCACACTGAGCGGTCAACTTGGAGCACATACACACACACACACACACACACACACACACACACATACCCAGCAACACAGCTTGGGGAGGAACACACACACACTCACAGAGAGAGAGAGGGAAAGGGCACAGTTACACAGATGCTCAGTGACCAAGACCTCGACAGGACACAAGAACAGTGAGTCTCTTTTCTTTTCAACGTTTCGCCACATTCTGTGTTCTTTGCCGACTCTAGTCTAGTCATAGTCTAGCCGGCTAATCCTCTTAAACGCGCTATTTTGAGGATAATGGGCTTTCTTCTGCACTTGAATAAGCCAGGTGGAGAGTTGTCTGTCAGCACGAAAGACTTCACTTTCTGGCACAAGAGACAGGTGTTCTCAAGTGGAGCTATTGATATTGATTTGTTCTGGTCATACCTCATTTATTTTAGACATAGTGATAGAAAAGTTGTTGCTGTTCTTGTTTCATTGTGAACCTCTGTCAATGACCATTACAGCACTGCATACATTTCTAGTTGTACACAGCAATATGGTTGCGGTACAAGATTATTGTAAGTTGGTCGTAATGTAGACCTACGTATCTGAAGACAGCCTATATAGTTGAACGATAACTGTACCAACATACTGCCAATAAACAGCCTTAGATCTAATGGTGAAGTACTGTATCACGTAGCCCTTTACTCACAACGACATAAATTACAGGTCAGTAAATTAATGTTGGGAATATAGAGTTTGTCTTGGAGGTTTTGTAGGATCGTTTGGTTCGTTAATCTCCTGATTCCATGAAGGTGTTTTCATTCCAATCGAGGGTTGCCAACATCTCAGCGGGTGGTCTCAGGGTGGGTGGATGGGCTGATTAAAAGGATTCTGGCCACAAGTACTGAGCACTTTCACACACACACACACACACACACACACACACACACACACACACACACACACACACACACATACACACGGTTAAATATTGAATCCAAATGATTTGAACTTTTTTTGTTACACCTTACACCTAATACTATACACATACTTTTTTGTGGTTTTTGCAACAATCTATGTATTTGAATGCACTAAAACAGATAACAACACTCTTGCCACATTTATGATTTTACACATGGGTATACTTTAAAGGTGCAATTGATAAAAAAGGGTTAGAATACACAAAATAAAGAAGATAAAAAAAAATAGAGCTTATAATGTTGCAGAATAAAAGTTTGGGCCGAATATTTTCTTATTTTATTTTTCTTCTCTAATTTCAAAGTAATAGTGGTCTAAACGGCCTCCTAGTGTTGTGCTGAGAGGGTCGATCACCCAATTTCAGGCATTCAGTTGTATTCAATTGACATGATTGCAAGGAGGAGATAAACCCTGCATGAGCCTCCCTTGCACACTTAGCTATACATTTCAGAGCCAGCATTTCAGCGTCAGCTAAGACAATGGTGTCTTTCTGTGGGAGTCCATCCAGGGTTTCTAACAGCTACAGATTCTTCCTTCCACCCATCCTAGCCATGTACCTAGACTCCATGACAGTCAGGATATCCTACTGCAGCAGATGTCTGAGAGGGCCCTCTACTCGGTGCCGCAACTCTCCAATCTCCTCTACCCAACAATCTCAACCTACACAGACCTTGATGTCAGAGGGGGACTCTGGAATTGCCAATCGGCAGTCAAGAAAACTGAGTCTCTCCACTTCCTTTCCACTTCCTGGCTCTCACAGAGACCTGGATCATCCCGGAAAACCGCCGCTCCAGCCACCCTCCCCACTGCCGACTCTTTCTCCCACACCCTGCGACCCACTGGTCCTTTCCCCGGAACACCTGACCAGATCTGCACTTGAACTCTGTGCACCATGTTACCCTTCCAATCAATCTCAACATTGCTGTGATCTACCGACCACCATGCCCTCTTTGTGACTTTTTTGACGAGATGGATGCCCACCTCAGCTATGTTCATGAAGATGGCACTCCACTTGTCGTTCTGGGTGACTTCAACATCCAGCCAGAGAAGTTACAATCACCTGAATTCATAAACGTTTTTGCCACATTCAGCCTGATGCTCAACCCTTCTTCCTCCACCCGCAGAGCTGGGAACCAACACGACCTTGCGACATCCTGCCCTACCTCACTACCCTAATCAACACCTCCCTCAATTCAGGCCTGTTTCAAACCGCCTTCAAGACTGCCAGAATCCTCTGGCCTTCAAGACTCCTCAAGAAACCCACCCTTAACACCACCGATATCCCGAACTACAGACCTGTATCCCTCCTTTCATTCCAAATCCCTTGAACAAGCTGTCTCGACCCAACTATCTCTCTCAAAACAACCTGCTAGATCCTCATCAGTCAGGCTTCAAGGCCACACACTCCACAGAGACGGCCCTGTTTGTGGTAACTGAGTCCCTCCATATTGCCAGAGGCTCGTCCCCCTCATCTATATTTCTTTTGGAATATAATAATCAAGTAGGCATATCAATAATGCATATCAAGTAGGCATATCAACAACAGGGCAATGTAAAACAAATTGTATTAAGTTATGTGCATGGGAGTGGGCAATGGGGGGGCCCTAGTGAGGTCAGAGTTCATAGTCCTGATGGCCTGCGGAAAGAAACTCTGTTTTAGTCTCTCTGTTCTAGTAGCGTGACTGTGGAGGCACTTGCCTGACCACAGAAGTTGGAACAGGTTGTTGGGGTGGTGAGGATCCTTCATAATCCTGCAAGCTCTGGTTCAACACCTCCTGGAGTACAGGTCCTGCGGGGTGGGGAGTGTAGTGCCAATAGTGTGCTCAGCCGAACACACCACCCTCTGCAGTGATGCTTTCAGGATGCTCTCCACCGCACCAGCGTGGGTCTGAAGGATCCTCAGGGAGACTCTGAACTTCCTCAGTTGCCTGAGGTGGTAGAGGCGATGCTTCGCCTTCCTCACCAGTGTCAATGTGTGTAGTCCAAGTCAGACCCTCTGCGATGTGGACTCCGAGGTACCTGAAGATGCTCACCCTCTCCACAGCAGTACCATTAATCCCCAGTGGTGTGTAAGTCCTCTGATGTTGTGTCCTCCACAATCAGCGCCTTAGTTTTGGAGACATTCTGCATGAGGCTGTTGTCTTGGCAACATAGTGGCAGGCTAGCAACTTCCTCTAGGTAGGCCTTCTCATCGTTAACGGAGATCAGGCTTAGTAAGGGCACATTCATAACAGTCAGTACAGTAAGGGCTCATACATTCACAACAGTCAATACAGCAAGGACTGTTATGTTCACAACAGTCAGTACAATAAGGGCTGTTACGTTCACAACAGTCAGTACAGCAAAAACTGGTATGTTCACAACAGTCAGTCCAGTAAGGGCTGATACATTCCTAATAGTCAGTACAGTAAGGGCTGATATGTTCATAACAGTCAGTACAGTAAAGGCTGATATATTAAATGGTAAATGGCAAATAGTAAATGGATTGCATTTGTATAATGCAATCCAATAATGCAATATAAACTTTACAGTTGCCTCACATTCATCCATTCATACATGTCTTGCTCAGGGACACCTCGACGCTTAGCTAGGCGGAGCCCAGGGATCAAACCAGCAACCTTCCGTTTGCCAGACAACCGCACCTAACTCCTGAGCGACTGCCACCCCAGAATTCATAACAGTCAGTACAGTAAGGGGTGATATACGTTCACAACAGTCAGTACAATAAGGGCTGACAAGTTCATAACAGTCAGTACAGTAAGGGCTGACAAGTTCATAACAGTCAGTACAGTAAGGGCTGTTATGTTCACAACAGTCAGTACAGTAAGGACTGATACGTTCACAACAGTCAGTAAGGGCTGATGTGTTAATGGAAAACAAGAAAACAACACAGAATACAAGAGACATAAAACAAACCAAAACACTATCCAACACAAACAGCAATTAACACAGATGCGAGGTGTTATTCTGTGGGGGAAACATTATGAACAACAGGGATAATAATGAACATCATATTCCCAGTTGGGAATCCGAATGGTTTTCCTGGTATTTCAGTTCCTTCTGTCCTATTACTCCTCGATGGTGGGCTTTTAAAATATCCTGCTCATCAGGAAAACACCTACATTGATATTAGTATGCAATGTCTTTCTGCAATATGGTTTTAGCAATATGGCATTTAGCTCTGCTTTCAACACCATAGTTCCAGCATGGGCAAACACACCTCCAGACCCCTCACCCTGAACAAAGGATCTCCCAGGGTAGAGTCCTCAGCCCCCTACTGTACTCCCTGTACACACATGACTTTGTGGCCAGGTTCATTTCCAACACCATCGTCAGGTTTGCGGATGAAACAGTGGTGGTGGGCCTGATCTCCGGAAACGATGAGAAGGCCTACCTAGAGGAAGTTGCTAACCTGTCACTCTGGTGCCAAGACAACAGCCTCTTACACACCACTTACCACACCAGGACTTACACACCACTGGGGATTAATGGGACTGCTGTGGAGAGGGTGAGCAGCTTCAGGTACCTGGGAGTCCACATCGCAGAGGATCTGACTTGGACTACACACATTGAACACACATGGAAGTTCAGAGTCTCCCGCACGATCCTTCAGACCTTCTATAAGCTGGTGTGGTGGAGAGCATCCTGACATGGAGCTATTGAAGAGCTATTGCTTGGTTCGACAATAGCTCCTCTCAGGACAGGAGGGCTCTGCAGATGGTGGTGCATTCGGCTGAGCGCACTATTGGCACTACACTCCCCACCCTGCAGGACCTGTACTCCAGGAGGTGTCGAACCAGAGCCTGCAGGATCATGAAGGATCCTCACCACCCCAACACCAACCTGTTCCAACTTCTGCAGGCAAGCGCCTCCACAGTCACGCTGCTAGAACAGAAAGATGAAAACTGAGTTTCTTTCCGCAGGCGATCAGGACTGTGAACTCTGACCTCACTAGGGTTCCCCCCCCCCCCCCCCCCCGAGATATAAAGACAAGTAGATAAAAGAGGGAAAATGTATAAATATATAAAAAAAATGCATATCTCTCGGATCACAGGAAGGAATTCAGTGACTCACTTCATGCTGTTAACCAAAAGTAAATGATGAAAGAGTAACTACATTGTTTATTTAAACCACAGGAACACATTAATGTTAACACTAACATGATACACTGTTTCAGAAATGTGGCATCAATATATAGCCCGTTAATCATACATAGCCTGTGAATAGCCTGTGTTTTATCAGTGGTGGTGACAATTCTATTCATGTGCAACCTTACAACCATCAAACATGGCAATAAGAACTCAAGTGCTTCAGGATTAGCTCACCGTGATGCATGCTGAGACATTGTGCATAAATGCAGGAAATCTGCAGGAAGGAACTGTTTCTTTTGTTTTCTTGTTGATTACTAAAGACAACAGCAATATTACTACGACTAATAATAATAATAATAATAATAACCAATAACCAATAACCAATAATACAAATAGTAACATAATTACAACATTTTGTATTATAAATACCAATATCTGTTCAATGATTACGTCTCTTTTTGGACCTCACTGCGTGCATTGAATTGAAAAAGGTTAACTTAACTGCAAATCCATCCGGAATCAGGTGAAGGAAGCAGGACCAGGGATTAGGAGTGAGGAGGAGATCTGGTGTGAAGGGGCACCAGAGGTGGCTTCAGGACTTGCAGGCCAAGTTGTAAAAGAAACCGTTGTGTTGATGCTTGCTTATCTTCCTCAAGCAGCAGCAAGAGGAAGTCCCCTATAGGAACGGTAGTGCCTTAATCGTGTAGAGGTTAACACCTCAGAGACCTGTCAGGTCCTGACCTCTGCCCTGTAGGTCACTGGGCTTTCACCAGATAATCCCCAACAGTGTATGTCTAATACAAAGCAACAACAGACACTATGGCTTTGGGTTTACACCAGAGAAATACGCTATAATCTGGATTCTATCTAGTTTAAAAAACTCAACCGTCTCAACTTGTTTAGACAAATAGGGGGAAGTTTCACATTTGATGCGCAAATGAGCATAAAGATTTTAGGTTGCCACAACCTCAGACAATGGTCGGAGGAGTAGCGACCGTGGCATTACCGGTGTACACTCAGTACATTTACATCCACACTGATATTGTAATGAATATGACAATATTCAGAATTGATGGTCATGGAATCAACATATTCCATTCAGATATTCCGAATTAGGCCTGATTCTGAAAATAGCATTTTCCGATGAAGACATGTGGGATATGCCGATATTATTCTGGTTTTAGGAGCATTATTTGGACATGTATACAGTTAATTCATAATATGCGTCTCAATCTGGGTTTTTACTGCCTACTACACATGCAAACTGCCTGTTTACGGTCAGCTCTGTTTGTTGTAACAAACAGTTTGCAAGGCTGGGCTAGAGATGCATGCCCAAAAGAAAAGACTACATTTGTGGTCTGAAGGAGAAACACACCTACTTTAAATAATTTTGAAAGACTTGGATATCATATAAAAATAATATATAATATGAAAATATATATAAATCATCACCGTAGGACTACATCATGTGGTCATTTTATGTTGATCAGAGTATGCACGGCTGCATGGAACTGCGTGGAATATTAATTTTCACTAAACAGCTTAGTAGGATTATGATTAAGGACAATAACCGGAATATGTTGTGCATGTAAATGTAGTCACTGATTTGAATTATAGAATTGTAATGGCTAGGAATTGTAGAATCCTAAAAAAGAAAGCACGGCACCATTTTAGGTGTTTCTGAGAAATTTGCATATGACACACCCCTTGCTTTATGATTAACTGTGTGTACACACAGTCAATCAGTTTTTGAAAATGATTGTCAACATCTATCGTACAACCTGTACAAATGCCTCACATCTCACACTGAGAAATGAATAACATTAACCTAAACATGGCCTATGTGACATCGTCCTCTGTCTGGTCTGGGCAGAAAAGGTTCAAACTCCAAGAAACGTCAATGTTACGATCATAATAACGGCATGGGAGCATTGTACAAACAGGATATTCTCTTCTTATCTCTCCCTCCAAGTGGCCGGCCGGCCGTACAGTATTTGGCAGCCGTCTCAAAGGGGCACACCATGGGGCCTTCCCTCACTGCTCTGGGCCCCATGATGTCAGCTCCACAAACCATTAGCTCCACACCACACACACCACACGCACCACACGCACACATGCACACATGGACAGACAGACAGACAGACAGACACACACACACACACACAAATGGACAGACAGAAAGACACAGACACAGACATACACACATGCACACACACACACATATACAAACACACACACAGACACATGCACACACACACACACACACACACACACACACACACAGGCAGGCAGGCAGACAGACAGACATGCAGACAGACAGACATGCAGACAGACAGGCAGGCGCAGGGCTAGTATGTACCACACCAGCGAGTGTACAGCTGTGAGACCCGGGACTCTATTTTGGGCTCAGAGCCTCCCGAGCACAGCACCAGCCGACAGGTGGGGAGATACTGACCTTCATCTGCCATGGAGGAGCACCCACCCAAACACATGAACGCGACATGTCAAGAGAAAAGGATTCTTCGACAGACAAAAATGTGGAATAGTTGTGTGACAGCATGTTGCCTTCGTCTCTTGGCTTCACCAAGAGCCACCAAATGTCCCTGGTATAATGAAGCTGTTATTTGAGTGTAATTTGTTACTAAAAGTCCACAGCCATCCGCCAGCTTTTAGTGAGTGAGATGCTCTGCTGTGCTGGACTGCGCCTGCCGGGCTCATTTCAATGAGGGCACAGCATCTCTGATTGGTTGTGGGAATCAATCTTCTGCCAATCATGTTCACACCATGCAAGGAGGGGGGCAGAGAGGGAGGGGCTTTTTTAGGGGTTATTTATTTTCTAAATCTGTCTGCTCTATTCTGCTCTCTGTCTTTACAACTGAAATCTTTAAGGAGTTAGAACTTCAGTGACAACACGAAAAAAAAAAAACGACAATGTTTTTCACAGCTTGCAAAAAGCGTTGCAGTACAAATACACTTCTGTGGCCTAGAGCGACAGTCGTCACTCAAAAGTACCAAGGGAGCGTTCAGAACAGCTTTTGATTTAAAAGCATCTTGTTTTTCGTCATGTTTTGTGTCTGATGTTTGATTGATGGCCTTCACTCCGTGGCTGATGCGTGCTGATGGCTCCAACTCACTTCAGTCTGCTGCTACTGCTTGGGTTCAGCTGATCCTCAGGCTCAGCTCATATTGCCTCTGGCTTCTGTTTTCTCCGCCCTAATCTCCCTCCATCCTCCCTCACCCATCTAATGTCCAATCACAAACCTCTGGGCAAACGCCATTTCGTATTGTTCCTCAGAGCGGAGACCAGAGTGCTGTACAAACTCACCTTGCAGCAAAGGGTAAATATGTTGATGCTAAAGTCAGGACACCCCCTGCCCATACATTAGGATCATCTGACCAGAACTACGGTGAACACCCTGCAGGCTCTGGATGCCTGTTCTCCTCTGTGTTGTGTGTTGGAGGCATGGGTCTGGAGTCTCGCAGTGTGCTGGAGGCTGCTGTGATGTGTGGGCGAGATTGGACACATTTCACAGCGCTGTGTGTGGGTGAGTTGTGTACAGTGGAGGAGGCTTTCTGCCGTCTGTGTGCAGCACGTGTGCCTCAACCTTCACAGGCATACGCAGATAGACAGAAAAATCATTAATTCTGCTAAATTATAGGGGATCCCATTTATATCCCATTTACGTTACATCTGTTTTCCATGCACCTGCATGCATCAAGGTTACATATCTGCATGAAAGCACAATGTGAATTCATGAATTAATGAACAATTTTCGATACTCTTCTTGCCTGTATCAGTGATACTATAATTATTCAGTGAATTCATTACATCATTTGGAATGGCATTGGTTTTGACCAGCCAATAACAATAATCACTACCTAGGTACTGTGTACATAATATGAGAGGGTAGCATGCAGGGATGAAAAAACAGACAAGTGATATTTTGTGAGGTTTAGGGTTTGTCAGCGGCGTCTTGTTGTCTTGTGCATCATGTTTCCCCAGCAGTGCCTTGCTCACTAACATTGCTACCCTTTGTACAGAACAACCCATGTGAAGTAGAAATGTGTATGTGCGTGTGTCTATGTGTGGGCGTGCGTGTGTCTATGTGTATGTGCGTGTGTCTATGTGTATGTGCGTGTGTCTATGTGTATGTGCGTGTGTCTATGTGTATGTGCGTGTGTCTATGTGTGGGCGTGCGTGTGTCTATGTGTGGGCGTGCGTGTGTCTATGTGTATGTGCGTGTGTCTATGTGTATGTGCGTGTGTCTATGTGTGGGCGTGCGTGTGTCTATGTGTATGTGCGTGTGCCTATGTGTATGTGTATGTGCGTGTGTCTATGTGTATGTGCGTGTGTCTATGTGTATGTGCGTGTGTCTATGTGTATGTGCGTGTGTCTATGTGTGGGCGTGCGTGTGTGTATGTGTGGGCGTGCGTGTGTCTATGTGTGTGTATATTTTACCCACAGTTTGATCGTTCACTAGAATTAGACAGTGTTTTGATGATCATTCATACATTGAAAAGAATGACGAAAAGACGGGTTAGCCTGAGTTCAGAGTGGACATGAGAGTGTGTGTCATAGCGATGGATCCTGCGGTGAGCACCCATCAAAACATGCCTAAGCATTGTTTACAGGGTGCTATTTGATCACTGAGATGTAGCACTCCTAGATCGGGTGCCGGTAGGTCAGAATGATAAATAAAAACAACATTTAAAAAAGAACAGTATTGGGATACTTGCAATCACAGACCCGCCATGATTTTAGTTTATGTCTCATTTCCTGTGAAGTTTATTTCATTTATCTTTTTATAGTTCATGTGTATCGGCCCTGACCCAATGTACTGTGACGTATCTTCAACTTTTGAAAGCAACACACACACAATACACAATAGCGTAACATAGCCCTGTTCTAGCTATACTTAGATTTCATCTAAAATGCCTTCAGTGTACAAGTTGTTATAATAACCCGGGTGCTGTGATCCAGTAATAGCTGCAGTTCAGTGACTTTGACAATAGCTATTGTCCTGTAGCATAAAAGTCACGTTGACGGCTGTCAGAAAACCAATGGAGACAGAGAGAGCTCCCTACACATGTTGTCAAGGACACATGATTATATCACACTTCCACTTTGTGTCTCCCTGTGAAGTCATTTCCTTTTATTTTTCACAGAGTTGTGTGTTTTCTGTGTGTGTGTGTGTGTGTGTGTGTGTGTGTGTGTGTGTGTGTGTGTGTGAATGTATGTGTGTAGAAGGGGAAAAGGGTCAATAATGCCTTGTGATGACCTTGTGGTTGGGGTGGGGTGGGGGGGGGACTCGGGTTACACACACACACACACACACACACACACACACACACACACACACACACACACACACACACACACACACACACATAGAAGAGGCCTCAAATGCAAACGAACGTCACTGTTTCACAAAAACACACACAGCAACACACACACACACACACACACTCCCAGAGGGGTAGCCAAGTCATCTGATCCAAGCGGCCACCACATAACTATTTATTTGAATGGCTTTTTGACCTTGGGGGTGTCATGGCTGCTTGGCCGGGCTGCTGCATGAGGACAGAGAGATCCCAGCTGATGAAGTGTTAAGTATAAGGAGGAGAACTCATTAGATGGCAACAGAGTTTATTTATGTCTCGTGTACAACATAGCCAAACTACAGAAGCCTTTGAAGGACTGTAGGTGTATGCACTTATGTCCTGAATATGTTTTTTGGGGGGAAATGTTTTCTTTAAAAATACTCATTGACCAATGAGTCATTTTTCTCTTTAATGAAGCGTGACCAAGGTTGAAATCTCTTTAGAAATCTCTCTGATATTTATTGTTCAGACCAATAACATATCTGGTACAGTATGTTCCTGGCTGAAAGAATACATATATTTATACTTAGCTAGTCTTTTTACTCAGAAATAGCGCAGCGTAGAGCAGTTATTGGATTGGCAATGAAACATGGATGTGGATCCTCCCCTCTGGCTGGGTTATGTATGTTATGTGAGCGCTGAGCTAATAAAACGTGCTCGGCTGAACTTTGTGTGAACAACAGGTCATTGCCACCACATTGAAGAGAACAGAGAGCACGTTGACACTCTACTGGGAGGGACCACTGGTTTGCTTCTGGCAAACTACCATGTGCCTGGGGAGTTCCTTACAGACAGACCAGCACACATCACCCAACATGGTGCTGTTGTCTTCAGACTTACATGTCCCAGTACATAATGCACACACACTCACACACCCACACACACACCACACGCACGCACGCACACACACACACACACACACACACACAAACACACAGACACACACAGACACACACACACCTTCCTAATCCTTGCCCAAAAGTCCTTGCACAAAAGAATGTATGACTGACGTTACCTGGTAACCCAAAACGGCCAATAACAAATAACTCAATAACTGCAATAGCTTGTGTTTAAATTAGTGGTGGGACTCGATTAAAAAAATGTATCTAATTAATTAGAGGCTTTGTAATTAATTAATCACAATTAATGGCATTGTAATCGCATATCAATATTTGACACGAGAAGCAACATTTTTCAATTCAAATGGATTTTAGTATACGAGTGAATCAATGAATAGACATATACATATACAGTACATATACATACGTTTAAGCAGCAAAATCCTGTTTAATTTAGCTACGCAGACCAACAGTTAAAGTGCCATCTCTATCATCTCTACCATCTAAAATGGTAACAACAACAAACAAAAAACCGGTCAAACACGGTCTCTTCCGGTCCGTCCATATTTGAGCCTACAATTCATCCACTGAGAAACGTTCCGTGGTGTTTGGAGTGCAAAAATAAAGTGCGATTAAAATGCGTTAATTCGTTTTAACACATATTTTTTTCTGTAATTATTTAATCGTAATTAACGCGTTAAAGTCCCGGCCCTAGTTTAAACTATAGAGCAATTTGACTGAATCTTATCCTACATTTTTAAAACATTCTGCATGTAAGTCGAGATTTGGACCAGGATCAGTCCATAGCACTACGATACCACTTTTCATCTAAAATAAGCTGTTTTAGGTTTTGATTCTTTTAAGTCAAACAAGGTTTTATCTCTTATAGGTTGACATTTTAATTGATGGGAAATAGCACATTCGCCTGCCACCGATCTCTATAAATTTTGCCCATGGATGCATCATAAGAACTGGATACACAGCATAATATAACTCCTTCATTTTAACAAAGCCACGGAATTCAAGTGTTGCTTTTTTTTTTGCAGATGATAAAACGCTATTCAATCATTTAAGCTGAGCCCACGTTGGTTCAGTGAGTCGGTTGCCTGGGTGACGGCTGACGTGATGGTGCTGGGCTGCGTTAGTGGTGTTACCTGCTGCCAGGGACTAGAGATCCAGGGGTGACCCAGCTGCTGCAGCCAGATGTGGGGAAGCCCCTTGGAGCCTGGCTTGAATCCGGTGTTGGAGAGCTGGGCGCAAGGCTGCTTGTAGGACTGGAAGGCCTGCCTTGTGATGTGCTTATTCATAAAGTTTCCTTGGACAGGTCTTATATATTTGTATTTGAATGTGGCATCAGAGTATAGGATCCAGGCTGAGGTAGCATGACCAAGTGTCATTGGAGCCAAGTTCACCTGTCTGTGCTGTCCTTATTCATTAAGGGTCTATGTTTTCATCTGGTGTCAGAGCCCCAGACCGTGGTGGAGATAGCATAGCCAAGGCTCCTGGCAGCCAGGTTCACCTGTTTTGTGCCATATCCGTATTCATAAAGGGTCTATGAACAGGTCTTATCTATGATTTGGATTTGGTGTCAGAGCCCCAGACTGTGGTGGAGGTAGCATGGCCACGTGTCATGGCCACAAGGTTCACCTGCCTTGTGCCATGCTCCGTATTCAGGACATTTCCCAGAGCAGCTGTTATGTAGGATTCTGATGGTTGGTGGTGGCCATATATATTTCTATATACTTATGTTTAGACACCCTACGCCCACCGCCTGTTTGAACTCATCTCATATATTTTTAACTGCATTTTTGTATTCTCTTGCTCCATTCGTCCTGTCTACCAGTCAGACTCCTGTCACCACCCCCCTCCCCTCCCCCTCCCCCTCCCCCTCGCCCAACTCTGCCTCCCCTTCTCATTTATACCTCCTGCGTTCCCACTCTGCACTTCCTCCCAAACCCCATGGAGTATTGCAGAAAACATCTTGTCTTTCTGGCATGGGTTGTCTCGGTTTCCATATAAAAACACTCAAGTCTGTTTGCAATTTTTACTTTTCTTTGGGAAACAATGAAGTGAAACATTTGACATGAGCTGGTCAATCCAGAGTTGGATAGAGGACCAATAGAAGCCAGTCTCTGGAAAGAGGGCAGGGCCAGTGAGAAATCTCCGCCAATCACCAGCTGGTATAGTGGATGAATGAGAATGAACCTGTGTATATGTTGACAGGTGGCAAATAAATGTCCTCGAATGAAAGATGATTTTGCACATGAATATGGATGTGTGCAAACGGAAAGGTTCTCAAAGTGTTTTGTTCCTTAGGAAACCATGCAGTGATCATGTATATCTACCACCCCTGCCTCTGCCTTAAAAAACCTGAATTTCCTTCAGGATAAATGATCTACCCATCTATTCCAGGGTCATCATGGAGGAATCAGAGCTGTTGAAGGAGAGACTCCAGGCCATCACAGTACGTTACCAGAGACCTCTCTTATACTGCTTCACCATTCATAACATTCAGTGTGTGGGCCGTCAGTATTCTTAGGACTGTTACAGCCACAACATGAAGTTGTCCACCTCAGCTTGCAACTTAAATATTTCAAAGAAAATATATTTTATTAATCTTCCAAAACTAATACCACCTAAACTAAGACACCGAACATAGCGAAAAACACCTAAAACCACAATAAACACACACACACACATTTTAGAACATTGTAGAACAAAACTGAAGCACACACATACGACCGTAGATCATGAACCAGTATCATTATTTTGTTGTCCTGCTTTTACAATTCACCGTTTCATTTAATTTCATTCAGTATTTCTTGTTTTACTCTTGATGATAGCCATTCTATCCCCTGTTCTTTCAGGGGACGAACACCATTACTACAAATCTACAATTTCTGCCAATTAATGTTGGTCTAAAAAAAACCTCTGTGCCAAATGTTTCTCAAAGAACCAGACACTAAACAAACTTTCATCACAGCGGCAGTGATGACTCCCACTCTCCCTCCCTCCGTCTTTTGACGGACGACATCGCTGTAGACAGCCAGGGCGCTATAAATACCACCAGACGTGACTGAGGCTATCCCCTTTCACCAAAGATTAGCACCACACTCATCCTGGGTGGGGATAATTTTAGTTCACCATTGAGCCACACACCCTACGTCAACCCTCTCAACATTTATAATAATCTGTATTTCGTCATTTAAATTAAGTTGAAGATGGAATAGACCCTTTTCACAGAGGCGGCGTAGGACAAACACAGGTGTCACTCATAACACGTATTACGGGTCTGCTTCTTTTCTGTACCAGGGCACGACTAGTAGACTAAACTAGTCAAGATAAGTGTACTTCCTGGTACCCTGGGGCATAAAATTAGTAGACCCATAATTTGTGTTATGGGCGATACTGTGAAAGGGTCTATTCACAATAAAAAAAAGTTAAAGCTCTAAAGTAGAAGTATCATACACATAGGACAGGTGCACACATGCATGGACACACTTACAAGGTGTCTAACAGTAGACACCTTGTATGTCTGTCCATAACAGTACATAAGGCGAGGACGTAAAGGTCAGGTTACTCCAAAAACAAGTTGTGGCATTTACCATCATGCGCTGCCAAGTTTCAAGAGCTTCCCATCGATTGGATTTATGACGAGTTGACGAGTTGACGAGCCGCATCAGCTAGCGAGGCTCAAGCTGCGATATGAAATGTTTACTGGTGTCATATTTTCCATGAAGTTTACAGTCGTAATAAATCCATCAGTTATTGATTTGACTTATCTCTTCCTACAGGACAAGAGGAGGGTGCAGGAGGACATTGCCAAGAAAAGGAGACTGATCGAGGAGGAGAAGTTACAATTTCAATACATAAAGGTGCTCTTAAAGAGAGCTCACTAGACATAGTGAATGAAAACGTAATTTTATATCTTGTATTAACAAAACTACTGTACTCATCTCGAAGGACATTGTTTTTGTCATGGGTACTAAATAAATACGTGTATAAAATATGTAATTGCTGATTGACAGATTGTAACAAGCTAGGTATTTAACACCCCCCCCCACCCCCCCCTCCAAACAGAAGAAGGCTCTGAGGGAGCAATGGCTGATGGACGGCCTGAGTCCGCAGACGGAGAAGGAGCAGGAGGCCCAGCGGCTTCAAAACCAGGAGGAGCAGGAGCAGAGTGTCC
Organism: Coryphaenoides rupestris; assembly: GCA_002895965.2. Lineage (NCBI taxonomy): Eukaryota > Metazoa > Chordata > Actinopteri > Gadiformes > Macrouridae > Coryphaenoides > Coryphaenoides rupestris. The sequence goes on along the minus strand of PIJE02000236.1, from coordinate 458,047 downwards.
AGCTGCAGAGCAACATCCACAGGTAGCACCTCCTCCTTGTGACAGCCTGAAGCACAATTTATACTTCTGCGTCCTTACCTACGGTGTACCCTACGCCGTGCCCTGGCTTGACGTGCACCTCGCCAGAAATGTAACTGCACGTCATGGCGTTGCGGACCACAAGGACCGTGACCGGTGGCGTTGCATTTACTCCTATGGGCGGTGTGGCTTCGGAGCGAGGCTAACACCTACGCAGAAGTATAAATGCAAACAATGGCTTGACGGCTACGATGTAGGTACGGACGCAGAAGTATACATTGCGCATTACAAGTTAGCATTCCTGGTATGAGGTTGTTGTCCTTGCCCCTAGAATGTGTTTGCTACACACTGTGTTTGCTAGAACCTTGGGTTGTCATCGGCAAATGCACAATACAATCAACAACCGGTCTGCTTTGAAGACAGAGACTCTCTACCTCAACCCTTTTAGCATCCATTAGTGCAGGCCTTTAGAAAGCTCACATAACCTCTTTGGTTCCAACATGCACATCGCAGACTGTCAAGGGCTAGAATATTCAGCTGTACACACATTCTGTGTCCTGCCCACTCTTTGGTCCACTCAGCTCGTTGTTCGCAGCAGCAAAGTAGGGTTAGGAGGGAGTGTCTGCATGGTGGTAAGTAAGATTAGGATGCTTACTACACACACTGACTGAACGCCTGGTTGGGAGTTCTGTGTGTCAGTCACACAGACATCCTCAGACGTCCGTCCCGACTGTTAAGTAAGCTAACCCAGCTCTTCTGCCTGTGAGCGTCAGCCTCTGTACACTACAGATATAAGTAATGGATAGAACATGTAGTCAGGCCTTTGTTTGAGGCATCATATCCTATATCCTTAGCTGAAGATGTATGTGAAATAATAATAATGTTTATTTCTAGGGCAACATTTCAAAATGCTTTGCAAAGGCAACAAAATAAAACAACTGCAAACTGTAGGGAATGATTATAAAAAATGCACATAAAAACATAATTATTTGGATATGTCATGGTCAATTTTCACAATAGGCTATTTCACACACAGCAGTGTGACTACATGCAAACACATTCATGATGTGGAATAATCAATAATGAAGCAAATAATAAATGGTGCAAATTATATTGTAAAGACAGACTAGGCCTACTTTTAATAAAAAAATTTAATACACTTTTGCTCATTATCGTTGTTGTAACCTGTGCCAGAATATGTACTGCATTCCAACAAATTTCAAAGCACACGTAGTCGTGCCTTAAGTGTTTCCCAACCACAGTGGTTGGGAAACACTGGTCTAGACAACTTATAGAGTGACTACACCGTGAGAGGATCTCACATTTGGATGACACAACATTGCTTTTCTCTGCCTTGTTAGACATGGACTCTTCTAAAAATAAAGTTTTAGACATTTGCTTTTGGAGGCAGCGTATCCTGAATGTACTGCTATAACTAAACCTAGCGAGCTGGGAGTCACCCTTTAAGCATAGAAAAATAAGCATAGACGGAAGACTGGAAGTGCTGGGCTTGGGCAGAAATAAGGGCTCTATAGGCATGAGATCAGCCAGTATGGATCTGTGTCCTCTGAGACCGTGTTGGCAGAGCGAACAGAGCATGATTTCCTGTCGACGGGTGGATTATCTGGAGAGAGCGTTTCAACAGGGCAGCTGGACTGTCCAGCCTCACAGGGCTTGGCTGGGGTGAGAGGCCCAATGTCCCTTGAGCCTGGTGGATATTAGACACAATGGGGCAATCTATGTAGAGACATGTCCTCTCTTAACACCTGGCCAAAACAGCCCATTATCCCAGAGAATGGAATTGGAAAAATAACCCTGACCTCTCCCTAGATTGACAAGGGAAAAAAACTCAGCGTCAAATAACAGGAAAGGCATCAAACCGAACTGCAAAGCTAAAGCCACAAAATGTTACGTCTTACCTTTCTTTATCTTTCTTTTCTCCTTTTTGTCAGCTACTTTTGCCACCACTCTTTTCATTCATACATTTGTTGCATTCATGCATCTGTGATTAACAGGCAAGATGGATTCAGATGCCCTGACAGGTCAGGTCAAATGAGCCAGGAGTGGCTTAAAATCTAAATGGTCTCATACAGAGGCAGGCTTACAGTATACTGTATTCTCACAGAGCATCTCACTGACTAATAGCTAGCGAATGCTAACAAATGTGAACAAATGTCTCCCAAATGATAGCTCTTAAATCTTACGCACAGTAGATTTTATGAAAGGTTTGTTGTTGACAAAAATGTGTGTGTGTGTCTTAGTGTTGATCTTTTGTACATGCAGCATCGTTCACTGCATTAGTCTCTTCTAGTCCAACCTCCCCTTACTTCCACTCCCTCGTTCCATTCATCATCGTTCATCACAGTTCCACAGCACAAATGTAGACTCTGTGTGCATGCAGTTGTAGCCCCCCTCCCATCCCCATTGATTGTGACCTAATTTAGTCTCCCCTCCCACAGAATAGAGAAGGAGATCGAAGACCTGGAGACACAGGAGCTCAACATCTCCACCAATGAAGAAGTGATTCTGAAACGCTTAAAAGAGGTGGAGAAGACATCAGAGGACATCATAAAGGTAGGCCTGCTCTTGTTGTTGTTGTTGTTGTTGTTGTTGTCTTCTAACGTTCTTCTTCAGTTTCGCTAAGAGAATGCTGTGCTTTCGTCCTGAATTTCATCACTTACTTTGTGTGGACAGTATGAATTTCAGCATATTATTTGCAACATTGACACTAATATCAATAAACGAAATCCACTGGGGTGGGAAATGCTTGTCTTGTGCACTTGTGAGTTCTAATCGCAATGTAAAAGAATTTGGTTTGCAAACAACTAACTAACATCCTAACGGTCCGCATTGTCGCCTAACTGTCGCCTAATTGTCTTTGCCTGGAGCACATTTTGCAAAGTGCTTTGGTATTCTGGAAAGATGCTTTTTACTAGGGACACTGCGTGGGCGTGCTGTGTATTTTCACCAGCCGATCTGCTTGAGTCACCACCAGGATGTTAAGTAGAATAGATAGTTTGGATTCTGGGCATGCTGTGCACTAATACGAGCAAACACACACGCAGCTCGCTCTCCATTTCCTTTTAACTGTTGCCTGTATTTAAAGACGCTGAGAAAGAGATGGAGTGGCATGGTTAACATCTAACACCAACGCACCTCACAAACTGCTCCCCTTGCTGTGACTTTGGACCTATTTCTCCTCCTTTCCCTTGAGGAACTGATCCTAAACTTCTACATCTTCACACACAGGAGCTAATCGCAGGGTTCAGTGAAGGTAATGGTCAACTTTTTCTCCTCAATTTTCTTTGCCTTTCAACATTTGTATGACTTCTAAAATGTTGCATGTCCATTTACTTTGTGTACACAAAATGTAACAACATTATATCCAGTGTATATTTTTGCGATGATTGATAGATAAACTCATGGGTTTCCCTTATCTCACAGGTCACATTCTTTTTTTTTTTTTCAGATCTAATCACTCCAACTCCTCTGACTCTGTCTGATCCATTGCTAACTGTCTTGCCATCACCAAGAACCAGCCCCCGACAACAAAAACCTGAGGATGACAAACCAAAGAAAGGTGTGCAATATTATCTCTTACCATTATGTGAAACATTCATCTTGATAATGATTAAAAAACATTTTTGTAATGGCAAGGCAGCTACACAAATCTATTTTGGTGCATGCTTAGCGTGTATAATCCAAGATTAATATTCCTCTTGAACCACTTAAGTTTCATATTATGATACATACCTTTACTAAGATGTCGGTTTTTTTCTCCAGCTACTTTTGCCATGGAGATTAGTGTGGAGCACGACAGCCGGACCGGAGAGAGTCACGTGGTTGCCATGTCAACCGTCACCCCAGCAGAAGTCCAGGAGAAAGGAGTGAAGGTGTATGATGATGGCCGGAAGTCTGTGCATGCGCTGCACCACAGCACCAAGGAAGGAGAAGGGCTGGAGGAAATGACCCCATCAGAGGTGGAGGAGCTCCTCCGCCAGGCCCTGGACAAAGAGGTGCCCAGTGAGGTTCAATACCACCAGCCGGTATACTCTATGTCATACGCCGGAAGCAGCAGGCCCTCCACACCCAGGACCCCTGGCAAAACACCAAGGCAGACCCCTACTCCTACCAGCCACAGCCCCTTCTCTTGTATCACCCCAATCGGAGCTCAAAGTCTGGGAACCGTGGAAGGTTGCCATATCTGCAAACTTGGAGCAGGATCGAAAAGCCCATGCAGCCCAGGCCCTTGCCAAATTCCAAGGAATGGAGCCCACGGGGGTGAAGAGTATGCACAGCAGTCCCTGTTTTACATTCCAGACCAAGACCACTGCAGCCAGCAGCCAGACTCACTGCGTCGCTCGCCCAAACCTCAGCCAAGCCTCACCAATGGCCATGCTGTGGACACCACTGTTCCCCAAGCAGCAACATTGGTTTCAGTCAAAGCCAGGTCTGAGGGGGTACCGGTCCCCATCCCACCAGTATACAGATGTGATGATGGTGATGCACCTGGTCCTTTCACTCAAGGCCTCCAGTCTGGCGTTGGCACTCCCGATCTGTTGATCGATAACACGCTCTACAACGGAGGATCACCCCACTATCAGGAAAGCGAAGCGTCGCTCAACTTGATCAACTTGCTTGCGGAGGACTGCGAAGCGGAGCCAGTCACAATGATTTTCATGGGTTTCAAGAGTGCCGAAGACAACACGGATGAGGAGGACTTCCAGGCTGAACTGGTGACGATCGGCAGCAACAGCGACGAGGATGAGAGAGAGAGCGATAGCCAGAGTGACAATGGCGACGATGGCAGCAGGGGTCTGTCATACCACCCGGAGGGGTACAAGAGCAGGGTCTTCTGTCCCAGAATCAGTGTGGCCAATGTGTCGGGTAGTGCGGCACTTGATGAGGATATCTACACAAACTGTAATGACTTACTTCCACTCAAGCCCACCTTCATCCACAAGCCTGGCAAGAGTGGCCCCTGTTTGGACAGACAGCCACAACTAGCATCAACCTGGAAGCGATGAAGTGGCTACCAACAGGGGGTTAATATATCATGTATTTGTATCCTATCTATACTTGTTTTATTTCTTTATCCTTCTTCATCTGTTCTAATTGCCTTACTGCCTATCAACCACTGGTTGTTCTGACAGACACCTTCTTGTGCAATAGAAAGGCAACCATTTTCGCTGGTTCAGTTGACAACGTTCTATGTTAACACCAATTAGCTTGCTGTTTAGCTTTGCTGCCATCTACTGGTGATAATAGTGCATTGCATATTAATCTCTGTTTAGCAAGATTGACGTTAAGTAATGCAATTTTGTAAAAAATTGTAATTAAGACCACAAACTGTAAAACACAACTAATATATTTAATAAAGAGATTTCATCAAAATATGAGACACCATAGTTTTTATTTCATTAATTGTAAATGTGAATAATCACAAACCAAAAGTATTATTTGTGTATTGTGTGTGTGTATGTGTGTGTATGTGTGTGCTCATGAAAAGCATTTAAAGCTTCATGTTGTCAAAGAAAAATGTTAATGTATGCCTCTGTCTCTAACTCCCCAAACCAATAACAACGTGTCCATAATGCTTCAGATGTTACATAAAAGCAATTCCATCTAAGAGGAGCTTGGACGTAAAATGAAACATCCAAGGGCTTGTAGCTTTTGAGGCTAACAGGTGCAACTGCTGTTTGTCCTCCGTTAAATGTAAATGTAACATCTGCAAACAAACTTGAAATACATCATTTGCCTGGAGGCTCACCTGACCCTCAGAAGGAAGTCACTTTCTATTAAAAATGATAAAAGCGAATAGAAGCACAAGTAACACATATTCTTCCCAAGTGAACACTTTGTATATTTGTAACCACATATATATCACATAATGTACATAATACATAGATCATAACTGACAACATGGATGAGACACATAACTGCAACACGTGACCTACAGGTCAGAGCAACGACGCCGGTCTGTTTTGGTTTGTTTGTTTGTTTGTTTGTTTTACATCTAAAGTTATTTCATTCCTGATGCACGTCTATACTGAGTGCGGGCGGACTGAACAAAATCCTGCTTGGATTGGATTGCTTGGACCCCCCCCCCCAACCCAAGAGCCCCTCCTCCCTCCCCGCGCAGCAACACGCAGGCAGCAGCATGGTGGTGCAGCAGTGTGTGTGAAGAGAAGACACGGAGACACACACACACACACACACACACACACACAATCAGCCTCCCTCTCTCTCTCTCTCTCTCTCTCTGCAGCAGGTAGGTGACCGCAACACACGAGCGAGACATCAACTTAGTTCTCGGTGCTTATCGGCTGCTTGAGTCAACCCTGCAGCGCGCCGGCTGAGTGGTGCTGATGCTGGGGGTGGTGAGGATGAGCGCCTCTAGATGCGGGGAACCGGGGGGACCGTGACGGGGGACCGTGACGGGGAACCGGCGGGACCGTGACGGGGAACCGGGGGGTCCGATAGACGCGTATGAGCCGTGCCCGCGGGACGTTATGAGTGCGTGTTGTGTTGTGTTGTGTGTGTTTGTGTGTCTGTGTGTTTGTGTGTCTTTGTGTATCTGTGTGTGCTTGTGTATCTGTGTGTGTTTGTGTGTGCTTGTGTATCTGTGTGTGCTTGTGTATCTGTGTGTGTTTGTGTGTGCTTGTGTATCTGTGTGTGTTTGTGTGTTTGTGTATCTGTGTGTGTGCTTGTGTATCTGTGTGTGTCTGTGTGTTTGTGTGTCTTTGTGTATCTGTGTGTGCTTGTGTATCTGTGTGTGTTTGTGTGTGCTTGTGTATCTGTGTGTGCTTGTGTATCTGTGTGTGTTTGTGTGTGCTTGTGTATCTGTGTGTGTTTGTGTGTTTGTGTATCTGTGTGTGCTTGTGTATCTGTGTGTGTTTGTGTGTTTGTGTATCTGTGTGTGTGCTTGTGTATCTGTGTGTGCTTGTGTATCTGTGCGTGTGTGTGCGTGTATCTGTGTGTGTGCGTGTGTCAAAGCGCCGGCGTTAGCGCGTGTGTGTGGACTCTGCATGGATATGTAATGTCTATAACTGATAACCATTGGATGCATTTCTTTAAAAGTGTCAATTCATTTAAAATGAAAATTGGGAGCAGAAGCAGCTAATGTATATATTGATTTAAAAACAGAAATGTAACATCATGATAGACAACAAAATTGACCAGAAACACAAACATGTCCATCGATGTACAGATGCATTACCTCTGCAACTCTGCAAATAGGTGACTGTCCACCAAGTTACCGAGCTCACAGCATGTATTACAGCTGCCCCATTCATCTCATCAATACAATGTGAGGATGCCAAATCAAAATATGAGGCATTATGTAGGATGTTGCGTAGTGTAAGGAGGCTGATTAAAACTGTCTCTTTGCAAGTGTGTGTCTAGATGCATGTGTGTTCTATAAATGCTGTTTTTGAACACACGTGTTCGTTTAAAGTGCACACATGCATGCATCCAATTCACCCACTTGTCCCTCTAGCAAGTATGTGTTGCAAACTGGTGGTTCGTTCAACTTGGACGGCTTGGTCCGTGTATAGGGTTGTTATTGTTGATCCATTTATTCATGTCTTTATGCGTGTGACATGAAGAAGCCATCCGATATGAAAGAGTGTGAGCAGTTTGGAAAAGGAAAAGAAAAGGAAAGCAAGAAATATATAAATATATAAATAAACCATTATTAGCATCAACGTGAGTGTAGCTCTGCATGGTTCCTGGTCCTGCAGCGTTCTCAGTCATTACATCCTTGTGGCAGAGCCGCACAAACGGCCGCTAGGTGAGGGCCGCTAGGTGAGGTCCGCTAGGTGAGGTCTGCTAGGTGAGGGCCGCTAGGTGAGGTCTACTAGGTGAGGTCTACTAGGTGAGGTCTACTAGGTGAGGTCTGCTAGGTGAGGGCCGCTAGGTGAGGTCTGCTAGGTGAGGTCTACTAGGTGAGGTCTACTAGGTGAGGTCTACTAGGTGAGGTCTACTAGGTGAGGTCTGCTAGGTGAGGTCTGCTAGGTGAGTGGCCGCTAGGTGAGGTCTGCTAGGTGAGGGCCGCTAGGTGAGGTCTGCTAGGTGAGGTCTGCTAGGTGAGGTCTACTAGGTGAGGTCTACTAGGTGAGGTCTACTAGGTGAGGTCTGCTAGGTGAGGTCTGCTAGGTGAGGGCCGCTAGGTGAGGTCTGCTAGGTAACATCTCCTGCCTCACCCAGATGGCAGCATCTCAACATGACATGTAGCAGAGTGTGACTTGGCTCACACACCACTCTGCCCACTGCTGAGTACGGTCGCAAGACTTTCTGTATGTTCCAATCATCATAGCAGTTAATTATACATTTCAATGAACAATTCTATGTATAAGTGTAACATGTTGGATATGTGTTATATACAGTATATGTATATATATTATGCATTGTTTTCAAAGGTCACATCTGATCTGGACATTGAGGGCATTCATTGTTCATTCAACTGTTAACGAAGCCATTGATTTTCTCATATCTATTGAAATAAAAAATACTTCTAGTTTTATTCATGATTACTTCCTGCAAGTCCTGCAAGTTTCTCATTGGTTAAAAGTAAACATCATGCTTGCCTGGACTCTGCATTGGGACGGCGTCTGGGCTGTGAAGGCTGTGGCACAGTTAGGATATGTGTCAATTAGACACAGTGGCCTCAGGGTGCCCCATCTCCATCCTCACCCTCATTCTAATGATATTCACGCCAATACCTCGATACAAAATGGCTGGTGAACACACACACACACACACACAGGATGGGTGTGTATGTGTGTGTGTGTGTGCAGGAATAAAGTTTGGGCTTTGCGCATGTTTTTATACATCAGCCCTCAACAGCACATTAGTGTGTGTGTGGACTCCGGTGGATTAGTGTGCGTGTGTGTGTGTGTGTGTGTGTGGAAGGTCTGGGTTTGGAGATGATTTCCCTCTGGATGCTTTACTGCAGGCTAGTGGTAGGTACAGCTCAGCTAATGAACAGATAAATAGTGCCTGCCTTTCAAATCTGTCCTTAGTGCTGAACTATTGGTGCTGTAATAGATTCTCATTAATCACTGCCCAGCTACTGATGTTTGTTTGATAAAATGCAGATATGTATTGCAGTACATATCATATACGCAGGAATATTTGTTTTACAATGTGTAGTGTATTTTATACGTCTCCTTAATATGAAATATAGTCATGATGCATATCACTGCATATCATTCAGATTATGTTCATGATATGTCCAGAATATGAGCAATGCAGTGACGCTCTGTGAGTGGCTGTGAAAAGTATCGACGTTACGAGTTACATTCCGGATGATAGAGCTGCCTTTAGCACATCCTTCTCTATATGCAACACAGGGGACAATGTTTGCTCGACAGCATGTAGCATGAACATTTGGTGGAGGATATCTGCGGAAGCGGCCATTGTCTGTCTCTGTGCGTTCTCTACCGCTGAGTAATTTCACACACAGCTCTCAGCTTGCCGAGCAGCAGGCCGGGGTGTTGCGCGGTCGGCGAGAGGAGGTGGAGGAAAACTGGTGTAACAGCTGAGCTATGCACTAAGTGTCAGCGCTGGTTGCCATGGCAATGAGACTGTCATCGCAGACTGTGTGTGTGTGTGAGAGAGGTTGTGTGTCTGTGCAGCAGAAAAAAGTTATATTGCAGAGACCTTGAAGGCTATACAGGATGATGTATTACAGGATAAATATTGCAAGACCATTTGCGAGTATTGCAAACCAATCTATTATTGAAAGACATTGCCAGAATGTCGCAGGGCGACAGGGGCGACGGGGGTGGGGGGGGGGGGGGGACGTCACCTCCACATTTGTAAGTTATTTATTTGGTCGCTGGTATTTAAATAGACACTAAACATCGTATAATATAGGCCCAGTAAGAGGTCAGACAAGAGGTACGCTAAATAAGTTTAAAGTAGGAGATGAAAAACATGCATCATTTTGACTGAGAGAGAGAGAGAGGCACTACAGGGGACACAGAGTTTACATGTCCTTAAATTGTCTTAAATTGTTTAAAATTCAGATGTAATAATAAAAGGTCATTATTTGTCAGTCACTGCCGACCAACTCCTGTGCACCCCTGCTGAAGGGTATGGCAGTCAGTGAGGATTGTGATCGCAGCAGGATACAGTAAAAGCCATGTTGCTAGAGCACCCATTAAAGTTGGAGTTGGAGCTCCTCCCGATGCTCCCAGATGGCTCAGGCTGAGCAGCAAGCCACACACACAAAGATGAATAAAGGCACATGAAGGTGAATATATCAACGTCCCATCATCTTTCAGGGCATTTGTTGGCATAGCATTATGTCATCACATCGTGACATACACAATGTGTATCCTTGATACCAGTTTAAATTGAGAATTAGTCATAGAAATGTAACTATTCTCTTAGAAATCTGGGCATTTAGTGGAATTTATGAATACATTCATTCAGTATTTTAATTCATGATCAGATATAGACAGTGATAGAGATATAAATCACAAATCTCAAACCTCTCGCCACTCTAAAATCCTGGAAAGTCAACCACAGACAGGAGGAGTTAGTGGAAGCCAAGCTGAATATTGTTGTAACAGAAGAATAGCTCACACATCCAACAGCACATTCACACATCGCAGAGTCAAGCGTTTCAACTGATAGCTTGACTCGGTGATGCCAGGCAAGCACTAAACAGAATGTGCTCATAACCAGTGAGACTGAACCAGAACACCAGAGCTGGTGGAATGGGCGGCGGCAGGATTAGTAAGTTGTGTGACAGTCGATTGGCGTGTTGGCATTCCTTGATATTTTGGACACTATCGCTGTATGGGGGGGGGGGGTTGCTGTTGAATACTCTGAGCTTTGGAATGGAAACTGCCCTGCAGGGCTTGGGGTTAAGCTGGAGCCACTGGCGGGACATGACCTCAGAACCAGACAGGGGTCCAAATCGCACCACGTCATCCCATGGACTACAGGACAGGACAACAGAGTAGGCACAGGATTCATTCTAGACAAATGATTTCCTCCAGATAAATGGTCAATTATCATTTGTCAGACAAGTGATCATCATTCATGCAATCATCATTTATGGCAGATAAATGATTTATGCCAGATAGATGATTATCACTCATGCCAGATAAATAATGAGGGCTAGGAAGTTATGTCATTCAACAATGTTTTGCCACATCCTTCATGGGCTCAAGTAAACAACCGATGAAAATGTATAGATAAATATATAATTCTTTAAGATTACTTATTATAATTCAAAATAATTCCCATATTATATATACCTGACTGACTTATATATACTTTACATATCCTGCTGCTAGTTAACAGGTTGTACACATGACATGTAGGCCTAAGTTATAGTATCCTGCTGCTAGTTAACAGGTTGTACACATGACATGTAGGCCTAAGTTATAGTATCCTGCTGCTAGTTAACAGGTTGTACACATGACATGTAGGCGTATGTGCTGCAGAGTGATCTTTTACTTTAAAGACACCCAACTCTCTCTAGCTCCTTCTCAGAGATGTAATGCCAGAGCTCTTAGTGGAGTTCAGGTAGCCCACTGTTTACCTCTGCTTTTGTGTGTGTGGTTGCGTGCGACCTTCAAAGCCACGATTCCACAAGCGCCCACGCATCACCCACCATACTCCACTTAGCATGTGCACTTCAGTGTGTCCATTGCAAGCGCACGTGCCTCCATGTGTGACCAAATGCACGTGTGAGTGTGTAGCTTTGTGTGAGTGAGTGTGTGTGTGTGTGTGTGTGTGTAGCTCATCATCTGCAGGGACAATCCAGTGTAGTGCGTGGGCAGAGTCCCAGTCCTGCAGTGTTATGTAAGAGCACACACACAGCCATCAGATTCAGCTGTATTAAATGTGCCACAGATCACCAAGGGAAATATGTTGTTCTGCCCAGCAATAGTAAACAAATAATGTTGAGTCGTACTTGAAACCTGTTGGCGCTGGTCCTATTTTTACACCCAGATGGGATCACTAAACACCCAAATCTTGAATGTCTGGTGAACGTAACTGCGTTGCTCTACTCACACCAAGTGATTCATTCAGTAGTTTGTGCTTGTGGCTGTGAATCATAGGTCAGTTCAGTAGCATAAGTATAGACAGTGCAGGCAGTGCAGTCATTGTAATGCACTGTAATAGTTACTCGCTCACCCCCCGCGCCCGTCAACAAAATAGAATCGCACATATCAGTGTTACTCAGGAGTGCCTCAATCATGTCATATGCCTTTAGCAAACAGTGGTGGCCATTATTCAATATGAAACATAAGTCTATGTTGAATTACATATATTATTTTTGTTCATGTTGCACAATAACAAGCCAATGTTTACTATTTCAAGTATTTTGCAAAACATTTGTGTGCAACAGGATTCAGCTGGGATTAAGATTTACATACAACATATACACTTCTCACTGTAGTAGCCGTGTTGGTTTATTGCCAGAGAAGAACTAACTAGCGTTACATTACAACACATTTGATCAAGGGGGGTTATTTGTCACATGGGAAATAAGAGGCCAGTGGTATGCAGGTGGTAGCTAATAATTACGTTTTCCGCTGAATGGAGGCATCGAGTTCCATCGACAAAAGTTGTCGACTCTGCAATAATTCATTCAGCTAAGGTGCATCGAACACGTGAATATATTTGGAATCCTCCCTCCTCTCTTCTTTTGCAGAGCGCCAACACTGGGGAGAGAGAGGTGGATGGAAAAGAATTGAGCGAAGGTTGCAGCAGTAGCCCAGAGAATAACAACATGAACGGATCTAGCTCCTTCACAGACACGGTCTCCATGGAAACCACTGAACAATCAGACACTCCGGCGACTAAAGACTGTGAAGTGGAATCCACCACAGACGACTCGCCTGAGCAGGAGACACGTGTACATCCCAACGACAAGCAAGAACAAGTTTGTGTGGAGACCGATTCATCGGAGGCCACCGGAGAAAATCTCCTTGACCCCTTGCCCGAACCGACTGACGGGGCGAAGCCTGACAAGCTGGGCAATGAGGCGACTGATCCCTGTACAGACACAACCACCGTGGAGCACAAGGGTTCTTCATGTCCCGTGACAGGACATGAAGAACTCAACAGAAATGAGTCCATTGCCTCGTCCATTTCCGACACACTGTCCAGCGCAGACAGTGTTTATGAGAACGAGGCTCACCGTAAGAGACAGGACAACCAGGAGCAGGATCCTATGGAGCCCAAGCCTGTGGAGGAGGTGGCCCCTAGTCCCAAAGATGGTTATGATGACAATGATGATGGACACCTGACAGCTGAAAAAGAAGAGGACCCTGTGATTCACAACAACCTCGGTGAAGATCCTCCTGGGGACGCAGAAGAGTCCATACTGGAGCAATACATTCGAGAAGAGGCCATGTCGGATGTCTCCAATGAATCCTACCACGATCTGGACACAGACGAATGCCAGAGAGTTGAGATCGCTGTGGCGTCGTCCGACAGCGACACAGATGAAAAATGGAGGACAATTTTCTCTTCCTCAATTAATAGAGAAGATGATGACTCGTACTTGGATAGCCTCCAGTTGAGCGCCCAGGAGCTCTTTGTGCAGAAGACTGAGGTGATTGATGCGGACATAGAGGATAACATTCAAATGGAGGAAACCACCATGGAGGTTGGGCCGGAGGATGAAGTGCTGGAGCAGCCCATCGATGTTGTGGCTTTCTCTTCTCCTATCCAAGAGGTTACGTACAACCCATTGTCCCTCCCGGGTTTGTCCAAAATTTCAGAAGACGACAGTGAAAATGGAAAAGACACTTCCAATCGCAGCCAGGTGCTCCTGCTCCAACAGCACTCCACATCCCTGAACTTGGATGGCGCCAAGAAGCTACCGAAGGACTTTTGTGTGATCCAGGAGACCAAGAGTGAGAACGTCAGTACAGAGCATGTGGACTTCCAGGTAACTCGCAAACAATGGCTGGAGATGGAGGAGCAAAGCCAAAAGCAAATAGTCTCACCCACAGCTAAGACGCCCAGCCTCCACGGCAGCCACAGCTTCATGTACACGCCTGTGCGCAATGTGGAAAGGCCTCAAAGGAAAGAGCATTCCCTGGAGAACCTGAGCCTGGTCGGAGACTACCCCCTCACGCAGTTCAGCCCCTGCTCCGAGGACTCAGGTCTGGATGACTTGAGTTACAGGTCCCCTTATGATGACCCGGAGACCCCAGTCGAAAGGGAGATCCGTGCGGCCATGGAGAGAGAAGACCATTTTAGGAAAGGGAGGGGTTTCTCTAAAATGGGCAAGTCGACGGACTGCGCCCCATCGCGGAGCATCCCCCGATCCACCAGCACTCCGTTGACACCGTCATTCATCATCACCTCCTCGCCTTCAAAGGGACCTCTGAGCCATGAGGTCGGGGCCCCCAACAATGTCATCATTCTGGAGCCTGGCGACGAGTTCTCCACCAGCCAGGGTCACACGGCGTGGGATGAAACAGGCGAGTGGCGCTCCAAAGAGGGCGCCAACAATTCCAACTTGATAATCCTTGAGACGTCCAATCTGATCATACGCAGTGCTTCGGAGTTCTGCCTGAGCAAGGTCTGGGAACAGCCCCAAGAAAAGGTGTTCCTCAACAATCCCTTCTTCAAGCTGCGTTCCAGAAGCTCCATGTCCCTGGTAGATGAGGAGATAAGGGTGGTGAAGCAGAGGGAAGACGAGTTACGGAAAGAGAGGGCCAGTGTGTATGGCAAAGACCGGTTTGGTATAAGCGTTGTGCCCCCGAACCACATGGACAGCCTCACATTCAATACCACAGGTATGTTTCTCTGCATATACCTGCTGCTAAACCTGCAATATGGAATTTTTTCACAACACACAACCCCTTTGTTTGAATTGTGTTGAAAATTGCAATGAAAAAGTTAGGTAGTGACAATTTAACAAACTTCACACTGTGTAGTTTATTTGTCACTAATGTAAAATTTGTTTGTCTTAGTTGACGTTCCAGAAAAATGCAAATCTTCCCCATCATCCCCAATGAAAACAGCGAATAGAATGGACCGCACTGTCATGTCCTGTGACCACCGGGTAAGCTGACCTCACACATGTTCTCAACACATATAAATAACATAGTAACATAAAAAAGGTGTGTGACCTTCAAAGTGTAAAGTAACAAAGTAAGTAAGAATAGTAAAAGGTATGGATAATTATGACATGGTCAATGACTTCAAGATGTGGAAATCTAGTCTAATCACCTCCAAAGAGAGGTGGAGAAACTTAGGAGACAAAGGAGCATCATAAGGTGGAGGGGGTGCTGTGAAAGCAGGAAAAATATGACTAAATGTTCTGTCTCAGTTCCCAGAGATCTACAGCCGAGAACGGCGCAAGAGTGCCATGGCCCTCCGGTGGGAGGCAGGGGAGTTTGCCAAGAACAACTGAGGCAGAGCAACGCAAATGGTTTGCGGTGAAAAGCATTTTAATTTGTATGCGTACTGCCCATTTACCTGTGTCTTGCGCAGTGTTTGTTTTTTATGTCGCGGCACTGCATAACCCTCCGCTTCTGTGATTCATCATGCAAAAATGCTTGTGATCCTTCGAGATATTGAAGAAAAAAAAGTGTGAGCATCAAATGTCTTAACAATAACTAAATCTTTGACAACAAAAAAAAAACTGACTTGAGCCTTAACTATAGGTTAGATTTGTAGAAAAAAAGTATTTGCAAATATGTTCAATCGTTTGTTTGCCAAAATGCCTGATAGTTACATGAATGTATTGTTTAGGCCACATTTAGCTAATTTATTAATGTAAAACATTCGAACAGTTATACGTCTATCATGCTATAGGCGATAAAGGCTATGTTGCTATAAATGTATATTTATTGTATTTTTGTACTGTGATTTTATTTGCTGCGAATGATTAATAGCTTGAGGATCTTCAATACCAAAAGAAAATATGATAAATCAGTAGATGAAAGGCAGCTTGACAATAGCTCTTATCTTTAATAGCCTACATGTATTTTTCGTACAATATGACAATCCAACATGTATTTTTGCAGATGTACAATGATTTTTTAAATCCTTGTACCCTGAAAGCACAAAGCCCTTACCTTATTCGAGAGCAATTTAGTAACGCTAAATTGATCAATTATAAAAACTAATGCTTTTTTGAAAGCTTGGAAGAGGGAATTTAAAACGACAAAACACATTTATTGGAAATCAATTAAGCACTGCATTAAAAAAATCAAGAGGTATTATATATTTAAAGTATTTCGTTTTTTTCCTTGAAAATATGGTTCCCTTTAAATGCCATGCACTTCATTTCATTGTAACTCTATCATGAAAATTATTTAATAATAAGAATAATAATCAGCAAATTCTGAACATATAGACAATAGTGACTGGTGTTTTCAGCATCATCCACACAAATAAGCACATAATATTCAGCTATGAAAAGACAGAGCTTATTGTAACTGTTTATGGCATCGTTAACCATTCCAACACGTTTGTATGCTTATTCCTTTAAAGTAGAGCTCACAGACCACCAGAACACATCATTATACAGTCACTCATGTGTGTATGCAGAACAACTCAAGGACCATCACAATCCCGTACTGGAAGTTACAGAAAAAAGTGAGCTAATGAGACAATTTTGTTTAGTTGTTTCCATCGATCTCTCTGTTAGAATATCTGGTGGGACTTTTATCTCTGTATATGTATGTGTTGAGTGTTCAAGAGATCCATGCAACAATAAAAAAATAATATGTGACAAATATATGTCGAGTTCTGCCACTTGTCTTTATTCATACGGTTCAAGACATGATTAGAATTACATTCAGGGTAAAAGCTTCAATTGAAAATGTTGAGTAAAGTCGAACGTCATTATGTGTTAGTTGATTAATTTCATAATAGTAATTAGTAATCATGCACACATATTAAAACCCCACATTACAACCCCTCATACCACAAATATTTACAGAGCACATTACATATATTCATGTATTAATTATTCATTATACACCGTAATCTGTGTCCAGCTTTCCATAGAAAAGTACAATTTCAATGAAGTCATAGTTAATGTTTAAAAAAAATCTGAATTTGAGTGAGACAAGCTATACATATATTATAGCATTCATCAGGATTCCGAGGAATAAGACATTTCCGATTTGGAACACGATCATCACCATCTTCCTGAATTTGTAACCCTAGAAAGATATTGGATTAAATGCAAAAATAATAGATTAATTTTCAAATCTCTTATAATGAAATTGCTGAGGTAACAAACAAAACAAACTGACTCACCTCTCGCTGCCCTGGACTATCTAACTTGAGAAACAAGGTGCTCTCCTGGCCCTCACCGACGACGATTCCTGTGGATGTACAACTACTGAATAACTACTGTACAACTACTGTACAACTACTGTACAACTACTGAACAACTACTGAACAACTACTGAACAAAATAGTGGCATGGAGTCTGTGTGGTTGGTGGCTGGTTTGAGCAGCCCCACCTGGCCCGAGTTAGAGTCTGGGGTTGCTGGTGAAAACAAAACCAAAAAAATGTCATATGGCTTTGCTAACCACTTTTCCTCAACCCTGTCATGAGGTCAAGGAAAGATGTGACGAGAGATTCAGAAGGACTTAGGAAAAGACAACCGCGGTGCTAAGAAAGTCTGATTGAATTACACGTCGTTATGCGATGGAGGAAAATACAATGTTCCGAAGATGGACTGCTAAACGTGCAATTTAGATGCTGTGCGTTCTGACCGTGTTGTTTAATGCAGGCTGTATGAACATGGACAATCCGGTGAAAATTAGTAAGTCAATACCAAGACTGAAATTGAAATAAAAAAGGAATATAGGCCAGCAGTATGTCAGTCACAATGGTGAAACAAAATGCTTGTCACATTGAGAGAGGTTGCTCACACTCATCCTCCTGTCCACTCATACAACAATGCTGCCGCAAGGAATTGTGGGACGGCACTGCATTATCTCCTCCTATTATTTCCTTAGCATTTAGAGAATTCAACCAGCTCGTATCATGGGTGCCAGTTAGATACTTCCGGGTCATTCACTCAGTAAGGAACCTTCCTAAGCAAAAAAGACTGAGGCTGGGTGAGGCTGCACACCAGTGGTGCATGGGCTAATCAATGCACCACAGGTTAGAAACACTGAACTCTATTGGCTGGCTATATATGGATGCTGATCATGTGTTGACCACTTAAGAAAGAACATAGAAAATGATTCCAGTTCAGTTCCTTGCCCGTTTCTTCGTTCTGATGCAAGAAATGGGATGTTGTGTTTTCAGCATTTTTTTTATGCTGAAAAGTGTCAACTGAAACCCCAGATCTTAAGTCCAGTGTAAGTGCCACAATTTCCAAGGCTCGATCAACCTTTTGATTTGAGCCGAACAAGCTTGACAAAACATATTAGTCCAGGCATGGTCATAGCTAGATATTTTAGGAAATGAAATGCATGTTGCAATTTAGCACATCCTTATCAATTATATATTAAATTTTATTTGTTTGGTAATTTCTGGGGATAATCTTTGCATTGTGCCCTCTTACCTTGTCTGTGCTTTTAGGATGCAACCAAATACCTCCCTCCCACTCACATCACTTCATAAGGGAACATGATGTTCCACAATATTTTCACTGGATGTTTGTTCTTGTATCGTCACAAATAAGGTTGACATTTACAAGCTTTTTTTTTGTCACTTTTTACACACACACACACACACACACACACACACACACACACACACACACACACACACACACACACACACACAGTCAAAGGCAGGATTGAACAGCACCACTAGGGGCGCACCTCGTTGTATCCACCTGTTATTAGTCAAGTATGCAGGAGGTTAGAATGGGCGAGTGCCTTATAGTAAAGTATATTGTCTGAGTGGAGACCTGGCGTTCCATTGGACCAACTCTCATATAAACCGAATTGGAAGGTGTCATCTGTTACACGCACGCACGCACGCACGCACACACACACACAGGTTTTAATTTCTTTCCATGTCGAATTGAACCGCGGGTGAGAGATTGGTTTTCTGGCTTCAGGCTACAGAACACTTCTCATTAATTGAAATACAACACAAATAATCACCCTGCTGTGAACCATTGACTCAGCTAAAAAGCACCTTTAGTCAGCAAGCAAAGAAGTAACTGGACAATCTTGGCTTTTCTTGTGCAGGTGCAGATGCAGGCTAGATTAGAAGATAAATATGCATGGCGACTGAACATTTCCCTAGCCTTAATCTGTGAACACCTAATGCCTGTTCACAATGTCCATCATAACACTAAATAGCCACCGCCCTTTTACATGAAACCCAATGGAAATGTCGGATGCTTTTCAAGTAAAAAGTACGACAATATCAACCGCAAAGAACCATCGTATTGAACTGACCAATGTTGATATGGAAATTGCCGTCGCAAGATTTTTTTGTCTTTATTTTTAGCACAAAATGCGCTCTAAGCAGGGCCTGTGTGAACACACCCTTCTACTGCAACACAAGCACCGGAGGACTGCTGCACTCGTACCATTGGTTATGCTGGCCGAGGAGGGCATACCGTTCAACTGGAGAGCCAGGTCTGACAGCAGGATACACAGCAGCCATCCCAGCAGGGCCCCTGAGACCCCGGGGCCCCTCAGCAGAAGGGCCTGCTGCTGGAAGCCCAGGTAAATACACACCACTGAGGGGAGGGGAGAGAAGAACATGATCAGAAAGTACAAAGAGACAGACAGACAGAAAACAGACAGACGGTTCCTCACCAGCAACGATTTGCACCAGAGTGCCCGTCATGCGATGTCCCAGGTTGAAGAGGTACCTCCTAACAAGCAACCAGAGATTAATGACACTTAGCCTTATTTAAGATGGCGGGTTTTGCCTTTTTAAATTCAAGCACTCTAGGACCTCACCTGGGGGAGTCGGGAGCAGGTCTGAGCACGGCCATGATTGGCTGGAGGACACAGAGAGCCAGGACCGTGCAGCCCATGTATGGATGGCCGCCGGCACGCTGCACAAAGCATAAACAGCATGCCACAGTCAGTATACAGAGTATACTGTAGGGCTGGTTTAGCACAGTACACTAAATGTTGGTGTCACAGTATGGTTTTGATAGTGACAAAATAAATGCCTGCAATTTTTTTAATTTGTATTTAGATTGTCCATGTATGATTATAACGATAAACAACATGGATAGCTTTGTTTCCATGTGCTGCTGGAAGCCAACAAAAGGGTAGTGCCTGCTTTAACAAGGAATCCATAGATCAGCATATGGCAAATTTAAGTCACACCACAGTGCAAAATAGGACCACTTGAAACAATTAGTCCATCAACATGAAATGCCGGTGCGTTCACTTCACACTCGCCAAGATACCGCACCCATCAGTAGGTCAGCGTTGAGTTCTTGAGCACGGCAGCTGAAATAACAACTGAAATAAAAGCGAGTCCCCTCCGTGGCAATGTGTCGCGAGGTCAGGTGTTGCTCCCTCCCCATTCCCCTGACGTTGCTGATTGCTTTTCAAGTGTGAGTGATCTTTGATCTATTATGAAGTAATGGACAACTTAGCTGAGCAATCCACCTGCTGTCCAATTTGTTTATTGAGATGCATTGTTTCTTGGGCTAGAGTTTGTCATGAGCTGTGATTTGAACGTATTGGTAAGTGCTTGACCTGTGTGAGTCCCTGGATTGTTTTAGTCCATTGTTTTGTGCTGAAGCTTAAAAAAATGTTTGACACAATACATTATGTGAGATACAGAGTCATGTCAAATTTAGCAGGCTTGGGTTTGTCATATTATGATCTTAGTATATTTTGCATGCTAAATGCAGTACCTGTGAGGGTTTCTGGACTATATTTGTTTTATGCTGTTAAAAGATTCCCAGTAACAAATGGAAAACATTTGCATAAAACATGCAGTTTTTGTCCAGTCCCATGTTGATACGAGTATGAAACATTTTAACAAAAAAATGTGTGATTCATTTGCGATTATCTATGGAAATCAATCTGCATAACCTCTCCCACGCTTCAGACCCTAGTTACCCCTTTTCCACCAAAGTGAACCGAGAGCTGGTTCTGGGCTGGTGCTAGTGCCAGTTCGGAGCTGGTTCAACTTAAGAACCGGTTTGCTTTTCCACCGGCTAGAGAGCCAACCCGCCCCCACGTCATTACGTCACTGTACGTCTGTATAAGTCTCCGCCTTCCCAGCAACGCGAGCACAACAAGAACAATGGCGGACTACATCGCGATACGAGTGATCTTGTTTTTGTAATTGTATATTTTGTTACTACCTGTTCTGTCATAACTCAAATAAAAACTGAATCTTATTTGTTTCTCTCTTCTTTAAGTATGCTGAAGCAGACATGTTAACAAAATGTTTATTTAGAAAAAAAAAACAATGCTGCTCCGTTAATTCGCGGTTCTGATGGGGGGGGCGCTCCGTTAATTCGCGGTTCTGATGGGGGGGGTGCTCCGTTAATTCGCGGTTCTGATGGGGGGGGGTGCTCCGTTAATTTGCGGTTCTGATGGGGGGGGTGCTCCGTTAATTCGCGGTTCTGATGGGGGGGTGTGCTCTGTTAATTGGTGGGGACATGTCCCCAGCGTCCCCACTAAATTCTACGCCCATGCTCGGTACCATGCGCAGTTGCTATTAAACATCCATAAACGACAACTCAGTTGCATCTCTTTATTTCAATATTCCTTGGCTAAGAATATTACAAGGTTAACGTTGCGTTGCCAAAGTGGTATCGGTGCGGTTGTATCGGAGTAGTCACTTCCATTGTCGGGGTTTGTTGTGAAATGGAGCTCAGAAAGTTTTTGGCGGACTTGCTAATCCCGCCCCCCGCCCGCCCCCAGCCTCTGACGTAGTCGGTTCTTAGTCTGTCCCAGCAAAGAGTTGGGGCCAAGAACGAACCAGTTTTTCTGGCCGAGAGCCGGTTCTTTGGCTGTCGAAACACGAACAACTGGTTCGTTTTAGGCTCTGGCTCCGAACCGGCCCTGAAAATGCCTTGGTGGAAAAGGGGCAATGTGTGGTTACTCTGCGCTACTGGCTCGGCAGGACCTTCACGACAACCCTATAGCACCCCCTGCTGGCACCTCCTCAACACAGCAGGGTCAGCACAACACGGACACAGTGACTCACAGCATGACAAAGGAGCTAGAGAACATGATTCATCACAGCACAGTTACAAGGCTGGAGAGACAGACAGACAGACAGACAGACAGACTTGGACGACTTACTTTGCTCCAGCCTCCCCTGTACAGGAACGGCAGGGTGAAGGCCACACAGATGAGGCCGACAGCCAGTAGCATCAGGCCGCGGTGAACCTGCGGCATCCCACACCCAGACATTACATCATCACTGAGGAACTCTCCCAGGTGACTCATGTTTGGACCACAAACAGTGTCTCTCCAACAACCGGAAGGGCGTTTCACAACAGTTCTCGATCAACAGATCTCTCGAACTCTTTTAGGGCGCTTTCACATCTGGCTCGTTTGGAGCAGTTCAATCGGAACCTTTTTCCCCCCAAGGTCGCTTCATTTGGGTATATGTGAACACAGCAATCGCTGTTTCAGTACAAAACAAGCAGACCGAGACCGCATGGAGGGGGTGGTCTCGGTCTCGGCGCGTTTCCAATCAAACTCTAGAGCGCTTTGATTGCAGTGAGAACACAGCCGGCCGAATGAAGTGAGACCTAGTTTGCACAATGCTTAATGTACTGCTTCAGCATGGAATTATGAGCAGTGAAGTTCATTATTCAGGGGGAAAAGTTAGTTATTAGACTTAACAGACAGCCTGGGAAACATAACGCAACATAATATAATCACGACACAACATAATATATTTGTAGCCTATATAGTTCAAATGTCAAACTGTACACTGACCTGGAGTAGTGAGGAGGTGCAGTGTCTGATAGAGATTTGGGCCGATTTTATTTCGGTAAGAATATCTATGAAAAAAGTACCAATATACACATTTTCGATAGGCAACTTTTGTAACGATATCCTACATCTGGAAAGTGTCAAAATCCAAGAAACAATCTGACTAACGGGAGAACGGTTTAATCGTATGGTTTTGTTCCGCTCTAACTGTTGCTGAGTGAACATGAAACCCAGAGACAAGCGCAAATTTGTATCGATTCAGCCCGTGATCCGGAACAAAAGAACCAGAGGTGTGAAAGCGCCCTTAAATTCACATTTTCATGTTTACATGTTTCGTGTTTTCCATGTCTTCATCGAGCTGGACAATATGTCCAAAATCTATCATGATGTAGGTAATTGTATCTATCAATACCTATATATATCACAATATAACATGTTTTCTGTTAATTCAGGCCATAAACTGTATGAAAAAATTAAATAACCACATGGTGAAGTCTATTTTTTTGTAGTCCTGTTTAAAGATCTTTTGTGCAAATAATAGAACAGCTGGAATAGTCTGGTAGGTTCAGAAAATGACTTTTCTTTATCACTTGACTGTAATGCAGGCTTTAACACTTTAACACTGACAGTATACCATATTCCGATAGATTACGATATCCAAAATGTATGACGATATCGAGCCTCATATCACAATATGGATATATCGCCCATCCCTGTCTTCACTCACATTTTAATCCATCAGCTTTTTCAGGTCTTTGTATTCATCCATCCACCTCTATAGTTTTCTTCTACCTTCCATCCTTCCTACCTGAAACCAGAGCCTTTCACCACGCGGCAGCACATTTGGCCACATGTTTTTGTAGTGTCGGGCAAACAGAACCCCCGTGCTCACAAACCACATCAACGCCACCAGCATCATCACAGCTGTGGGGGAAGACATCAGAGTTACTAATGCCAACGTCAGATACATATTTTCACAGTGCAGTATTGCAGCGTATTTAGCCTAATTATTTAGGAAGTCATGGCCATTACAAGCAGAATTACATTACAGAGTTATAAAATTGTCATGTGACTAAAATTGTCACATAACAACTTTGGAATGGTTTGTAATGGCTAATCACACTCACACCTTGTGGTATAATAGGGTCCCTTTAAGTTGAAGATTAGATAAAAGCAAGTTAAAAGCCATTTCGATTTTGGAAACTTTGCATTCATCAAATCAGAATAATACTCTTGCGATGACTGCTCAACACAACTCACATTAGGGCGGCTAAATTGAAC
Organism: Coryphaenoides rupestris; assembly: GCA_002895965.2. NCBI lineage: Eukaryota > Metazoa > Chordata > Actinopteri > Gadiformes > Macrouridae > Coryphaenoides > Coryphaenoides rupestris. The sequence goes on along the minus strand of PIJE02000236.1, from coordinate 433,897 downwards.
ATTGGAGCATTTTGATCACCACTACAGTCTGGACTCGGTGTCCAAACAGTAAGTTGGCTTCATGATCCTCCCACCGACCGTGGATTTTGATGATGAGCGGGGAGCGGGAGCCGGACAGGTCGACAGGAGGGCCGGTGATAAGCGCCCTGTCGCTGGAGATGAGTGGCTGTCTGTCATGCCTCAAGAAGGAGCCTGGAGAAGACGGGGAGCGGGAGTGTTGAAAAGACTTCTAAACATCAACTGCACACACTAACTCTGTAGATTGCTCCAGAGATTGTGCTATTTATACACACTCTGGAATACACTGGAATACATGTGAAATGCATGATGAGATGTTGATGGGAATTGGAACTTGTGACAGTGATCACGATGCCACAAGTGGCTTTTCTTGGCTCAGACTCAGGAAGTGAATGTTGTAGAAACCGGTTTATTATTGCAGGCAGTCAGTGCAAGTGTTGCATGGGGACACACTCCTGAGTTGTGTGGTTGGTAGCTGGTTTATCCTGTGTGCCTTCATTATTACCATGCAGTCAGACCAGGTACGTACACACACATATACACACGTGTACACACGTGTACACACACACACTAGAGAGAGATGCACACTAGAGGTGTTTAAAGTAGACAATCATTTGACATTATGAATTAACATAAGTCAATACTATAAATGTGGCATTGCTTACCTTCAAATAGATTTATCAAAGACCAGGGAACAAGTATTTTGTCACTTTTGACATGTGAATTCAGAAACATGTCATGTTTATTAGTGTAACATATTGCATTTTAAGAACTTTACAAAGCCCCTCTGACAATAAAACAAACTATTCAATTTCACTGTTGGCACAAATTAGAGCCAAAGTTGTGGAGAGGAATCGTATCGGACATTCTTTGTCTTTCCCTCGCAAACAGAGCGCTATCTAACGTTACTATGACAAGTCTCACGAGAGTTTAATGTGTGTTTGTGTGTGTGTGTGTGTGTGTGTGTGTGTGTGTGTGTGTGTGCGTGCCAAGTGTTAGATCCGTCGGTTAGCCTCCTCTAACGGAGGTGATGTGAAACCTGTTGTCCAGTAACGGTTGTTAACAGGTCGTTGGGGAGACATGCCTAGCCCCTAACTGCCTTATGTCCTAGGTTTCTTACCGTCCTGAGCTCTACCGTGGGCCAGGAACAGGAAATAGCTCTGGTTCAAGCTAAACCTTTCTTCCATCTGAGGGACGAGGACATCTCTACGGAAACGACATTGCAGGACTCCGTTGGACACAGCTGAGGCTTTGTCCCGCAACACCTCCTGGGACCAAGAATGAATAACCAGGGTTGGTTTTGAATGACACAAGCCAACAAAATCACCTTCACCTGTTAATAATGATACATCGGGACACAATGCGTGTTGTACCTCTTGTGCGAGTTCAGGATGTGTACGGCCCAAGACGTAGGCTGCATGGATGTTGACACTGTCCTCGTCTTTAATACACAAGTAGACATCGTCCTTACCCTGGAACAACACCAGTATAGATGGATGTTTGACCATTACTGAGAACACCTCACTGTGCACCTCAGCATACAGCGTCAACAGAGTCAAACACATACTGAATAACATATCGTAACTAGGGCTGGGACTTTAACGCGTTAATTTCGATTAATTAATTACAGAAAAAATAACGTGTTAAAACTAACTTAACGCATTTTAATCGCACTTTATTTTTGCACTCCAAACACCACAGAACGTTTCTCAGTGGACTAATTCCAAGCATACCGATCATAGCGACACACAACGTGCATTGAGTGACATCAGATAACAACCACTAGAGGCTCAAACATGGACGCACGCAGGAGAACGTGTTTGACAGTAAATTAATTAATTAATTTATTGTTTGTTACCATTTTAGATGGTAGAAATGGCACTTTATGTTAAACTGTTGGTCTGTTTATTATTTTGACCAATGATATTTGGGTGGGTAGGGGAGGGTGGGGAGGGTTAGTGTAACATTAGGTTAGGTATTGTGTTTGAAATTATTCCTAAAATTGCTGCACTGATCTGTTGGTCTGTGTAGCTAAAATAAACAGGATTTTTCTGCTTATTTTTCTGCTGTATGTATATGTACTGTATATGTATATGTCTATTCATTGATTCACTCGTATACCAAAATCCATTTGAATTGAAAAATGTTGCTTCTCGTGTCAAATATTGATATGCGATTAAAATGCGATTCATTTCGATTAATTATTTACAAAGCCTCTAATTAATTAGATTAATTGTTTTAATCGAGTCCCACCACTAATCGTAACATATTACTTTACTTTTTTAGCACGTCTGGTGATGGGCTATTTGTGCTAACTGAAACAGTTCTTATTTTAATAGTAGATTTTTGTGGAATTTTTTTTGTGTGTAGTCTTTGTGCGTTTAAATGATTTGTTGTCAGTAATATAGGATCGAGTAGATTTTCTCTGTCACTGAAGCTTGTCGGACAACGCAAGCAAATCACTTAAATTACTTTCAACTTTAGGCTCTAGTGGCCGAGGACCGGCATTTGTTTGCCATTGCTCAGGGAGAGGAGAGAGGGGTGGATCACTTACCATCCATTTATCCAGCGAGAGGGCGAATGCCACATATCCCTCCGCCGGGCCGCTGAGCTCAAACAGCACGCTGTCCCCGCTGTTGTCGGCGCTGAACGAGAGGAAGACGCAGCCCTGGTCCGCCTCTGGACTGCAGCCTGCTGGCTCTCTGAGACAGGACTTGGTGTGTCCACAGCCCTCCGAGCTCAACTACAGGAGGACATCACACTTAAATTTGGTCTTTCTCATATTTCTTCTTCTTCTCTTTTTCTTTTACAATCTTTTTTTTTTAATTACAAATGCGCACAGATAAACAAACTAAACAAACTAAATAAAATACATGGTTATCAGAACAGCAAACATTTAGGGAGTAAAGGAAGGCTGTAGTTGACTTCTTAATGTTGTTTTGTTCTAGCTGTATGCTAAAAAATGGATGCTGGATGCTCTAACACGGTTACAAATGAAACCTATAACAACATTACTTATTTCAGGATTTATTTCAAAGTTGTAGCAGAGCTAAAAAAAAAAAAGATGCGACTGATCAGCTATGCCATCCCAAAAGTCCCATCGGCAACCCTGTGGTGCAGGGATTTTAGTTTGAAGTTATATATACACCCATTTCATTCATTGCTCAATAGTGTGAACAATACAGATGACTCATTTCAGAAAAATCTTGTTTTGAAGACAGAACATTTACATTTCAGCCTTTAAAACCAATGGCAACACTTATTTACAGCGGAGTAGGACTATGTAGGGACCGTCGGCAAGTGCAAGCAGCAGAATTTCAAAGCCTCCATGACTTGGTTCGTTTAATATAGCTTTAACTCAATTGGAGTGACTGCAATGTATCCACCACAAAGTGCCACACAGTAAAATGGGTCATCGTCACACTCACCGCTGTAGACAGGGCAGGGGCTGTGGTCGGCGTGATGACACCAGGTGTGGTTGAAACCCCAGTGGTTCCTGTAATGGTCAACACTGGTCCTGGGATTTGGACCCAAAACACCTTGTACCTCTGCACCACAGTCGCGCTGGAGAAAGAACATGTGACACAGAACAGATTTAGTCTACTTTTATCATTGCATTTACTAAGATGTATGTGCTGTAATTGCACGATAATCTGTGGTGTGTGATTGATTTATATACTGGCTGATAATTACTTTTTGAATTAGTCAAAAACCCAAAAAAAGATATGGTATATTAACAAAAGCAATGATTTATCTGAGGTACCAATACTAGATACCCAGGGCCCCGTTTCAAGAAGCAGGATCTGTTTAAGCGTAAACCAGAGCGCTTAGTTGAGCTGGCTTGAATTTCCGTTTCACAGAAGCTGAAATTAATCTCGAGGAACTAGTTCACTCATTCGTGTCCAGCTTCAAAAGCAATCATCTATCCCACACTGAAAACGTGATTAATCAGGAAATGCCCAAGCCGTCATTCCCATTAATCTGTCATCATGGAAAGGCTGGCTTTGCGAGACTAGTTGAAGCCATCTAGCGTTCACCAGACAGAATTTAACAAAACATGTACTGTACTTTAATAGTATATTCATCTTTCACTTCTGAAGAAAGCCTTCCTTGAGGATGCTAATCAGGGCCTGTAGGATAACCCCCTTGCCACCAAAGAGGAGCTTGAACAGCTCAGACACAAGCTGAATGATCTTGAAAACAGCAATTTATTGGCAATTTATTGGTTTCCCAGAGGAGTGCGAAGGTGGCGATGCTCGGGCGTTCCTTTGTGATACTATCCACAAGATATGGAACATCCAGTTCCCAGAGAGACTGGAGATCGACCACGCGCATAGGATTGGAGCCAGGTGCCAGACACAAGTGGGCCAGTCACCAAGACCGAGGGCACTTATAGCCAGGTTCCTGAGATTCCAGAACTGAGACTGCATCACAGAGGCAGCGAGTAAAGGAAAGGCCATCTGGAATGGGCACAACATAATAGTGTTTCCGGACTACTCCAAGATTGTCACCTACAAGCGCCTGTGCTTCAATGAATGCAAGAATTTGCTCCATGTTCGACGGATGAAGTTCTTATTGGTTTTCCCTGCTTTGCTTGTCATTCGGAGGGTCACCGCAAATTTGATGATCCCAAGAAGGCACTAGCTTAGATGCGTTCCCTTAGTTAGCGAGTCGCCTTCCTTCTTCCGAATTTAAACGGACCCTTTTTTCCCAGTTCATCGCACGAAAAAAAAAAAAAAGGCAGGGCCTATTTATTGTTAGGCTATTTCTTTATATCGCATTTTCACTTAATCTGTTTGGACTTGAAACAGATCCTTTTATTTCTTTATATTGGATGGACACTTGTTGCCATGCGGTCATGCTGTTTGAACTTTATCCCTCGCCTGGGTCAAGACGGACACAGCCTGCTGCTAATTAAAAGGGCGGGACGGTTTGATTTATTTATTTTTCAGTTCATTATGACCACAAGGAAAAAAAAGGGCAATGCCTGTTTAGCATTATTTTAAATATCTCTTCACACAAAGGATGCTCTCTTATAATTGTGTTGTGCCGGCGTGGACATGCACATGCTTTGAGTTGTAAGCCTATGCAAAACCAATTTATTTGTTTACATTTTTTCCCATATAATTGCTGAGACCGACATTTTGAATGTTGGAATATATATATATATATATATATGCTCGTCACATAATATAATAAGCTGTTACTTTACTTTTTTGGACAGCCCTTCTGTCTCTGCGTGTTTGTGTGTGTATGCGAGTGTGTGTGTGTGTGTGTGTGTGTGTGTGTGTGTGTGTGTGTGTGTGTGTGTGTGTGTGTGTGTGTGTGTGTGTGTGTGCGCGATGACGTCATCAACGATTAGTCGACTTTTTTCCGACTTCATTGATATAAAGGTCGACAAGGTACATCCAGTTGGGTAAACTAGCTGCATTAGATCATGTGTCAGTCACGTGACTTAATAAGGTGGAAATGCATCTCCAGAAGTGGGAGTGATATCATAGTTATATGGATAGGGGTGAATAAGGCTGGATCGTCATAAGGGTGGGCCTGTAGTAGTGTTGTGGAATAGTACCCATAAGGTAGTCGAATTTGTGATTTCCATGTACACCATTGCACCAGAATTACATTTTATTAACTGTTTGTTTTTGTTTTTGTTTGTTTAATTGTATTCTATATGTAATTGTGCTGTGCATTTTACTTATACGTGTTGTTTGTCATGATTGTTTGTGGTAAAAATGTTCTAAAGTCCAATAAAATATGAATCATAAAACAAATAAGTTAGCTTTGGTTTTGCTTTGACGTCCCAAGATATAGAGTCATGTATTTATTGCTATATTGTTAGTCTAGATTAGTTCCAGATATAACAACATAACGTTCCAATATGTTATGTTTCTACTTGTACTTGTGTTATGCTGTCTTTGCTTTGTTGTGTCTAGGAATAAAGCCACAATGTGGTACAACAAAAAACAAAACAAGACATATTGAGAAAGGAAATGTGAGACCTGTGATAAAAAAGTACATGTAGTACAAGTACATGTAAAAGTACAAGTACATGTCCATATAACATAACGTGTGTGATTTGACAAACTCACAAGAACTGGACTCTTTCAGGCGAGTCCCTGGGGCATTCCCACAGGGCGTGCACTTGCCGTTTTCTGGAACCACTTGTATGACTCACACCAGACCCCTTTAGAAAATACAACAGATCACAAAAGTAAAAATAAATAATAATCCAGTGCATGTTCCCCTCTTCTATAACCTTCATATATGTGTATATCCATATATATATATATATATGTGTATATCCATATATATACTGTATATATATATATATATATATTCATATGTATCCCTTTTACACAACTTCCTCTTTTAATCTGGAAACAGCTCTCATGTGCCATTCCCAGAATGTGCTGCTGTGAGTCAAACAAGAGGACAGATAACTGTCAGTTATCTGTCTGGGAGCAGTTGTGTTGAACGTCTGGTGACGATTGTCAAGTATTTTGGATGGAGGTGTGTCGGTAGGTCACACACTGCATCGTGTGGCCTGATGAGTAAAGCTGTGTATTGCCAACAAACTGACACAACATATATCACATCGATATTGTCTTAGATGCTTAATGATCACTGTCACCTGTTGGCCCCCGCAGTGCAGCAGCTGGGAGATGTTGGGCTGGAGGAGGCTGAAGGAGCCCCAGGACGCCGTGGGGTCGACCCCGGGGCCCACTGTGTCCCGGGCCTCCAGGAGGAAGCCTTTGAATTGGTCCAAGCTGCTGCTAGCTTGCAGGGTTACTGAGAACAATATGCAACATCAAGTCAACAAGTCATCACACACACACACACTTTTGTACGCACATGTAACATAAGATGCTACTTCGTCATGAACCATGGCAGAAATTAAAAGAGATGAAAAACAGAGATCGAAAAATATTTGTACTAGTAGTGAGAGTACATTTTTTTTAAATAAATACAGAAAAAATATATCTATTCTATTGAGTAGCAGCAACTTTAGTGCAAAATAATACATAAACAATAGAGAAACATTACTGAGGGTCTCTGTGCTGTACTACACTATTTAGATGACCATTGGACTGTGATTAGGAGGCATTACCAGTGATGTTCTCTCCGGGACGGATGGTTGAGCGCTCCACAGTGATGCTGAATGGAGGAGGATTGGGACTGGGGAGACTGAGGCTGTGTTGAGGCATCATGTTTCCACACGACACCGTGACTTTACCGTTACTGTACCCCGACGCCTGGCCCAAAAACCAAGCTAACAACACTACCAGCGATATGCACATAGGCTTCATTGCAGATTCCTGCAGAAATAAAAAGAGAAAATACAATTTTGTGCAAAACGCCCGACAGCCGACAGTAATTATAAAAGAATACAAAATAGAAATAGAACTACAAAATAGAAGTAGGACTAGCAAAATAGAAATAGAACTATGAATATAAATTCTGTGTAAAATAAGAATAAAATAAAATGAAATGGAATATACAACAAAATATCCAGGTGAGCAATACACATATAAATCAATGTACTAAAATATACATTGTTATATGCTGACATTCACAGAATGTCACAGAATACCTTCCCAGACAGTCGACACAACACTAGCACCAGCAGTTGGCACCAGGACTAGCACTAACACCAGTACTAGCACCAGGACCAGCACTAACACCAGTACTAGCACCAGGACTAGCACTAACACCAGTACTAGCACCAGCACTAGCAGTAACACTAGCACCAGGCACCGAGCTTATAAATAGTAAGATGTCACATTAAATACAGGTCTTAGAGACAGTGACATGAGTAAAATGACTGGGGTTGTACCTGTTATTTTCAGTAGTGACATGCTACATGTAGCTATAACTATGACTACCTTAACAAGCAGTATCATTTTATTGCGCAGTTACAAATGTTTTGGTAACAACCCAGATTAAGTTTTTGTCGATATCTTTCATAATATTCACCCTGCAAGTGACTTACTTCACTTGACAGTGTAAATGCAGATGTTTTAGCAATGTTAACATCCATAACTCATTAAGTCATAATTATGAGATTCTAAGTCATAATAATGAGTTAGTAGCCTATTGACTGAAGTTGTGTGCAACTGTGAGCTAATGAAAGTATTGTGTATATTATTGCATTCTGTTCATGGACATTGAACCTAATCAATCATGGACTGTGAACACATTGATGTCACAATATCACTGGTGGACCCAAATGCAAAACCCAGACTCGGAGTAAGGAAAACAATGAGTATTTATTTGGGGGGAAATCCGGGGAAAGACTGGAGCGGAGCCAGGGGAACGAGCAGGAGGCGGAAGCGGGGTGAAGCCAGAGGGACTGGTGGTGAGCGTGGCAGGCAGATGATGGACAGGCAGGCAGGCAGGCAGGGAGAGGAGCGGTATGGCTGGAGACGGGTAGAGATCCTGGGGTAGAGGAGAGACACGGTTAGAAGGAAAACACAGGGCTAGAAATCACGTTTCTAGTTGGCCGGGAACGTTTGCTGACCACACTGGCTGAATCAACGATCTGGCGATGAGTGGGTGGAAAGCCGGGGTTCTTATCCTGTAGGTGATTGTAGATGGATGGCAGGTGTGCGGGGTAGACCAGGTGAGCAGGAGAGCGTGATGAGCCGAGGAGGAGCCGGAATCAGAAACCACGCCCACACAACACACAGAACACACACACAGGCGCTTTTCCACCAAGGCGTTTTCTGGGCCGGTTCGGAGCCAGAGCCTAAAACGAACCAGTTCTTCCTGTTTCCACAGACAAAGAACTGGCTCCCGGCCAGAAAAACTGGTTCGTTCTTGGCTCCAACTCTTTGGGGGCCAGAGTTGAACCAACTAAGAACCGACTACGTCAGAGGCTGGGGGGCTGGGGGCGGGATTAGCAAGTCCGCCAAAAACTTTCTGAGCTCCATTTCACAACAAACCCCGACAATGGAAGTGACTACTCCGATACAACCGCACCGATACCACTTTGGCAACGCAACGTTAACCTTGTAATATTCTTAGCCAAGGAATATTGAAATAAAGAGATGCAACCGAGTTGTCGTTTATGGATGTTTAATAGCAACTGCGCATGGTACCGAGCATGGGCGTAGAATTTAGTGGGGACGCTGGGGACATGTCCCCACCAATTAACGGAGCACCCCCCCCCATCAGAACCGCGAATTAACAGAGCACCCCCCCCCCCATCAGAACCACGAATTAACGGAGCACCCCCCCCCCATCAGAACCGCAATTAGAGGTATGACCTGAAATGGGGTATAAATGGCATTGTGACGGAAGGGAAACTGTTTGAGCTTTGTTTTGTGTATTAGATGGTGAAGGAGTTCACCTGAGTTTAAGAAAACTACTGCAGAGGTGAGTTTACCATAGCAGTGGTCCAAACTAGGTTTGGCACATTGATGGCATTAGATACTATAGATATAAGTCATAATTATAGAGTAAGTCATAATTATGAGATACTAAGTCATAATTATGAGATTGTTAAGTCATAATTATGAGATACTAAGTTTCAAGTTTCAAGTATTATTGTCACTTCACAATTTACACGTGAGTATAAGCAGTGAGTGAAAAACTTTTTGTGCAAAACGCCCGACAGCCGACAGGTCCATCCCGGTGGTTCTCCCTCTCTAGTCTGCCGGGCCATCCTCCGGAGCAGGGATGGTACGGGCCTGAAGCATCTGCCGCATAGAGCTGAACTGCCTCTTTGTGCCTCTGTGCATCCTGGTCCTCCTGCTGTGAAGACCTGTGCTAACCAGCTAGCTCCAGTGTTCACCACAATATTCAACCTCTCCCTGGCTGAGTCCATGTTCCCAGCCTGCTTCAAGTGCGTCCACTATTGTCCATGTGCCCAAGACTGCCGCTCCAGCATGCCTGAATGATGACCGACCGGTGTCCTCACCTCGGTGGTCATGAAATGTTTTTGAGAGGCTGATCAAGGACTACATCTGCGTCTTCTTCCCTCCCTCAATGGACCTGTTGCAGTTTGCCTACCGGCTAAACAGATCCACGATGCTGTCTCCCAGATAATACACAGCTCCCTCTCTCATCTTGACAGTCGAAAGGGGGGCTATGTGAGAATGTTGTTTATTGACTTTAGCTCTGCTTTCAACAGCATAGTTCCCAGCAGGACTGGTGAAGCTGATTGAAGCTGACTTGGATCCTGGACTTCCTAACCGGACAGGCCCCAGGTTGTCAGGGTGGGCAGACACAACTCCAGACCCCTCACCCTGAACACAGGATCCCCCCAGGGTTGCGTCCTCAGCCCCCGACTGTACTCCCTGTACACACATGACTGTGTGGCCAGATTCAGCTCCAACACCATCGTCAAGTTGACAGATGACACAGTAGTGGTGGGCCTGATCTCCGGTAACAATGAGAAGATCTACCTCGAGGAAGTTGTCAATCTGTCACACAGCCTCATGCTGAATGTCTCCAAAACTAAGGAGCTGATTGTGGACTTTAGGAGGACACAACAACATCAGAGGACTTACACACCCTGGGGATTAATGGGACTGCTATGGAGAGGGTGAGTGGCTTCAGGTACTTAGGTCAATTACTTAGTCCACATTGCAGAGGATCTGACTTAGACTGCACACAATGACACTCTGGTGAGGAAGATGAAGCTGCTGGCTTGCTGTTCCTCGAGTGATGCCCGCACCTCGTCCTAGACCAGAAAAAATAGGAAAACAAAGTATCAACTTCACCCGTGAATCTGACCGAGTCTACCAAACTATAGACCATTCTTGCTTGACATCGCAGGTGTTGGCTGGGAGTTTAGCGCAAAGACTGTTGGAGTGTGAAATCTGACAGTTTTTAAAGGTTTTTTCCAGATGCCTACATACTGCTGTGCAGTCGGATGGAGCAACCATCAAGGTCAAAAGCCAAATGTGTCACCTTCTCGGTTTTCAACCAGTGTTGCTGACAATCCGCATGCGTGATGAACCTAAAAAGAAACATGAATAAAAATGAATTAAAATCATAAAGTATCATCACACAATAATTTCATCAACCTGGCTGTCACTGATATATCATCTTGATCTGCATTAAATTCACTGTTTGGTGTGCACAATTAAAAAAAAAAGAGTGTAATTTACTTCTTTGTATGATATTGTCAGTACGTATTTATTTAAATTCAGTACAAGGTAGGCCTACATAAAAATGAAATAATAATGAATGGTATCTTTACATAACATTTCTTTTAATTAAGTATTGTCATATGTCATGTAAATATTTTAATATTTATTTTAGCTTCAGCCAAAGAACAGTGGAAGGTAGGACTATCTGGACATCACAGATACAATAGGCGTGTTCCGGGATATAGGGTACTTTTCCCTTTTTTGGTGAGAGGCTTTTTAGTTTTTGGCTACGCCCACGCATTAGCTCCCCTTGGCATCCCATACCCACTGCAGGGACCTTCGAGAGGCTTACCCACGGAGTTCAAATGTGACGTAATTAGTTCCACGACACGTTTTGTCTTACGCAATCATTTAGCCCCGGTTTTGACCGTGACGTCAGCGACGCGACGCTTAAAACTGACAGACGCGGTCTTCCTTACACTTGTATCCATCGTCTTACAACTTAACTTTACTGTACTTTGCTTTGCTTTATCGTAAAAAATAAAAAAATGGCGCTGTTTATATGTTGTGTCGAGTTCTACCCACGTCATAACCCCGCCTCAACCGTATCCAATCAGCGTCGACTAGCTACGAACAGCCCAGAAAAGTACTAGCCCTGCTTCAGGGACTAACTGAGCCGCTCAAAAGGCCTCTCACTGGTGAAGTTGGGCGGATCCTGGGCGGAGCCTCTCTCCAAACCACACCCATAGCAGCTCACTAGAGGGAAAAGTACCCTATATCGGAACGCGCCTAATGATAGCCAGTGTCACATGGGTAGACCTACATGCACATGACATTGCATAGGATATAGGACTGATTAAACATCAGATATGATAAATTGCACCGAGCTTATAAATAGTAAGATGTCACATTAAATACAGGTCTTAGAGACAGTGGCATGAGTAAAATGACTGGGGTTGTACCTGTTATTTTCAGTAGTGACATGCTACATGTAGCTATAACTATGATTACCTTAACAAGCAGTATCATTTTATTGCACAGTTACAAATGTTTTGGTAACAACCCAGATTAAGTTTTTGACGATATCTTTCATAATATTTCACCCTGCAAGTGACTTACTTCACTTGACAGTGTAAATGCAGATGTTTTAGCAATGTTAACATCCATAACTCATTAAGTCATAATTATGAGATTCTAAGTCATAATAATGAGTTAGTAGCCTATTGACTGAAGTTGTGTGCAACTGTGAGCTAATGAAAGTATTGTGTATATTATTGCATTCTGTTCATGGACATTGAACCTAATCAATCATGGACTGTGAACACATTGATGTCACAATATCACTGGTGGACCCAAATGCAAAACCCAGACTCGGAGTAGGGAAAAACAATGAGTATTTATTTGGGGGGGAAATCCGGGGAAAGACTGGAGCGGAGGCAGGGGAGCGAGCAGGAGGTGGAAGTGGGGTGAAGCCAGAGGGACTGGTGGTGAGCGTGGCAGGCAGATGATGGACAGGCAGGCAGGCAGGCAGGGAGAGAAGCGGTATGACTGGAGACGGGGATTAGGAGCAGAGACACGGTTAGAAGGAGAACACAGGGCTCGAAATCACGCTTCTAGTTGGCCGGGAACGTTTGCTGACCACACTGGCTGAATCAACGATCTGGCGATGAGTGGGTGGAAAGCCGGGGTTCTTGTCCTGTAGGTGATTGTAGATAGATGGCAGGTGTGCGGGGTAGGACCAGGTGAGCAGGAGAGCGTGATGAGCCAAGGAGGAGCCGGAATGAGAAACCACGCCCACACAACACACAGAGACACACACACAGGGGGCTTTTCCACAAGGCGTTTTCAGGGCCGGTTCGGAGCCAGAGCCTAAAACGAACCAGTTCTTCCTGTTTCCACAGACAAAGAACTGGCTCCCGGCCAGAAAAACTGGTTCGTTCTTGGCTCCAACTCTTTGGGGGGCCAGAGTTGAACCAACTAAGAACCGACTACGTCAGAGGGCTGGGGGCGGGCTGGGGGCGGGATTAGCAAAGTCCGCCAAAAACTTTCTGAGCTCCATTTCACAACAAACCCCGACAATGGAAGTGACTACTCCGATACAACCGCACCGATACCACTTTGGCAACGCAACGTTAACCTTGTAATATTCTTAGCCAAGGAATATTGAAATAAAGAAGATGCAACCGAGTTGGCGTTTATGGATGTTTAATAGCAACTGCGCATGGTACCGAGCATGGGCGTAGAATTTAGCGGGGACGCTGGGGACATCTCCCCAGCAATTAACGGAGCAACCCCCCCCCATCAGAACCGCGAATTAACAGAGCACCCCCCCCCCCCATCTGAACCACGAATTAACGCAGCACCCCCCCCCCCCCCCCCATCAGAACATCCACCATTGAGAGGTGGATGCACCTGAAATGCAGGATAAATGGCATTGTGACGGAAGGGAAACTGTTTGAGCTTTGTTTTGTGTATTAGATGGTGAAGGAGTTCACCTGAGTTTAAGAAAACTACTGCAGAGGTGAGTTTACCATAGCAGTGGTCCAAACTAGGTTTGGCACATTGATGGTCATAATTATGAGATAGTTAAGTCATAATTATGAGATACTAAGTCATAATTATGAGATTGTTAAGTCATAATTATGAGATACTAAGTCATAATTATGAGATTGTTAAGTCATAATTATGAGATACTAAGTTTCAAGTTTCAAGTATTTTATTGTCACTTCACAATTTACACGTGAGTATAAGCAGTGAGTGAAAAACTTTTTGTGCAAAACGCCCGACAGCCGACAGTAATTATAAAAGAATACAAAATAGAAATAGAACTATGTAAAATAGAAATAGAACTATGAATATAAATTCTCTGTAAAATAAGTAAATGAAATATAAAATGAAATGGAATATACAGCAAAAATGTCCAGGTGAGCAATACACATATAAATCAATGTACTAAAATATACATTGTTATATGCTGACATTCACAGAATGTCACAGAATACCTTCCCAGACAGTCGACACAACACTAGCACCAGCAGTTGGCACCAGGACTAGCACTAACACCAGTACTAGCACCAGGACCAGCACCAACACCAGTACTAGCACCAGGACTAGCACTAACACCAGTACTAGCACCAGCACTAGCATTAACACTAGCACCAGGACCAGCACTAGCAGTAACACCAGCACTAGCACCAACACTTAGCACTGCTACCAGCACTAGCTCCAGCAGTAACAACTTATCACCAGGACTAGCACTAGCAGTAACACTTAGCACTAGCATTTAGACATTGATGCCGAACTTGTTCACCAGCCTGATGGCCTGACTGTGGAAGCTGTCTCTGAGTCTGCTCGTGTGGCACTTGATACTGCGGTATCGCCTGCCTGACGGTAGAAGTGTGTACAGTTCGTGGCTGGGGTGGTTATTGTCTTTAATAATCCGTTTGGCCTTGGCCACGCACCGCCTGGTGTATATATCCAGGAGGGAGGGAAGCTCACCTCCAACGATGTACTGGGCCGTCCGCACCACCCTCTGTAGTGTTTTACGCTCCAGTGCGGTGCAGTTCCCGTACCAGACGGTGATGCATCCTGTGAGAACACTCTCGATGGTACAGGAGTAGAATGTTCTGAGGATGCGGGGGCACATGTTGAATTTCCTCAGTCGCCTGAGGAAATACAGGCGTTGTTGGGCCTTTTTCACCACGTGTGTGGTGTGCGTGGTCCATGTGAGGTCCTCGGAGATGTGCACGCCGAGGAACTTGAAGCTGCTGACCCTCTCTACTGCAGCACCGTCGATGGAGATGGGGGCGTGCTCTCCTCTCCGCTTCCTGTAGTCCACGATCAGCCGTGGGTGTACAGGGAGTAGAGGAGAGGGCTCAACACGCATCCCTGAGGGGCTCCAGTGTTGAGGGTCAGCGGCTCTGAGGTGGTGCTGCCCATCCTCACCACCTGGCGGCGGCCCGACAGGAAGTCCAGTATCCAGCTGCAC
Source organism: Coryphaenoides rupestris (assembly GCA_002895965.2). Classification (NCBI taxonomy): domain Eukaryota; kingdom Metazoa; phylum Chordata; class Actinopteri; order Gadiformes; family Macrouridae; genus Coryphaenoides; species Coryphaenoides rupestris. The sequence goes on along the minus strand of PIJE02000236.1, from coordinate 418,792 downwards.
ATGGTCGGGTGCAGGCCTAGACTCCTGAGCTTGGTGTCGAGCTTGGCAGGAACTATCGTGTTGAACGCTGAGTTGAAGTCCACAAACAGCATTCTCACACAACAGTTCTTCCCCTCCAGGTGAGAGAGGGCGGTGTGAAGTGCCATGGCAATGGCGTCGTCGGTGGATCTGTTTTGACGGTAAGCAAATTGCCATGGGTCCAGCGTGGCAGGCAACATGGAACAAATGAAGTCCTTGACCAGCCTCTCGACGCATTTACTGGCAATCGAGGTGAGGGCTACAGGTCTCCAGTCATTTCGGGCAGGTTTACCTTGGGGTGTTTAGGGACAGGGCACGATGATGGACATCTTGAAGACCTCGGGAACGACAGCCTGGGACAGGGACAGGTTGAAGATGTCTGCGAAGACAACTGGTCTGCGCATGCTCTTGAGGGACGCGCCCCGGGATGTGGTCTGGGCCCGCCGCCTTCCGGATGTCCACCCGCCTCACAGCGATTGGTTTGCTGCTTCAGTCTCGGCCGTGTAGGCGGGGAGTAGTTGGATCGAGCGGTGATTCTGATTTGCCGAACCGGTGGTCAGTGGGTCGCATTGGTATCCGCTCGCCCCGTGTGTTGCTTGTGATTGTGTTGGTAGGAACTGCGGGAATACTTTTCCTTCATGCGTTCGCCTTATTGAAAGTCCCCCGCCACAATGAAAGCCAGCCTCCGGGTGGAGTCCGACTCCTGTGCGCTGATAAGCCCCATAAAGTTCCTTCCAGTGCTATGGTCCGTGTTGGCCTTGAGGGGGAATGTACCACAGCAGTCACGGTTACTGCTGTAAACTCCCGCAGAGCCAGAATGGTCGGCTACAATAAGCATCAGGGTACTTCAGTGTTCCGGGGAACAGAAGACTTGAGGGTCTGCACATGACTTCGTGGTTGCCACCAAGATCTGGTTTATCATGAGACAGACCCCCCCTCCACGTATCTTTACGGAGAGAGTCTAAGTCATAATTATGAGATAGTTAAGTCATAATTATGAGATAGTAAGTCAGTTAGATGAGTAAAAAATGCAAGTGTGGAAATGGGATTCCATAGTATTGTAGCGACCCTGTCATTGGTTGGCCTGGCCGTCACTCTGCTCTCCGCCAACCCGGGGCTTGCATGGAGGCAGGTACTTGCGGGTTGGCGGAGGGGAGGGGTGAGGGCGGGCCTGCAGGGATTAGGAAGGGAAGTCTAGAAGTTTCTAGTAGTGTTTTCAGTTTTTCAGTTGTTTCGCTGTGACTGTGTTATACAATAAAGTACCGTGACGTTTGAGACGGCAACTCATGTCTGCGCGTCATCACTTGCGGCAGACATTACAGTATTGTAACGATCCCCGGGGTGAGTTGAACAACTTGTTTATTAGTAACAATCATTCCACAGGTTACTGTCTGGCTGTCTACGCCTGTCTACGCCAACCAAAACCAAGACTCACAAACTCCCGCTCAAAACATAACAACTCCCCCTTTTACAAGCCCCTCCCATTACATTATGATTTGCCACCCACCCAGATTGACAGGTAACACCTTCCAATAGACGCACACGGGAACGGCTGCATCAGAACAACACATAACACATGTAATTAACGTCCAGGGTCGCTACAGTATTGTATTGTATTCACACAAAAATAAACGAAAAACAAATTGGAACAATTTTCTACTGAATGCAGACCTTGCTGCAACTTTATTGCATAATTATTTCGCATGATGGAATGAATGTAATGTATGTTTGTATGTTTGTATGTTTGACGTGTTTCCTAGATGGCCTTCCATATTCTGCTGCTTGGCATCAAAACAACGTCACCAGCTAAGCCCCGCCCACTAAGCGCGTCACCAGGGCTCCGGAGGAACAGCGCCCTCTGGTGGAGGGGACCGACCTCGACGCTCAGCAGTGGAGCCCAGCAGCAGGTCAGGTCGCAGCGAACCTGGCGCACAGTGAGAGGACATAACACAGCCACGGTAAGAGTCTTCACTGATTTAAAATGACATTTGTTCGTGAAAAGCAAAGGACGCTTTTTGAACGCAGGTGTGATTGTGAGAGTGAGAGATAGATACTGGTAGCGTTATAATGTGAGATCAGACGCAGCCTCGCTTTGTAAACCAAATAACTTTCACATTCTCACTATTTACACTCAACAAGTAGAGGCTCAGAGCGTCTATGGACACCCCAATAAAACCCCTATTTTGATACAATTTTATTATTATTTGTATTTCCCTCCATGCATTTATCGCACACTTAATAATGTTACAATAACAGAGACACCTGGGACTGTTTGCAGCAGACCTGGGTCGGGAGGCATCGTTCCTTTATCAGCCCGGCCGGTGGAGCGGCTTATCTCCAGGAGCGCCTTGTTCTGTGTCTCACTGATACTGTGTCTCACTGATACTGTCATATTGGAGTTTAGCGCTGCCAGCCAATAGACTAAACTATACAAAGACTTGTGTGTAAATAGATACTTTTCAATGGCAGATGTATATAGGCCTATGCCTATACAGTAAGGACTACAGTAAAATACATAGGCCTGTTGTTTACATATAGGACCTTCTATTGTAAATGTATTCTTCAAGTCGCGGCCTCAAAATGAAACCCCCAAATTCCCTCTTTCTGAAATTGAAAGGACAACTTGAGAGGAATTGTTTCAACTTCTCAATTTTTCTTCCACTTTTAGGTTTTGTTATTTGTATTATTATTATGATGACACAATTTTGGATATTCCATCATCATTATGACCCATCATCATTATGCCCCAGCCCGAGCACTCCGCTCGGCAACTTCTGCCAAACGACTGGTACCGCCTTCACTAAAAACAGCCAAACATCGCTCTTCCAAGTCCCAACTCTTCTCTGTTCTGGCTCCTCAGTGGTGGAATGAGCTCCCGGCTCATGTCAGGACGGCCGAGTCGCTCGCCAGCTTCCGCAAGAGACTCAAGACCCACCTGTTCAGAGTTCACCTGGACTCTACATAACCCCCCTCCTTAACAAGAGACTCAAGACCCACCTGTTCAGAGTTCACCTGGACTCTACATAACCCCCCCCAGCACTAACCTGCATGTTTGTCTTGACATTTATTAATGGCACTTAGCATTGTTGTTCGTTCTCAGATGTTGTGTCACGCTTAGAATAGCACGCCTGCCCAGCTACTTATGCAGGCAACTTGGCAATTATGAAACTCGTTCTATTCGTCTCGTAAATATGAATGCTGGAAAACAGCTCTATTCTTATCTCAGTCTATATGTCATCTATTCTCTCTCTCTCTCATCCTCTCTCTCTCCTCTCTCTCTCTCTTCTCTCTCTCTCTCCTCTCCCTTTCTCTCTCTCTCTCTCTCTCTCTCTCTCTCTCTCTCTCTATCTCTCTCTCTCTCTCTCTCTCTCTCTCTCTCTCTCTCTCTCTCTCTCTCTCTCTCTCTCTCTCTCTCTCTCTCTCTCTCTCTCTCTCTCTCTCTCTCTCTCTCTCTCTCTCTCTCTCTCTCTCTCTTCTCTCTCTCTCTCTCTCACTTTCTCTCTCTCTCTATATAATCTAGCACTTATAACATAGTTTATATGTCTTAACACTTATTAATGGCACTTAGCATTGTTGTTCATTCTCAGATGTTGTATCATGCTTAGAATTGCACGCCTGCCCAGCTACTTATGCAGGCAACTTGGCAATTATGAAACTCGTTCTATTCGTCTCGTAAATATGAATGCTCGAAAACAGCTCTATTCTTATCTTCAGGTACCACAGTGATATATTGCTGCCTCTCCTTCAACAAATGTACTCTTTGTAAGTCGCTTTGGATAAAAGCGTCTGCCAAATGCCCTAAATGTAAATGTAAATGTACACAAAAAGTTTTTCACTCACTGCTTATACTCACGTGTAAATTGTGAAGTGACAATAAAATACTTGAAACTTGAAACTTAGTATCTCATAATTATGACTTAACAATCTCATAATTATGACTTAGTATCTCATAATTATGACTTAACTATGTCATAATTTTGACTTGGTATCTGATAATTATGACTTAGTATCGAATAATTATGACTTAAATATCTCATAATTATGAGATAGTAAGCCATAATTATGAGGTCAATGCATCCTCTAATTGCGATTCCAAATGGCTTAAGCTTATCGTAGCCATCAATGTGCCAAACCTAGTTTGGACCACTGCTATGGTAAACTCACCTCTGCAGTAGTTTTCTTAAACTCAGGTGAACTCCTTCACCATCTAATACACAAAACAAAGCTCAAACAGTTTCCCTTCCGTCACAATGCCATTTATACCCCAGGATCTCTGCCCGTTTCCAGTCATACCGCTTCTCTCCCTGCCTGCCTGCCTGTCCATCATCTGCCTGCCACGCTCACCACCAGTCCCTCTGGCTTCACCCCACTTCCACCTCCTGCTCGTTCCCCTGCCTCCGCTCCAGTCTTTTCCCGGATTTCCCCCCAAATAAATACTCATTGTTTTTCCCTACTCCGAGTCTGGGTTTTGCATTTGGGTCCACCAGTGATATTGTGACATCAATGTGTTCACAGTCCATGATTGATTAGGTTCAATGTCCATGAACAGAATGCAATAATATACACAATACTTTCATTAGCTCACAGTTGCACACAACTTCAGTCAATAGGCTACTAACTCATTATTATGACTTAGAATCTCATAATTATGACTTAATGAGTTATGGATGTTAACATTGCTAAAACATCTGCATTTACACTGTCAAGTGAAGTAAGTCACTTGCAGGGTGAATATTATGAAAGATATCGACAAAAACTTAATCTGGGTTGTTACCAAAACATTTGTAACTGCGCAATAAAATGATACTGCTTGTTAAGGTAGTCATAGTTATAGCTACATGTAGCATGTCACTACTGAAAATAACAGGTACAACCCCAGTCATTTTACTCATGTCACTGTCTCTAAGACCTGTATTTAATGTGACATCTTACTATTTATAAGCTCGGTGCAATTTATCATATCTGATGTTTAAATCAGTCCTATATCCTATGCAATGTCATGTGCATGTAGGTCTACCCATGTGACACTGGCTATCATTAGGCGCGTTCCGATATAGGGTACTTTTCCCTCTAGTGAGCTGCTATGGGTGTGGTTTGGAGAGAGGATCCGCCCAGGATCCGCCCAACTTCACCAGTGAGAGGCCTTTTGAGCGGCTCAGTTAGTCCCTGAAGCAGGGCTAGTCTGGGCCGCTCGTAGCTAGTTGACGCTGATTGGATACGGTTGAGGCGGGGTATGACGTGGGTAGAACTCGACACAACATATAAACAGCGCCATTTTTATTTTTTACGATAAAGCAAAGCAAAGTACAGTAAAGTTAAGTTGTAAGACGATGGATACAAGTGTAAGGGAAGACCCGCGTCTGTCAGTTTTAACGTCGCGTCGCTGACGTCACGGTCAAAACCGGGGCTAAATGATTGCGTAAGACAAAACGTGTCGTGGAACTAATTACGTCACATTTGAACTCCGTGGGTAAGCCTCTCGAAGGTCCCTGCAGTGGGTATGGGATGCCAAGGGGAGCTAATGCGTGGGCGTAGCCAAAAACTAAAAAGCCTCTCACCAGAAAAGGGAAAAGTACCCTATATCCCGGAACACGCCTATTGTATCTGTGATGTCCAGATAGTCCTACCTTCCACTGTTCTTTGGCTGAAGCTAAAATAAATATTAAAATATTTACATGACATATGACATACTTAATTAAAAGAAATGTTATGTAAGATACCATTCATTATTATTTCATTTTTATGTAGGCCTACCTTGTACTGAATTTAAATAAATACGTACTGACAATATCATACAAAGAAGTAAATTACACTCTTTTTTTTTTAATTGTGCACACCAAACAGTGAATTTAATGCAGATCAAGATGATATATCAGTGACAGCCAGGTTGATGAAATTATTGTGTGATGATACTTTATGATTTTAATTCATTTTTATTCATGTTTCTTTTTAGGTTCATCACGCATGCGGATTGTCAGCAACACTGGTTGAAAACCGAGAAGGTGACACATTTGGCTTTTGACCTTGATGGTTGCTCCATCCGACTGCACAGCAGTATGTAGGCATCTGGAAAAAACCTTTAAAACTGTCAGATTCACACTCCAACAGTCTTGCGCTAAACTCCAGCCAACACCTGCGATGTCAAGCAAGAATGGTCTATAGTTTGGTAGACTCGGTCAGATTCACGGGTGAAGTTGATACTTTGTTTTCCTATTTTTTCTGGTCTAGGACGAGGTGCGGGCATCACTCGAGGAACAGCAAGCCAGCAGCTTCATCTTCCTCACCAGAGTGTCATTGTGTGCAGTCTAAGTCAGATCCTCTGCAATGTGGACTAAGTAATTGACCTAAGTACCTGAAGCCACTCACCCTCTCCATAGCAGTCCCATTAATCCCCAGGGTGTGTAAGTCCTCTGATGTTGTTGTGTCCTCCTAAAGTCCACAATCAGCTCCTTAGTTTTGGAGACATTCAGCATGAGGCTGTGTGACAGATTGACAACTTCCTCGAGGTAGATCTTCTCATTGTTACCGGAGATCAGGCCCACCACTACTGTGTCATCTGTCAACTTGACGATGGTGTTGGAGCTGAATCTGGCCACACAGTCATGTGTGTACAGGGAGTACAGTCGGGGGCTGAGGACGCAACCCTGGGGGGATCCTGTGTTCAGGGTGAGGGGTCTGGAGTTGTGTCTGCCCACCCTGACAACCTGGGGCCTGGCGGTTAGGAAGTCCAGGATCCAGTCAGCTTCAATCAGCTTCACCAGTCTGCTGGGAACTATGCTGTTGAAAGCAGAGCTAAAGTCAATAAACAACATTCTCACATAGCCCCCCTTTCGACTGTCAAGATGAGAGAGGGAGCTGTGTATTATCTGGGAGACAGCATCGTGGATCTGTTTAGCCGGTAGGCAAACTGCAACAGGTCCATTGAGGGAGGGAAGAAGACGCAGATGTAGTCCTTGATCAGCCTCTCAAAAACATTTCATGACCACCGAGGTGAGGACCACCGGTCGGTCGTCATTCAGGCATGCTGGAGCGGCAGTCTTGGGCACATGGACAATAGTGGACCACTTGAAGCAGGCTGGGAACATGGACTCAGCCAGGGAGAGGTTGAATATTGTGGTGAACACTGGAGCTAGCTGGTTAGCACAGGTCTTCACAGCAGGAGGACCAGGATGCACAGAGGCACAAAGAGGCAGTTCAGCTCTATGCGGCAGATGCTTCAGGCCCGTACCAGCCCTGCTCCGGAGGGATGGCCCGGCAGACTAGAGAGGGAGAACCACCGGGATGGACCGCCCTCAGTTCCAAAGACCATCCTCGAATGGGGGTAGGCCACCATATAGAGACTCCTCAGCCAGTGCAGCGAGGAAACAGCCCATTTGTTACTTGTGTGGTCAGGAAGCCCAAATGAGCTGTGTACCCAAGCAAGATGTGGCGGCTAAAATAAGGGCAGAACAGTCAATGAAATTGGCATCTGTTGAGATTAATTGCCAAAAGTTGGAGGCGCTCATTGACACAGGCATTGATCAGATTCTTGTGCAACGTCAGTATATACCCCCAAACCACGTTAGCACCCCGAAACCACGTTAACATGGTGACGAGATAACTTCCCCTACAGCAGATGTCTGTGCAAGATCAGACATACCTGTTAAAAGTAGGAGTAGAGGATGAGCTTCCTTTCTCAGAAGTGCTGGGCCATGATCTCCCAGTACTTTTTGACCTGTTGAATCCTAGCCAAAGGTGCAATGCTGCCATTACCAGAGCACAGGCAAGGGTAGATCAGGGGCAGTCTCCATTCCTTAGAGCACTTCCTTTCTTTAATGCAGACATTGAGGCTCAAACCGGGAAGCCTAGAAAGCTAGGCAGAAGAGGCAAGAGAAGTTTGTCAACACCTCTGTAAAAATGGTTGAGGGCACTCCTGAGCTCCCTATGGGGCTTAAAATACCTGGTGATATTGGGGGGGATGCAAAGGAAAGAACCTAGCCTGAGCTCACATCTCCAGACAGCTAAGGAGAGGAAGGAGGAGAACATCATTGGGAGTGATACAATGGAGTATTATTTTCTGAGGCAGGGGGTGCTACTTCGGCAGCAGGGGTCCACACAGCAGCTAGTAGTTCTCTGGGAAGCATGGGAAATCGTGCTAAACCTTGGTCATGCAGTTCCCTGGGCTGGCCACTTGGGGAAGCATCAGACTATGGACCGAATTGACCAGCATTTCTTCTGGCCAGGCTTACGAGTAGATGTAGCCCAGTTTTGTAAGAGCTGTGTGTAAAAAAGGGTATTACACTCGCAATAAGCAAGAGTAAACTGATCATTTTGGTTACATATTGATTAAGGTTGATCTGCCAGGTTTTCCTCTACACCTACAACACCGGGTGATCTGACAGTCCCCTGAGGAATAGAGGGTTGAAGATCTCACTGTCGTGGGGGAAACACAGGTATACATGTAGACAGGAATTTGAAATTAATTAACTACTGGTTAATGTACACCCACCCACTGAGAACATGCTTGACTTTGTGCTGAGAATACGGACGCAGCTCGCACTTTGTTTGTACAAGGACCGAATGGCACGTACCAACGGCCCCGGTACCCCATACTCCCGTAGTACCCCCCACATGATTCCCCGGGGGACACGGTCATAGGCCTTCTCCAAGTCCACAAAGCACATGTAGACTGGATGGGCAAACTCCCATGCGCCCCCCAACAACCCTGCGAGGGTAAAGAGCTGGTCCACTGTTCCACGGCCAGGACGGAATCCGCATTGTTCCTCCTGGAGCTGAGGTTCGACAATCGGCCGGAGCCTCCTCTCCAGCACCCTGGAATAAACTTTCCCGGGGAGGCTGAGCAGTGTGATACCCCGATAGTTGGAGCACACCCTCCGGTCCCCTTTCTTGAAAATGGGGACCACCACCCCGGTCTGCCACTCCACAGGTACTGTCCCCGACCTCCACGCTACATTGACTAGGCGTGTCAGCCACGACAGCCCGACAATGTCCAGAGCCTTCAGCATCTCAGGGCGAATCTCATCCACACCTGGCGCCTTGCCACCGAAGAGCTTTTTGACTACTTCAGCGACCTCTACCAAGGATATGGGTGAGACTTCCCCCGAGTCTTCAGACTCTGCCTCTTCCCCAGAGGACGTACTGGTCGGGTTCAGGAGCTCCTCAAAGTGTTCTTTCCACCGCCCGACAATATCCTCAGTCTGGGTCAGCAGTTCTCCTCCCCGACTGAGCACAGCCTGAGCCAAGCCCTGCTTTCCCTTCCTGAGTCGCCGGACAGTTTGCCAGAACCTCCTTGAGGCCAACCGAAAGTCCTGCTCCATGGCCTCCCCGAACTCCTCCACACCCGGGTTTTTGCTTCAGCGACTGCTGAAGCTGCGGTCCTTTTGGCCTCCCGGTACCTGTCTGCTGTTTCAGGAGACCCCTGGGCCAACCAGGCCCGAAAGGCCTCCTTCTTCAGCCTGACGGCTTCCTTCACCGCTGGTGTCCACCAACGGGTTCTTGGGTTGCCGCCACGACAGGCACCGACAGCCTTTTGACCACAAGCTCCGAGCTGCAGCCTCTACAATGGAGGCTCTGAACATGGCCCACTCATGTTCCATGTCCCCAACCTCCCCCGGGATGCACGAGAAGTTCTTCCGGAGGTGGGAGTTAAAGACCCTACGGACAGGGGCTTCCACCAGACGTTCCCAGTTCACCCTCACTACACGTTTGGGTTTACCAGGTCTGTCCGGCAGCCTCCCGCGCCATCTGATCCAACTCACCACCAGGTGGTGATCAGTTGACAGCTCTGCTCCCCTCTTCACCCGAGTGTCCAAAACATGCGGCCGCAGATCTGCTGATACGATTACAAAGTCGATCAGCGACCTTTGGCCTAAGGTGGTCCGGTACCAGGTACACTTGTGAACCACCCTATGTTCGAACATGGTGTTTGTTATGGCCAGTCCATGACTAGCACAGAAGTCCAATAACAAAACACCACTCTGGTTCAGATCGGGCAGGCCGTTCATTCCAATCACTCCCCTCCAGGTTTTCTCCATCATTGCCCCACGTATGCATTGAAGTCCCCCAGTAGAACTATAGAGTCCCCGGATGGAACCCTTTCCAGGATGTCACCCAAGGAACTCCAAGAAGGCCGGATACTCTGAGCTGCTGTTTGGTGCGTAGGCACACACAACAGTCAGAGCCTTCCCCCCAGCGACTTGCAGTCGCATGGAGGCGACCCTCTCGTCCACCGGAGAGAACTCCAACCACAGCGGCGCTCAGCCGGGGACTTGTGAGTATCCCCACACCCACCTGGCGCCTCACACCCTGGGCAACTCCGGAGAGGTAGATGGTCCAGCCCCTCTCCAGGAGTTTGGTTCCAGACCCGGTGCTGTGCGTGGAGGTGAGCCCAACCATATCTAGTTTGGTACCCGCTCCACCTCCCGCACCAGCTCCGGCTCCTTCCCCGCCAGTGAGGTGACGTTCCACGTCCCTAGAACCAGTCGGCGATGACGGGGATCTTTGGGTTTGCTTACACGATTATCAAATATATAAATATTGAAGCAAGCAACCTAAAAATGGCCTTGGGTGCATACAAAAGCCTTGATAGGTATAAGAATGACCACAGAAGTGAAATGTCCCTTTAACTACATAAGAGCTGCATAAATAGGAGCACCAGGAGCAGGTATGTGGTATCTCACCACCACCTCTCCTCTTATATTTAAGCCCATGTCACACATTGAGTCCTTCAACGGAGAGGGACATCATTAGCGATGGTGGAGGCGTTGGATGGATACAGAACATCCAGCTGTAATTGTTACGGCTCGCCCGTCCTCGCCTCCACGTCCGTTCCTTTCCCTCCCGCTACACGCCCTTCACGCTCCTCTACGCGCCGCCGTGGACCGGGGATACGGCATTCCGACTCTCCGGAGTTCCCCCCGGCTGTCGGGCACGCACGTCCCCCATCCCCACCGGCCCTGTCCTCTCGGCAGGCTCCTCCCACTCCTCTCACCTCTCGGAGACGGACATTCCCGGCACGTCGGCGCAGGCGCAACGGTGGACGCGGCGATGACGCTGCATACAGCACGACTCTCCGCACCGGTGCCCCATTCCCAATCACCGCACCTGCTCCTGATCGGCTATCACCGCGCGCCCTACAAGAACCTGGCCTGCATTCCACTCGCCACCAGATCGTCCCCTAAAACTATGGGTGGTAATGTATCTCCTTACCAAACACTGTAGCAGCTATCTCTCACCAACTAACTCTTGCAGTTGTTGCACCAAGCTCTGTTTCCCTGTTTTGCTCCACCCGGGATCACTATCCCTCACCCCCCTTCTCCTCCTCATCCCCTCCAGAAATCCCGGACCCCCCTGCTGTGTTCAAGCCAACCCGCAGAGCCATTCACACCCGGATCCCATTTATTTATGTGGCATCATCTGTGGGCTTGAACTTCACCTACGCCTCCTCCTTTGCTGTGCGCCTGGGTCTCACCCCAACCCCCCTAACAGTAATGGCTGTTTATTGGACCAAAGAGCAGCACAATCAACACAATCAAGGAAACAATTTGAAATGTCTTTTTAATAAAATCCTTGGCAGATGTGCTGGAATCACAGACACAGTTGACATGCTTAGGCCAGTGATTGGGGAAATGGTGGCACTGGGCTTGGGGAACACTTGGGGCTCGAGCAGGTGAGTGGAGCAGGGTGGGGAAGCTCACACACACACACACACACAATAGTCTGTAGGGAGGCAACAGTACTGACAGAGGGAAAGCAAAACCCCTCATCATCGAAGCAGCAGATCCAGAACCAGGTGGGCAGTCAGCGGAGCAGAAGTATCAGGAAGGAGCAGGCAGGTGGAAGGCGGGAACTATTATCAGGAAACCAGGATGCAACATCGTAGTGGGGGAATGCCAAGCAGCAACAGGGACAGGCAGACAGGAACCTGTGGTCGGGGACAGAAGGCTGAGACGTTCACCGGGGATATGACGAGGTGGTAAGTTCAAAGATAGGCATGGTCATGAGATCAAAGGGCATCACCAGATACTCATAATGTCCGGTTGGGGTGTTGAAGGCGGAAGTGGTTCTTCACCGTAATGTCATTTAGTCCTCGGTAATCGATGCAGGGCCTCAGAGTCTTATCCTTCTTGTCCACTAAGAAGAAGCCTGCCCCCACAGGAGAAGATGAAGGACGGATGATGCCGGCGGCCAGGAGTCCATTAATGTACTTCTCCATGGCCTCTCTTACAGGGATTGAAGGCGTCCCTTAGGTGGGGATGTCCCGGATTGCAGATCTATAACGCAGCTGTAGGGACGATGAGGAGGCAGTGACATAGCCTTCGACTTGACGACGAAGCCAGGGGCACCCCAGAATCAGGGCAATAACGAGGTGACAGCAGAATGTGGAACTGGATAGTCTTGTGGTGATTACCAGACAGAAGGACTTGGACCAGGGTAGTCTGATGGGTCCCCAGGAGGTGGCCGTTGAGGCTGCAGGAAACCTGGATGAGGGACACAACCTATCCCCAACTGTCGGGCGAGTTCCTCATACGATGATACTGCCTTCGGCCCTGGAGTCGATGAGGTGGCCAGGGCATGGGAACCCTCCGGAAGGAGGAACCTGGCGTGGCCACATTACAGGCAGAGATTGGCCCGACGACTGCGCACTTTCGTTCCTCTGGGGAGAGGCTGGTGCGGCTGAGTTGCATTGGCTCAGGACCCCCCCAGTTGTGGCTCTGCAGAGGTGGCGGAGCTGGAGATGGTGGAGAGACCCCCCGCGGACGGGCCGGTGGTTGACGGGCTAGTGTCTCCCATCTCCTCTCCCCCTCCAGACCTAGATACATAAATCCAACTGTTGGCCAGCTTGATCAACCCGTCCAGTGTGGAATGAGACGTTGTGCCAAGACCATTTTAACTATCACATAGTCGGGTCATGGAGAAAACCATCCGCGGAGGGCTGAAGAGTTCCAGGCAGTCAGACAGGCCTTTGTATGAAAGTCAATGGAAAAATCAGCAACTCGGAACCATAACGCCCCCATGCCAAAAACCTTGCGGAGCTCCGTGGCAAAAGACTGGAAGGAGGCACAGGCAGGGGTCTGTCCTCTCTGACTCCCCTGTTCCTGACAGGGGACTCTGCTCGTCAGGTGGTTGACGGTGAGCGCAACCCTGGCCTCTTTGGAGGAGAATGTGTAGGGCGAACAATATGGCAGTTTGTCAGGAAGGGGCTGCAGCCCTTCGAGGTCCCCGGTGGTAGCCCTTCTGGAGTCCCCACCCGGGGTTCAGGTGTTCGCCACGGAGATGAAAATGCCGAAGTTGCCGGTGACGGAGCCGCAGGCAGAGCTGGTGGGATAATGGCACTTGTGAGCTGCTGAATCTGTGTGGCCAAGGCATTTAATGTCTGTTCCTGTGACATTGCGGACCGTCTTGCTTCTGTAGAGGCAGCGGCCATCAGGGCTGAGGGGTTCACCGGGGATATGATGAGGCAGGAAGGTCAGGGACTGGCATGGTCGGCAACGAAAAATTAATCTGAGGAATGCTGGAGAGCCAATTGTCTCCAAATGAATATTCATGGCCAAGCTACAACATTTGGAATTTACAAATCAATATCTTATCTAATTTATTTTGTAAACAGGGGCATTGTGGAATTCATTGAAATTCAAAATGCATTGAAATGTCGCAATGTATTTCCAATTTCAGTTTAGTTTTAATTAGTTTTTAAAGTGGGTTTGCTAGTTTAGTTTAGTTTTTATTTTTTGAAAATGCTTCGTTTGAGTTTAGTTGATAATGCTGTTGACAGGGTTTGGAAGTGTAGGCTATATTAACAGGGACTATACTAATTAACATTATCGTTTTCACAGGATAAATAGATAACGCATCGATTTGATTGGTTGCTTTGCTGCGTCCGATTGCCTCTGGTACAATGACGAGGTATTTACTTTTTAATAGTTTATAGACAGATTCTACTCGTTTCTTTACAGGTATACGGAGTTGTACTTGTTTGAGGGAGCGTAGAAAAACCAATCTGTTGACCCATCAGATTATGTGACCTGCAGTGCCAGATCCAAGAGTATCAATGTAAAAATATAATATAATACTTAAATATAATATAATAATAAATATAATACTTAATAAGTAAAAATCCTGCATTTCAGATCCTACTTTAGTAAAAGTTTCAACATTTTACCAGCAAATTTTAGCTTAAATTTAAGAAACTACTAATTTCGCAGAAAATCGGGCTGTGACTGGTTTATATAGTAACGCTAGGGCTACACATCAAGGTTATTATCGTTAACGAAAACTAACGAAAAAACGAAAACTAGGTGTGAAAAAACATTTTCGTTAACTGAAATAAAAATAAAAACGAGGCTTTACAAAAAAACGATAACTAACAAACTGTATTGTGTCTTTACAAAACTAACTAAAATAAAATAAAATTATAGAGAAAATGTCTTTAGTTTTCGTCTTTGTCAATTTATTTCATACATAGCCTCAGTCTATCTTCCGCTGTGCCACTTGTAGTACACGCCCCTCGCCTGGTATCAGGGCGGCAAAAGTCGGGAGAAAGCGACAGAGTCCATTTGGGATGACTTTGTATATGAATGTGTCGCAAATAAGAGCAAGTGCCTTGCAGTGGAAGTAAGGTGGCCAGTAGAGTGGCCATACGTCCGGATTTTGGCCGGACAGTCCGGATTTTAAATGACCTGTCCGGCGCAGCGTCAAGCCGGACGCTCATTTGTCCTCCTTTTTGGAGATGCACTGGAACGCATCGCCGTAAGATCTCCGGTCTAACAGATGATTGGCTGAACGCGGTGTCTATCTGATATATGATTGGTTAAAAACGTAAACAAGCATCCATGTGTTGGCTACGTCATATCGTTACCTTAACACAACGTGAACATAAGTAAACACGACACCAAAGAGCTGTTTAATCCGGAATGGAATAAAGAGCACGGATTCATGAGCATCGTTGTGACGTGGACGTTAGTAGCCAAGGAAAAGGCGCCATTGACAGACATGCCAGCACAGAAAAACATAGAAGCAACAGACAACTGCTGCACACACACACACACACACACACACACACACACACACACACACACACACACACACACACACACACACACACACACACACACACACACAGAGGAAGACACTGCAGTGCAGACAAGTCCCCAAAAGACTATTTGAGCAGTTGAATGTTCACCAGTTGCATTCACTCTTTTGTTGTTTATGCCTGTTAAGAACTGAAATGTGTATCTTTTGCATTCATTTGTTTATTTATTTTGATGTAATCTTATTTTGCACCTTTTAAGTCCAGAAATGATCTGCTTTCTGGCACTGTGCACTTTGCAAGGCAGGTTTTTCGCAGGTGTCAGTTTTTGAAATGTATTGAATAAATACAAATACTGTGAACAAGTACTCTCCCCTTTTCAGGAATATTTTTTCCTCTTCTGTTACACATACATCATGATATATCATAGATTAAATTGTCTTGCAATGAATAGAGTATCTCAGAATCACTGTATCATGATACCATCATTATCATGGACAAAATTGTATTGTAGTGGGGAGTATACCAGAGTTCTATATGTTGTGATTATTCTGGCTTCACTAAATGCAGCAAAGTGTCCTCCTTTATGGTGTTATGGAAATGGCCACCCTAAGTGGAAGATGCTAAAATATGTGGAGCATTTATCAAGGGGAAAAATCCCACAAATCTAAAAGTCCATTTGAAAAGCTTCTCTGACTGGCCCCCCTTGGTCTGTTGCGTTCCGCGGTAAAGACTAAAACTAACACTGAAACTAATAAAAACTAAACTCAAACGAAGCATTTTCAAAAAATAAAAACTAAACTAAACTAGCAAACCCACTTTAAAAACTAATTAAAACTAAACTGAAATTGGAAATACATTGCGACATTTCAATGCATTTTGAATTTCAATGAATTCCACAATGCCCCTGTTTACAAAATAAATTAGATAAGATATTGATTTGTAAATTCCAAATGTTGTAGCTTGGCCATGAATATTCATTTGGAGACAATTGGCTCTCCAGCATTCCTCAGATTAATTTTTCGTTGCCGACCATGCCAGTCCCTGACCTTCCTGCCTCATCATATCCCCGGTGAACCCCTCAGCCCTGATGGCCGCTGCCTCTACAGAAGCAAGACGGTCCGCAATGTCACAGGAACAGACATTAAATGCCTTGGCCACACAGATTCAGCAGCTCACAAGTGCCATTATCCCACCAGCTCTGCCTGCGGCTCCGTCACCGGCGACTTCGGCATTTTCATCTCCGTGGCGAACACCTGAACCCCGGGTGGGGACTCCAGAAGGCTACACCGGGGACCTCGAAGGCTGCAGCCCCTTCCTGACAAACTGCTCAATATTGTTCGCCCTACACATTCTCCTCCAAAGAGGCCAGGGTTGCGCTCACCGTCAACCACCTGACGAGCAGAGCTCCCCTGTCAGGAACAGGGGAGTCAGAGAGACAGACCCCTGCCTGCGCCTCCTTCCAGTCTTTTGCCACGGAGCTCCGCAAGGTTTTTGGCATGGGGGCGTATGGTTCCGAGTTGCTGATTTTTCCATTGACTTTCATACAAAGGCCTGTCTGACTGCCTGGAACTCTTCAGCCCTCCGGGATGGTTTTCTCCATGACCCGACTATGTGATAGTTAAAATGGTCTTGCACAACGTCTCACACTGGACGGGTTGATCGAGCTGGCCAACAGGTGGATTTATGTATTTAGGTCTGGAGGTGGGAGAGGAGATGGGAGACACTAGCCCGTCAACCACCGGCCCGTCCGCGGGGGGTCTCTCCACCATCTCCAGCTCCGCCACCTCTGCAGAGCCACAACTGGGGGGTCCTGAGCCAATGCAACTCAGCCGCACCAGCCTCTCCCCAGAGGAATGAGTGCGCAGTCGTCGGGCCAATCTCTGCCTGTAATGTGGCCACGCCAGGTTCCTCCTTCCGGAGGGTTCCCATGCCCTGGCCACCTTCATCGACTCCAGGGCCGAAGGCAGTATCATCGATGAGGAACTCGCCCGACAGTTGGGGATAGGTTGTGTCCCTCATCCAGGTTTCCTGCAGCCTCAACGGCCACCTCCTGGGGACCCATCAGACTACCCTGGTCCAAGTCCTTCTGTCTGGTAATCACCACAAGACTATCCAGTTCCACATTCTGCTGTCACCTCGTATTGCCCTGATTCTGGGGTGCCCCTGGCTTCGTCGTCAAGTCGAAGGCTATGTCACTGCCTCCTCATCGTCCCTACAGCTGCGTTATAGATCTGCAATCCGGGACATCCCCACCTAAGGGACGCCTTCAATCCCTGTAAGAGAGGCCATGGAGAAGTACATTAATGACTCCTGGCCGCCGGCATCATCCGTCCTTCATCTTCTCCTGTGGGGGCAGGCTTCTTCTTAGTGGACAAGAAGGATAAGACTCTGAGGCCCTGCATCGATTACCGAGGACTAAATGACATTACGGTGAAGAACCACTTCCGCCTTCAACACCCCAACCGGACATTATGAGTATCTGGTGATGCCCTTTGATCTCATGACCATGCCTATCTTTGAACTTACCACCTCGTCATATCCCCGGTGAACGTCTCAGCCTTCTGTCCCCGACCACAGGTTCCTGTCTGCCTGTCCCTGTTGCTGCTTGGCATTCCCCCCACTACGATGTTGCATCCTGGTTTCCTGATAATAGTTCCCGCCTTCCACCTGCCTGCTCCTTCCTGATACTTCTGCTCCGCTGACTGCCCACCTGGTTCTGGATCTGCTGCTTCGATGATGAGGGGTTTTGCTTTTTGTGTGTGTGTGTGTGTGAGCTTCCCCACCCTGCTCCACTCACCTGCTCGAGCCCCAAGTGTTCCCCAAGCCCAGTGCCACCATTTCCCCAATCACTGGCCTAAGCATGTCAACTGTGTCTGTGATTCCAGCACATCTGCCAAGGATTTTATTAAAAGACATTTCAAATTGTTTCCTTGATTGTGTTGATTGTGCTGCTCTTTGGTCCAATAAACAGCCATTACTGTTAGGGGGGGTTGGGGTGAGACCCAGGCGCACAGCAAAGGAGGAGGCGTAGGTGAAGTTCAAGCCCACAGATGATGCCACATAAATAAATGGGATCCGGGGTGAATGGCTCTGCGGGTTGGCTTGAACACAGCAGGGGGGTCCGGGATTCTGGAGGGATGAGGAGGAGAAGGGGGGTGAGGGATAGTGATCCCGGGTGGAGCAAAACAAGGAAACAGAGCTTGGCGCCACAACTGCAAAGAGTTAGTTGGTGAGAGATAGCTGCTACAGTGTTTGGTAAGGGAGATACATTACCACCCATAGTTTAGGGGACGATCTGGTGGCGAGTGGAATGCAGGCCAGGTTCTTGTAGGGCGCGCGGTGATAGCCGATCAGGAGCAGGTGCGGTGATTGGGAATGGGGTGCCGGTGCGGAGAGTCGTGCTGTATGCAGCGTCATCGCCGCTCCACCGTTGCGCCTGCGCCGACGTGCCGGGAATGTCCGACTCCGAGAGGTGAGAGGAGTAGGAGGAGCCTGCCGAGAGGACAGGGCCGGCGGGGGATGGGGGACGTGCGTGCCCGACAGCCGGGGGGGGAACTCCGGAGAGTCGGAATGCCGTATCCCCGGTCCACGGTGGCGCGTAGAGGAGCGTGAAGGGCGTGTAGCGGGAGGGGAAAGGAACGGACGTGGAGGCGAGGACGGGCGAGCCGTAACAATTACAGCTGGATGTTCTGTATCCATCCAACGCCTCCACCATCGCTAATGATGTCCCTCTCCGTTGAAGGACTCAATGTGTGACATGGGCTTAAATATAAGAGGAGAGGTGGTGGTGAGGGGAACACATACCTGCTCCTGGTGCTCCTATTTATGCAGCTCTTGTGTAGTTAAAGGGGACATTCACTTCTGTGGTCATTCTTACACCTATCAAGGCTTTTGTATGCACCCAAGGCCATTTTTAGGTTGCTTGCTTCAATATTTATATATTTGATAATCGTGTAAGCAAACCCAAAGATCCCCGTCATCGCCGACTGGTTCTAGGGACGTGGAACGTCACCTCACTGGCGGGGAAGGAGCCGGAGCTGGTGCGGGAGGTGGAGCGGTACCAACTAGATATGGTTGGGCTCACCTCCACGCACAGCACCGGGTCTGGAACCAAACTCCTGGAGAGGGGCTGGACCCTCTACTTCTCCGGAGTTGCCCAGGGTGTGAGGTGCCAGGCGGGTGTGGGGATACTCACAAGTCCCTGGCTGAGCGCCGCTGTGTTGGAGTTCTCTCCGGTGGACGAGAGGGTCGCCTCCATGCGACTGCAAGTCGCTGGGGGGAAGGCTCTGACTGTTGTGTGTGCCTACGCACCAAACAGCAGCTCAGAGTATCCGGCCTTCTTGGAGTCCTTGGGTGACATCCTGGAAAGGGTTCCATCCGGGGACTCTATAGTTCTACTGGGGGACTTCAATGCATACGTGGGCAATGATGGAGAAACCTGGAGGGGAGTGATTGGAATGAACGGCCTGCCCGATCTGAACCAGAGTGGTGTTTTGTTATTGGACTTCTGTGCTAGTCATGGACTGGCCATAACAAACACCATGTTCGAACATAGGGTGGTTCACAAGTGTACCTGGTACAACCTTATTTTCTGTGATAGAGTGATTGGAGCACATACTTCTTTGTCACAAAAAACATTCATGAAGTTTGGTTCTTTTATGAATTTGTTATGGGTCTACTGAAAATGTGACCAAATCTGCTGGGTCAAAAATATACATCAGCAACATGAATGATCAATTTAGGTGATGTAGAAAGTTGTGTCAATCAAATGAGCTTTGTGGCCTCTTAACTTCTTGTGAGTGATTATGATTGACTACAGCTGGTGACTTCTCTGAGCCCATTTAAATATGACTCATTTGATACAATCATTAGACTCAGACACAAACACTACAATGGGAAAGTCAAAGGAGCTCAGCACGGATCTGAAAAAGCAGATCATTGACTTGAACAAGTCAGGAAAGTCACTTGGAGCAATTTCAAAGCAGCTACAGGTCCCGAGATCAACTGTGCAAACAATTGTTTGTAAGTATAAAGTGCACGGCACAGTTGTGTCACTGCCACGATCAGGAAGAAAATGCAAGCTATCACCTGCTGCTGAGAGAAAAATTGTCAGGATGGTCAAGAGTCAACCAAGAACCACTAAAAAGCAGGTCTGCAATGAATTAGAAGCTGATGGAACACAGGTGTCAGTGTCCACAGTCAAGCGTGTTTTACATCACCATGGGCTGAGAGGCTGCCTTGCAAGAAGGAAGCCCTTGCTCCAGAAGTGGCACCTTAAGGCTCGACTGCTGATCACATGGACAAAGAAAAGGCCTTCTGGAGGAAAGTTCTGTGGTCAGATGAAACAAAAATTTAGCTTTTTGACCACAATGACCAGAAATATGTTTGGAGGAGAGAAGGTGAGGCCTTTAACCCCAAGAACACCATGCCTACCGTCAAGCATGGTGGTGGTAGTATTATGCTCTGGGCCTGTTTTGCTGCCAATGGAACTGGTGCTTTACAGAAAGTAAATGGAATAATGAAGGAGGAGGATTACCTCAATTCTTCAGGAGAACCTAAAATCATCAGCCAGAAGGTTGGGTCTTGGGTGCAGTTGGGTGTTCTAATAGGACAATGACCCCAAACACACATCAAAAGTGGTAAAGGAATGGCTAAATCAGGCTAGAATTAAGGTTTTAGAATGGCCTTCCCAAAGTCCTGACTTAAACCCCATCGAGAACATGTGGACAGTGCTGAAGAAACAAGTCCATGTCAGAAAGTCAAAAATTTAGCTGAACTGCACCGATTCTGTCAAGAGGAGTGGTCAAACATTCAACCAGAATCTTGCCAGAATCTTGTGGATGGCTACCAAAAGTGCCTAATTGCTGCTATTTGCTCAGATTTTCAGTAGACTCATAATAAATTAATAAAAGAACCAAACTTCATGAATGTTTTTTGTGACAAAGAAGTATGTGCTCCAATCACTATCACAGAAAAATAAGTGTTGTAGAAATTATTGGAAACTCTGGACTGCCATGACATACATTCATGTTCTTTCCAAGTGTATGTAAACTTTTGACCACAACTGTATATATTGCGTGCCATTCAAGTTATGACAGTATTTTCGCCCAGTGATAATGCTGTTGACAGGGTTTGGAAGTGTAGGCTATATTAACAGGGACTATACTAATTAACATTATCGTTTTCACAGGATAAATAGATAACGCATCGATTTGATTGGTTCCTTTGCTGCGTCCGATTGCCTCTGGTACAATGATGAGGTATTTACTTTTTAATAGTTTATAGACAGATTCTACTCGTTTCTTTACAGGTATACGGAGTTGTACTTGTTTGAGGGAGCGTAGAAAAACCAATCTGTTGACCCATCAGATTATGTGACCTGCAGTGCCAGATCCAAGAGTATCAATGTAAAAATATAATATAATACTTAAATATAATATAATAATAAATATAATACTTAATAAGTAAAAATCCTGCATTTCAGATCCTACTTTAGTAAAAGTTTCAACATTTTACCAGCAAATTTTAGCTTAAATTTAAGAAACTACAAATTTCGCAGAAAATCGGGCTGTGACTGGTTTATATAGTAACGCTAGGGCTACACATCAAGATATTATCGTTAACGAAAACTAACGAAAAAACGAAAACTAGGTGTGAAAAAACATTTAACTGAAATAAAAATAAAAACGAGGCTTTACAAAAAAACGATAACTAACTGAAACTGTATTGTGTCTTTACAAAACTAACTAAAATAAAATTATAGAGAAAATGTCTTTAGTTTTCGTCTTTGTCAATTTATTTCATACATAGCCTCAGTCTATCTTCCGCTGAGCCACTTGTAGTACACGCCCCTCGCCTGGTATCAGGGCGGCAAAAGTCGGGAGAAAGCGACAGAGTCCATTTGGGATGACTTTGTATATGAATGTGTCGCAAATAAGAGCAAGTGCCTTGCAGTGGAAGTAAGGTGGCCAGTAGGGTGGCCAGTAGAGTGGCCATACGTCCGGATTTTGGCCGGACAGTCCGGATTTTAAATGACCTGTCCGGCGCAGCCTCAAGCCGGACGCTCATTTGTCCTCCTTTTTGGAGATGCACTGGAACGCATCGCCGTAAGATCTCCGGTCTAACAGATGATTGGCTGAACGCGGTGTCTATCTGATATATGATTGGTTAAAAACGTAAACAAGCATCCATGTGTTGGCTACGTCATATCGTTACCTTAACACAACGTGAACATGAGTCAACACGACGACCAAAGAGCTCGTTTAATCCGGAATGGAATAAAGAGCACGGATTGATGAGCATCGTTGTGACGTGGACGTTAGTAGCCAAGGAAAAGGCGCCATTGACAGACATGCCAGCACAGAAAAACATAGAAGCAACAGACAACTGCTGACACACACACACACACACACACACACACACACACACACACACACACACACACACACACACACACACACACACACACACACACAGAGGAAGACACTGCAGTGCAGACAAGTCCCCAAAAGACTATTTGAGCAGTTGAATGTTCACCAGTTGCATTCACTCTTTTGTTGTTTACCTAAAACAAGTTCTTTATGCCTGTTAAGAACTGAAATGTGTATCTTTTGCATTCATTTGTTTATTTATTTTTATGTAATCTTATTTTGCACCTTTTAAGTCCAGAAATGATCTGCTTTCTGGCACTGTGCACTTTGCAAGGCAGGTTTTTCGCAGGTGTCAGTTTTTGAAATGTATTGAATAAATACAAATACTGTGAACAAATACTCTTCGCCTTTTCAGGAATATTTTTTCCTCTTCTAATTATTGGAAACTCTGGACTGCCCATGGCATACATGTCTTTACAAGTGTATGTAAACTTTTGACCCACAACTGTATATAATATACTGTCATAGTGTCACTGACACTGCAAACTCTGCGCTCCGCCTCCGCGCCGCGCTGTCCGTGTGCTCCGGCCTCCCGTGTTCATGTCTTAGCGGGACAGTGGGCGGTGCAGCAGCAGCAGCCTTTATCCCGGACATTATCCCCTGACCCCCCCCCCCTCCTCCCTCCAGGCTGAACCCGACGAGCCACCGTTTCGTGCATGGAAAGGGCAGCCTAAAAAAGACTCTCCAAAATGGTCCAGACCAGCAGACAGACCAGAGTGCTGCTCCTCAATGACATGGAGCGACTAGAGAGGACTCTGTTCCGCTTGGAGCAAGGTATGTCCATTTAATATGCAGCTTGTGTTTGTTTTATATTGGACATTACTTATGGGGAGTGGTGAGATTATTTAGCGCACTTTCTCCCCACCATGATAAGCATGCGATTCGCGAGTAAGCAACTGTTTGGACCTAGAAGCACGAAAGATCATATGTCGTAGTTCTAGTCTACACGTATCCAGTTTTACTTGACTAGTTTTTGCAGGGACATGCTCCAGGACATTCTGCTTCAAGGTTTACTGCTATTATTAGATACTGTAATGGAAATAATGACTTGATGACTGGGTGGACTGGAGTGTTGTTTCATAACAGAATGACAGGATGGCCAGGACAGAGTACCCTGCTTTTCTCATTCATTACATAGACCTGTGTTGCTTTTGGAAGGCGCATTATGATGTCTTTTGTGTCTATTGGTTTGTACACATTATAGACTCCAGTAGTCTGAATATGATACAAATATGATCTTTTAAAAACATTTATTGTGTCTTATGGTATTGTCCTTGTTATAATAATGGTTAATTTCGATACAGCATGTATTATTTCAAATGTAAAAAAAAAAGAAAAGCATTACTTTTAACATTGGGGATCACACAAAATGCTTTATTAATTATATTCACAGAAAAACTGCAATGAAGCTGAATATGCGGCCTCCCATTAATTCTGCACCCATGGTGTCTGCACATGGATATGATTAGAAATGCAGTGATTTGGCATTGGTACCAATATCCACTCTATGGACATTGTATAAACGTTGATACTTAATGAAAAGTGGCTGGATTTTCTGGTGTTACACCAAATCCTATCAGTATATCGGGAAAAAGACATTATGGAAACAAGGGGAACAAGGTGGTTTGTTATGATCCCTTGTGATGATAACATTTGAAACACAACGTCAATGCATCCGGTGATAGTAACAGAGCTTTTCCCTGTGTATTTACTGATCATGACCTTTTTAAGGTTTTGAGCTCCAGTTCCGGCTGGGGCCGACCCTGCAGGGAAAGAGAGTCCAGGTCCACACCAACTACCCGGCGGAGGGCCAGAGGTTCGACCGGCTGAAGTTCAGACCCCTGGAGTGGCTAAATCCAGCAGGCCAGCGGGGGGACGACTATGACGAGTTCTGTAAACTGGACCTGCTGGTTGCGGGCTCCTACCAGTACTACTTTGGCTGTGGGTGGGTAAACACCGCGACTTGCAATGTCATATGTATGTGAAGATTCATTCAAATATCATCATGCATTATTAAGGATCATTTCAGATGTGAGTCTGTTTTCCATACCCCCAAAGTAACGGGGACTCCAGTGTGGTCAGTCACCCAAGACCTTAAACACTATTTTGCTACTTTTGTCCAGGTATTAAAATCAGGCCATGGGTATATTTAAGCAATAGCTCATGACAGGCTCTGGTATGTGGTTATTATAACACAGCTAAGGGGCGTTGTTCGGCCTGACATGAAGCCCCTTAGCTGTGATATAATAACCATGTACCACAGCCTGAAGTGAGCTATTGAGTTCATAAAACGGTCACCAAGTGTGGCATTATCAAAGTAAGAACACACTTCAATGGAAGTAGTTTTTTATTGATAAATAATAATGTTCACAATAAAATGGGCTTGCTGCCTGCACAGGGAGGTGGTTGCTAGGCAACGTACTGTACACACTAGCTATCATATTTATTTTTTCATCACAAGCATTATATTGATTTCATTCATGTTGTTTGTTAGCTAGCTAACATTCATGTTAGGAATGCATTTTTTTTCACAGACATGGAGTGATACTGAATTAGATGTTATAGCTGTAGTATATGGTTTATTTTTATATATACAGTATGTGTGTGTGTGTGTGTGGGGGGGGGGTACCGCCTCCAATGAATGGTGTCTTTAGTGTTTTTCTTTGGTTTTTTGGCGTTGCACTGCATTTTGCTGTTCTGTTTAATGGCGTGAGGTGTGTTGTGCCTGACAGGGAGGATGAGAAGGTAGGCAGTGGCTACATCGTGGTGGACCCTGTGCTGAGGGTTGGAGAGGACAATCATGTCCTCCCACTGGACTGCATCACCATTCAGACCTATCTGGCCAAGTGCCTCGGACCGCTGGATGAATGGCCCGACAGGCTCAGGGTTGCCAAGGAGACCGGTAAGGAGTAGGGCCAGAGAGGACCACATGGGAAATTGAAATGGAATGTTACACAACAGGTAGATCACAGTTTTTTGTATTGAAGGAGAACTTGTTATGTTTTATTCTAAATCCCCTCTGTTTGTCATTTGAGTTTATACTGAATGATCATGGCCCAAACCTTTTAAATGAGCTGTACGCCGGGCTCTGTATGAGACAATTTGTGTTTGAGTTACCCAATGGACTCCCAGTCCATTTATGACCAATCAGGGCATCTCTTCCCTGATTGGTTTCGGCAAGCCGTCCTACCTGTCAATCACATACAGCGTCATCATAGTTCCAGCATAGGAGTGTGAATGCAATACTAAGGCGGAGAAGCGTCAGGGCAGTAGGAGTAGACAGGCATGGAGTGTTTTGGTTGGGTCGTCCATTTTTAAAATCTTGCTCTCTTCTGCTCATTTCTGCTCTCTCACTTTACAACCCTCAAATCTGCTACTGGCTACTCTCTTCTAGGTTACAACATGGTCCACTTCACGCCGCTACAGAAGCTGGGGCAGTCGCGCTCCTGCTACTCCCTGTCCGACCAGCTGGACCTCAACCCCGAGTTCTCCCCCCAGGGGAAGAACTACACCTGGTCGGACGTGGGCAGCCTGGTGGAGCGGCTGCGCAGGGACTGGGACATGGCCTGCATCACCGACGTGGTCTACAACCACACAGGTGACCACGATATCCTGTTTTACTGCTGGGAAATTGCTGTTCAAGATAATAGAGGAATATAAAACACAAAAAATACCCATGGCTATAAATAGATCAATAAATAATATGTGCATGTATAAATATAAATCGGGTATGCACATTCTTAGCATATATACTTTCTTTTTATATATATATCACTTTAGCTATATCCCCTTAATACCAAAACTTCCACCTGGTAACATGGTGAACTCAAGCCTACAATGACTGAAACAATCCAGGGACAAACACAAGTCAAGTTTTCACCAATAGGAAATACGAACGACAAACTCGAGCCCAAAATACGAGTCATTGTACAACAAGTACATTGGTCAGCTACATTTCCATTACTTCAGTAGAGATCAGTGATCACTCGCACTTCGGATAATGATACATAAATGAACATGAATTTACATTGAATTTACATTCAACATGAAATCCTTAACCCGTAGGCCTATAGCCTAATAAATATATAGCTCATAACTCAAATATATAGTTCATAGTGATAGCATAGTGATAAAAAAAGAAAGCCGAACAAGTGCTGCCTTTTCTTAGCTGTAAGTACTTCTTACCATTGGCTGTGTGGCTCTTGCATCACCTTCTCAGCTTTCCTTTTGGTTATTTACACCTGGTTCCCTCTGAAGGTCACATAGACGGGTGGGGGGTTCTTTGTCCTGTCATGAAAGACCAGTGGCACATTCAACAGAAAGCTGATAGTTTAGTTTGTTTTTTAATGTTGCCTGATCAGAATCACAAATATTTTATATGACACACATGATTTTTGTTTGGGTCAAGGTGCGTATTGTGATGGAAAGTTCAAATGTCAAGTATAAATTTAACATGGAAATAACTCCAAAGGTTAAATGTACATTCAAGAGTTCACATTAATTGGCTAGACATTAATTTTCTTTCTCTTGTCAGTCTCTGCTCACTAAGATCAAGACATGTTTTGCCCACGTCCCTCAGCCCTTTGAGGTACCCATGGGGTACTTGAGATCTCATTCAAGTGCCTTGATAATCAGTTATAGCTGGCGGAAGTTCAACTTTACATTCATCAATCAATGTACATTGCAAATTTAAATAACTTTTTTCAACACTATGTGTGAGTTGAACACTGCAAGGGTGTTTGGCCCGTGCCTATATAGGTGATCAGTACACTGAAATGCCATGTGGCTCGTAACTAGAAGGTCACACTGTTACACGTTCCCTATGTGAAACACAATCTCCACACTGGAATGCAGAGGAGATCCCTACTGTGTGTGTGTGTGTGTATGTGTGTGTGTGTGTGTGTGTGTGATACTCAATGAGCTATTCTAAGACACATATGCTGACCCTCCCCCCCCTCCCACCACCGCCACCACCACCAAGAAGTGTGGACCCAAACACATGCTGAATGACACATTGACAAAAACATTTTTGGTAAATACTTGCAAACTTTCATAACAAAATAAAAATCAGAAGAGACATAGATCCCCTAAATAGAGGGGGTTGGGCGGGGGACAACTGGACCAAATCCCAGTGTCCACATAGTGCCTTCTTCTGCCAGAAACACACTGGCAGGACACTGGAAAACACTGGGAAGAAGCGCTGGGATGGAGCAGTGAGAAAAAAACCCACGCTGCGTTCTTTGTTTACTGACAACTACCCTCATTACCCCATAGCTCCTAGTTTATCAGCGATATATCTGTGGGAAAGGAAAATAAAAATAAAGATATTTTCAACTCTAAGTACTCGGAGCGGCCACACAAAAAAGCTGATGCGACAACAGATTGAAAAAAGACACTTGCGCTCAGAAAAAGGTGCGATGTGGACACTGGGCCTCAGGTTCTCCCTCTCTTCCCCCCTAGCGGCCAACAGTAAGTGGATCCGTCTGCACCCGGAGTGCGGCTACAACCTGGTGAACTCTCCCCACCTGAGACCAGCCTGGGTGTTGGACAGAGCCCTGTGGCACCTGGGCTGTGACGTTGCCGACGGCAACTACGCCGAGCGAGGCCTGCCTCCGCTCATCCACAACCAGCAGCACATCGACGTGAGTTCGGGCGATTTCACAATAAGGATAAAGATATATGTTGAGGTGGGGGGGCTACAAGGTTTTTCAGGAGGAGGGAGTTAGCTGTTCCATGTGGCGTGAGAGCACACTGTAGCACCACTGTGGGTATATGTCACCTCTCTGGCTCTCCTTGGGCCACAATGATCTTCCAAGAGAACGTTTACCGTATCCATAGTAACCGATTCAACACGATGCTCCCAGATGTGTCCTCACTAACAGTGAGGACACATCTGGGAGCATCGTGTTAGCTGATCAGCCAATCACAGCTGAGCACAGCAGGCTACTGTCTTCATTGGAAGGCAACTGCATGTTCGTCCCATTTATGAAAACACATCGTATTTACCAAATGAGTTTATATCATGACACACATACCAGTAAACTCAATGCTACTGGTTACATCCACATGCAAGCGTCATGCCCTTACCATAATGCAAATAAAAGTTTACAGCGTGATAACACACAGATATGAATACAGTCGTGCCTTGAGGTTTTGGCTCGCCCTTTGCTGTGCCTTTGGTGGGCACAACAAGTTAGACAACCTCTGCTATTCTGTGTGCCTGCTGTGTGGCCAGGCTCTGCGCGGTGTCCTGTGGGAGGAGGTCTTCCTCAGGGTCAGACTGTGGGAGTTCCTGCAGGTGAACGTGGAGAAGGCGGTGGAGCAGTTCCAGAAGCTCCTGCACTCTGGTCAGGACTGCAACACGCCAACCGTCCGCCTGAACGCATCATACATACACTATCCCATTCACAGTGGCTTACAATATATTCTATATTATACTATACTACTATAATATTCTTAATCACAGAAGGCAATACTGAACCTGACCATACCCCTATGGTCAGGTTCCATTTCCCACTGTAACGATGAGAAATGAAAGGCTAAAACATAGAACATAATTTGCAACTGACTAGTTCAAAAGATGCTAGAGACGACTGGATAATGTCTGCACTTTCACTGTCAACCAGGAGGGGAACGTTTAGCCCCCAGTCCAGAAGGGAAGAAGCAGCTGCGGGTGCTGAAGGACCCCCAGTACCGGCGCTTTGGGAACACGGTGGACATGAAGAGCGCTCTGCAGCTGTTCAGACCGCACAGGTGCCGCTCTCTCCCGCTCTCTCTCTCTTGCTCCCGCTCTCTCTCTCTTGCTCCCGCTCTCTCTCTCCTGCTCCTGCTCTCGCTCCAGGTCTTGCTTTCTCTCCGCTCCCACTCTCTGTCACGCTCCCGTTCTCTCTCGTGATCTCTCTCTCTAGCTCGCTCTCTCTCGCTCTCACTCGCTTTTCTGCTCTCGCTCTCTCTCGCCCCTGCTCTCTCCCGCTCCCGAGATCTTTCTTGCTCCCGATCTCTCTGTCACGTGTGCTCTCACTCTCTTCTCTGCTCTCACTCTCTTTTCTGCTCTCACTCTCTTTTCTGCTCTCACTCTTCTCTCTCTTTTCTGCTCTCTCTCTTTTCTGCTCTCACTCTCTTTTCTGCTCTCGTTCTCTCTTGCCCAGCCCCCACACCCTCTCTCACTCTCAGTCTCTTTTCTGTTCTCGCTCTCTCTCATGTTGTTTTTGCACCATGCTTTTTGCACCATGTGAATTTCACTATTTAGTTAGGGAATGTATCAAATGCACTGTTCTCTATTATTCACTATTCACTCAAGTTGCAAAAGTGACAAACGATATACAACATAAACACTGCCAAGCTGTTTATATGAATCTTATAAAGCATGTCGCCCAGTTGGCTGTAAACCTGCAATGGGTTCGCCGTCATTGCATCTGGGCTATGCAGTCAATAATGGACGTTTGTTGAACTATAAAACATGCGACGCTCAGAGTACAGGCAGGTGGAACCCAAACGCACGACAAGGAGGTAGGGTAAGGTAAGTCCAAATTGACTTGATCCGAATAACAGGCAAAATCCAAAACCGGGCAGGCAGATTGGAACACAAACTGGAATGCGGGATAGCTTGGCGAAGTACACAAGACAATCTGGCGGGGAACAAAGGGAAGTGGGCCTGTATATATACATGGGGAACTCACAAGGGAATTAGCAACAGAGGGGAGTGGCTGGACTCTGAAATGACAGGAGAGTTTAGATACACAAAAACAAACACCAGATAGACATAAATATATCAATATGCTGAGGAGTTCATGACAAAAACACATTACTTTGACACCTAAATGACAGCAAAGATTACATTTAGCTCATAATATACTTTAAAAAAGTAAAATACAATGTGACCATTTGTGACTCCCTCCCCCTCCCTCTCTCTGTGTTTCTCTGCATGGTGACAGTAACAGCCCCTCCGACATACAGGAGTGCTGCAACTGGTTCAAGAAGAGGCTAGAGGACCTGAACTTGGAGTACTACAAGGAGATGGCCTACCATGCTGAGCAGGTGTGTGCGTATGTGTGTGTGTGTGTGTGTATGTGTGTGTGTGTGTGTGAATTGATTACACTTTTCTGAGTTCAGCACCTAAGTTCAGCATCCGAAACTCTGACACACTTATTTTAAAAACCAACTCAAAACCCACCTTTTCAAGAAAGCCTACAATATCTGACTTCCACCTCCACCATTCGCTTTCTCTGCAACCTCTATATTTGTTTTTGTTTCTGTATCTGTGTACGTTTATGTTATATGTTTATTTGTTTATTGTGAAGCGTCTTTGAGTACCTTGAAAAGCGCTATACAAGTCCTATGTATTATTATTATTATTATTATTAATTGCTCTCTCTATCAAAAATATAACAATAATGCATGGACCTATCCTATTTAGGCGACTAACTGCATTGTGGGAACTGTGGTCTATGAGCGCCTGGCAGAAGACGGGCCTAAGTTAGGACCAGTCACAAGAACGGACCCTCTTGTTACCAGGTAACGCTGTAGTACAATGTTTTATTGTCCATCACAGCAGACGCACCGCATAGACACCTGTAACGTAACCATTAGTAACGTGAAGACCCCGACATGCATTAAAGGTACAAGGTACGCTAGGTGTCACACTCCCCCTCCTACTACTAAGACCCTTGATAGCTGGCGATAGAAATACCAACGTCGGCATACTATTGGCTCACAAGCCTTTGTAGAAGTGGGAAGCAAGTGTCACACATCTTACAAAGATAAACACAATTTGGACCTGTATTCTGGACCTGTATCAATTGAACCTTTAACCTTTAACTTGGATACTGGAATGACTTGGTACTGTCCCCCCCCCCCTCGCAGTTACTTCACATTCCCCTTTGACAAGCTGACCTTTGACCAGGAAATGCAACTCCTGAGTCAGGAAGACCAGGCATGTCACCTCTTGGCCCACAATGGCTGGGTGATGGGGGACGACCCACTCAGGAACTTTGCTGAGCCAGGTGGGCCATGACGTCATCAACCTGTCTTGAGGAGACCGCCGTGGTGTCTCCTGTCAGCAGGAAGCCGCTCCACGGCACTTAGAAAATGTTGTCATCATCATCATCATCATCATCATCCCCATAATAGTTTTTTAATTCATACCATCCTTGTACTATTGTAGTTTAAGTGAAATGAGATAAATGTCTTAATAGAAGCACATTACCTCCTCTTAAAGTAGACAGGTAAGACAACCCTTTATTGATCCTCGAAGGGAAATCCCTGTTACAGCAACAGGCAAAGTAAACCACAGAGAATATTAGAAATCACAAATACAAGTACAGAAATCATGTTCATCATGAAATCAAATGTATTATTTATATACATTTACATTTCTTTCAGTGTTGTGCTTGTGAAAGGGGTACTTAGCTGATAAAGATATCTTGGTCCATTAGTAAAAATGTGCTGAGCCCCTCTCACATCTCCCCCATGCTCTTTACCCGTCTAACCTAGCCTCCTCCTCCTCTTCCTCCTCCTCCTTCTCCTTCTCCTCCTCCTCCTCCCAGGCTCCCAGGTGTATCTGCGCAGGGAGCTGGTGTGCTGGGGTGACAGCATCAAGCTGCGCTATGGGGACAAGCCAGAGGACTGCCCGTACCTGTGGGCCCACATGAAGAAGTATACAGAGATCACGGCCAAGCACTTTGCCGGGGTCCGCCTGGACAACTGCCACTCCACCCCGCTGCACGTGGCCGAGGTAGAGTGTCCTTTAATAAAGTTCTATCTTATCTTATCTCTCTTTTCTTCTTGTCACTGTACACATATATATCCAGTCAAGTTGTTCTTCAGAACAGTTTATCTTTGTTCTGAATACTTACATTTGACTTAGAAATGTGTTAAGCGTCTGAGAGAGTGTCTGCTTGTGTTGGTCCATGCAGGCAATGCTCGCCGCAGCCAGAGCCATCAAGCCCAACCTCTATGTGATAGCAGAGCTGTTTACCGGCAGCGAGCTCATTGACAATGTGTTTGTGAACCGCCTGGGGATCACCAGTCTGGTGCGAGGTACACCGCACCCCCCTGGCCTTCAGTTTGCTGAACATGTTGTCCTGAGTACAACTCAGACTCTAGCTTGCTGATGCTTGTTGTTTTTGGTGTGGTTTTGAGTCAGCATGACAGCCATTTTGACCAATGTTATAGATACAACTTGTTTTGACCAATGTCATAGATACAACTTTTTTTTGTAATATGTTATGGATTGTGATCAGAAATGGCTTTGTCAACATTAACACACACTTCCCAGTTCATCTGTGTGGCTTCCCACTCATACCTTGTTATATATTATAATGTATATTTCCATTATAAATTAACAGCAAACTGACCTCATGGTGCCTACCGCAACTAAACTATGTAGATATCACACAGATTGGCATGACATGTGGGCTTACATGTTTTGGCAATAGGCTTAGAGAATTCACAATTTTAGGACTTACATGCAGGATTCAATAGTTTCTGTTGTTTAGTTCCTGTGTGTGAGAATGTGCTACCTGTGAAATAGTTGCCTGATTGAAAATCCGTTAATTTCAAAGCTAGACTGCATCAGTTTTAGATGTTGGCTTTCTTGAATATGAAATAAAGTAGCTTGAGCATGAATACATGCATACATGCAGCCACTGGCCATTCCCATTTTTCTGTTGCACAATATACCACAACTAATTACATTGACCAGAACTTAAAAGAACTAACATCACAATGCCACATTGCACTGCATGAGTTGAGCGCTCATGCTCAACGCTTGATGTTTGATCCGACAAGTTAGGAAAGTTAGGTACTCCATGTATAGGAACGCCTAGCTAATGATGATGTACAACTGCAGTGACTTCATCTCATTTTGCCTGTGTGTGCCTCTGTGTGTGTGTGCGCATGTGCATGCATGTGTGTGTGTGCGCGCGTGCGTGTGTTGCGAGTGTGCGTGCGTGTGTATCTGTGTGTGTGTGTGTGTGTGTGTGTGTGTCTCCAGAGGCGATGAGCGCGGGCACTAGCCACGAGGAGGGCAGGCTGGTGTACCGGTTCGGAGGGCAGCCGGTGGGCTCCTTCGTGCAGCCCAGCCTGAGGCCCCTGGTCCCCTGCGTGGCCCACGCCATGTTCCTGGATGTCACCCACGACAACCAGTGTCCCATTGAGGTGTGTTCCAGTTCAAATGACAGCCGTATTGTCAGAAGTTTAGAAGTCAGAAGTCAGAAGAAAATGAAAAATGTAATTAAATAAAAAAAAAAAAAGTACATATAGACAAATAAATAATACTATATTGTTAAAAAATAAACTCATCTGTGTATACATACTTTAATATATAGCAATATTAGTGATGCATGGTTCTGCTAAGGTATTTAACTGCACCAGACCCCTACACGAACCGCCGTTTGTAAACGGAAGAAAGGGACACCCGCGTTCTCTCCCCACCCCGCTATTATAACACACGCTTCTGCTGAGGACTACAAGAGCTTTGTTATTAATAAACACAGACCAGCTGAAATATTACAACAGCAAATGGCATTACCAAATAGGAACATGTTCTGGATACCCCCCCCCCCCCCCCAACAGAGCCTACAGCACGCTGTATCACTAAAGAGGTTTTTTTAACTAATGCCACTTCAACAGATGTACCTGGAAATAGTGAGTGGGGGGAACACATTTCAGTCTATTCATCTGGTTTCTCTGAACCTATTTTCTGGTACACTGAAACAGTCTTAGGTGGGTTCTTCTTTCTCCATTAGGTGGCGCTATTGGTCTGTTCCAGACAGTACCATAGACCCTTTTCACAGAGGTGTCTTCATCAGCTCTGTGAAAAGGGTGTTGGACCCACCGAAGTTTTAAATGGGAATGTTCAAATTCTAAACACTTTTAATACTTTAAGGCTGACCAAGTCCTCCTGAGGTCAGCCTAAGTCAGCCTAAATACAAATTAGTCGAATGCTAAGAATGCTCATGTTAATTGCATCACTTAGTCAATTAATGAAACAGCCCATGATATTCTATATGTTGTTCTATATGTTTTTATCTGATATACACACATTGTACAAGGGCTACTTTCCAAGTAAACATTTGTGTTGTTGATACGTAATTTGAATTATTGATCAAATACATTTTTTATTTATGTTAGATCCGGTCAGTTTACGACTGCCTTCCCAGCTCGGCGATCGTCTCCATGGCCTGCTGCGCCACAGGCAGCACGAGAGGATACGACGAGTTGGTACCACATCAGGTATGGCAACCTCCCACCTTGTGTATAAAGTAAAGTTGAAGTAAAAATGCTGGCTACCAAGACCTCCGTTGTGTCGCTCACACATTGTGATGTCACAAACATGCTGCGTGTTGAACTGTAAATTCAGCTTCACACACACACACACACACACACACACACACACACACACACACACACACACACACACACACACACACCTTCCCTGTCTTCCGAGTCTCCCGGGGGAACCTTCAGAACTTCTACACTGGTGCGGTGGAGAGCATCCTGACAGGGAGCATCAATGCCTGGTTCAGCAACAGCTCCTCTCAGGAAAGGAGGGCTCTGCAGAGGGTGGTGCGTTCAGCTGAGCACACTATTGGCATTACACCCCACCCTGCAGGACCTGTACTCTAGGAGGTGTCGAACCAGAGCCTGCAGGATCATGAAGGATCCTCACCACCCCAACAACAAACTGTTCCAACGTCTGCGGTTAGGCAAGCGCCTCCGCAGTCACGCGGACTGTGAACTGACCCCACCAGGGCTGCCCAAATACACATAGTTAGCACAGAGGTCATGCACTCACATAGTTTCACGACATAACTTATTACAGAACTTATGACATACATACATACATGCAGACATACATGGTCTGTACTCACCTTTTTTCTATATTTTTTGCATTGTATGCTGCCTTTAAATATATTTTGTATATTTATCATTCCTGCTGTTTTCTTTTTACTGTAAATATTGTAATATTCTGATTCTGATCCCTCCAATTCATGTTATATATAGTATTCTTTTGCACATTCCGCTGAGCATGTCCCCAATAAAGTTCTTGAATCTTGAATCATGTCTTTGAGTATATTTACTATTTGCCATTCTTTATTTTTCTCAGCATTTTAACATTTATAAAGTGACTTACAGTGAATTCAGTGTGTATGTGTGTGTGCGTCTGTGCGTGCGGTTTCAGATTTCGGTGGTGAAGGAGGAGCGTCTTTATACCCGTTGGAGCCGCCAGGGGGCGCCCTCGGGCCCCGGGGAGGTGAGCCTGCAGACGGGGATCTTGGCCGGGAAGCGGGCT
Source organism: Coryphaenoides rupestris (assembly GCA_002895965.2). Classification (NCBI taxonomy): domain Eukaryota; kingdom Metazoa; phylum Chordata; class Actinopteri; order Gadiformes; family Macrouridae; genus Coryphaenoides; species Coryphaenoides rupestris. Next base: position 383,019 of record PIJE02000236.1, on the reverse strand, counting down.
CTCAACAAGCTGCACCAGGAGCTGGCTGCCAGGGGCTTTACTCAGGTCTCAATGAGGAAAATACAGTTATGAATGTCTTTTGTTATCCATTCATTCCAAGTAACATACATAAGAACTCGTCCATTCATATAAGTTGAAGAGACCAAGCCTTACTCCCAGGTGTGGATTTAATTTCACAATGATGCAATGTGCTTCGTGAAAACGTGTCCAATAAGCAGAAGCAAATACATGGATATATATATATATACACTATATGGCCAAAAGTCAGGCTTTCCACAAGAGTTTGGAGTGTGTGTGGGAATTTGTGCCCATTCAGCCAAAGAGCATTTGTGAGGTCAGGCACTGATGTTGGACGAGAAGGCCTGGCTCTCAATCAGCGTTCTAATTGCTCCCAAAGGTGTTCAATGGGGTTGAGGTCAGGGCTCTGTGCAGGCCAATCGAGTTCCTCCACACCAAACTCATCTAACCATGTCTTTATGGACCTTGCTTTGTGCACAGGGGCACAGTCATGCTGGAACAGCAAAGGGCCTTCCCCAAACTGTTGCCACAAAGTTGGAGATGTCTTCATATATTCATAGCATTAAGCATACCCTTCACTGGAACTAAGGGGCCTAGCCCAAACCCTGAGAAACAGTCCCAGACCATTATCCCTCCTCCACCAAACTTTCCAGTAGGCACTATGCATTCCGGAAGGTAAAGTTCTCCTGGCATCCCCCAAACCCAGATTCATCCATCAGACTGCCAGACAGTGAAGTGTGATTCATCACTCCAAAGAACACGTTTCCAGACAGACGCTCCAGAGTCCAGTTGTGGCGTGCTTTACACCACTCCAACCAACGCTTGGCATTGCACATGGTGATGTGAGGCTTGTGTGCAGCTGATCGGCCATGGAAACCCATTCCATGAAGCTCCTGACGCACAGTTCTTGTGCTGATGGTGCTTCCAGAGGCAGTTTGGTACTCTGTAGTGAGTGATACAGCAGATGATAGGCAATTTGTACACACTACGCGCTTCAGCACTCGGCCCCGCTCTGTGAGTTTCCGTGGTCTACCACTTCGTGGCCGAGCTGTTGTTGCTCCTAGGCACTTCCACTTCACAATATTAGCACTTACGGTTGACCGGGGCACATCTAGTAGGGCACACATTTCACAAACTGACTTGTGGCAAAGATGGCATCCTATGACAGTGCCACGTTCAAAGTCACTGAGCTCTTTATGAACCATTCTGAATTGTAAATGTTTGCCTGTGGAGTTTTCATGTCTATGTGCTTGATTTTATGCACCTGTTAGCAATGGGTATGACTGAAACACCTGAACTCAATAATTAGTAGGGGTGTCCACTGACTTTTGGTCATATAGTGTATATACACTCTGCATGATATGGCTGGATGCAACCCTCCAGACTGTGAATGTGACCAAATAGTGTGCAGTGTGACCATAAATGTTCAATAAGTCACACAGTGAGTTAAAAGCATTATTTTAATCAATTTTTCCCCATTCAACCCATGATCTTGATGTGTAACGCAAATACATTACACACAGTAGAGAGAGCTCCTTTCAGTCTTTCTAATAATTTAACACAGTTTTGTATTCATTTGCTATGGCCAATAAACTGTCCTGGATGCACTGGATACTAATATGAGGATTATCAATGTTGAGAAGTTAAAGCTGTGTCACAAACTCTGCACATGGCTCAGACCACAAAGCTCTGTCTGAATCATTGTGCTTGACTTATTATCCAATTTGGGAGACTTAGGAGAAACAGTTGTAGCCCACAGTAGCCCACTCTTTCAGCAATGTTATTCTCTCTCATTTAGAATTGCTCTTGGGTAAAAGTACATGTTTTCCTGCTTTCACTCGCAGAAGGTGATGGTTACAAGATGTGTATCTTGTCTCTATGTCTTCCAGGTGGTGTCTATCCTGAGAGACCAATATTATGCATGTGGCTCTTATGTGTGTGGAGCTATTGTTGATTTTGGGAAAGCATAGTTATATTAGTTCTATTTCTATTCAGTCACTGCTTACGTGTAAACTGTAAAGTGACAATAAAATACTTGAAACTTGATATTTAGACATTTAACATACAAAAGAATAACCAGTAAAAAATATCACTGCCACAACAACGGCAAAAATTACATAGTTACATGCAGCAATTGTTGAAGTTGCACTTTTTTTGGAAGAATTCTGGAGTATTTGGTGCTACCAAAATTATTTTCTTGCATAAAGGAGTTTGTGTGGACAGTTGGGCTGGATGTGTGGTGTAAATAGTGTTTTTGAAAGTGTTTGATAGTGATCAAATGTGCCTCATGCTCAGATACATATTCAGGTTTTTATTATTTGCTCAATCTGCTAATTAATTCATACATTAGCATAGGATTATCTTAACCTCACCGGACACCAAACCTGTTTCGATGCACCGTGTGATTGGTTGAAACTAACGTGAGTGTGTGTGTGTGTGTGTTGGTTGGCAGGTCTACGTTGACCAGGTAGATGAGGACATTGTGGCGGTGACCAGACACAGTCCCTCTACCCACCAGTCCGTGGTGGCGGTGGCTCGCACCGCCTTCAGAGACCCCCACACACACCACTACAGGCACGACATCCCCCCCATGTTCATCCCAGGTATTACAACAACAAACACTGCACGATCGAGCACACACACACACACACACACACACACACACAGACATATTCAAACTAAAACCACATGATACAGAATGTCAACATTCTTGTAATCCTGAATATCGTACTGTATTGAATAAATAAGTCAAGCTGTTTCTAATGTATGTTTCTAAATTAAGAATAGATTTAATCAAAAGGAAACTGTGTCTACAGAGCGATGCAAACTAAGTGTGTGTATGGACTGTTTGGCACCATGGTCCTCCCAGGTGCGTGTCAGCTGTTTATCTTCCACTCTGCCACCAATGAAACTGGATATGCTGCCTCACCGTGACTCAGGGCTCCATGCCGTATCGCGAGGCTACATCCGTTCATGCCTTATTATTACAATGACTCGCAGATTTGTGGACAACCACCTTCGCTATGCACTCGTGCCATTTTCAATGTAACTTAACAAAAATGTATTAACCATTTGACACACCAACATTTTCAACTAGGCCTGCATAAAAAATGACTTGATATGTTTGTTTCTATTTGTCTTTTGTATTTGAAAATTGAAAGTATTTATGATAATTTTTGTTTTTACATATAGTAAAAGTTAGCATGAACATTGACTGAACCCTGACTGAAGTGTGTGTGTTGGCCCGCGCTCTGCAGGCCAGATAGAGGAGGTTGTGCTGGAGGCCCACACCGTGTGCACCAGCAGCCAGGGGGCCTCGCACCAGACGGAGCAGACCAGCATCACCGGGCTGTTGGGCTACACCGTGGAGATCCAGGAGCACATACAGGTCAGCACTGCTAGGACACACACACAGTAGCCTCCTCTGCCACTCCCTGCAACCAAGCTCAATAATTATTTGTTGTTTGTTTTGTTTTTTAAGCTAAGAAAACAAAAGTCTAAACTCATAGCCAAATGCTTACTCTGGATTTAAAAATTTTACTGAATGACCCCAAAGCTGAAGGACAGCCAGGTGGTGAGGCGGGCGGACATCACATCCAAGGGCCACAGTGAGTTTGTCCAGGAGATCGTGTTTGAGAAGCTCATGCCGGGCAGCGTCATCGTCTTCAGGTTGGTGCAGAAGCTTGGAGGAAAGAATGGTGGTTTAAGAGGCCTTTCGTGGGGCAAGTGCTCAGAGTTAAAAAGGGGCAACTCAGTGTTGTCCCGTAGATGGAGTAGAAAAGACGTGTAATACTGCATGTAATACTGGTTGAACACCGCCCATGTTGGGGGTTGTCTCAGTGAACAAACACTCACCTCATTGATACTACCTGTCGCAGGAGGAAAGGCTGAAGGCTGACTTTTGTTGGTGCATACTAGACGGTTTGGGGGGGGCCGGATAGTCAATCATGATAATCAATCGAGTGACTTTACACACAAATAAAACTGAGCATCTAAACATCTCTGAGGGTCTATCTGCGGCTGGAGCCTGGGGCCACAACTGCAACTCTGTTAGGGGCAGGTGAGGTCATCATGGGACATGAACTGGATGGAGCAGCCAGGTCATTTTATTTATAACTAAATTATGATTACTTGTTAAATGTTCTTCTTGATAAGGGCCACGTGCCCATAATAAATGAAGAAATTGCACTTTGGACATTTAGTGGCAATGGGGCACCTGCCTGGGTTCAAGCATTGCCAAACACAGGTGATGCAATGCTGCTTTCTGATTATCTTAGTATGTCATGGCTATTTCTCAGTATGTCATTGCATTTTTATGAGTGTGTTCCATGAGTATGTTGTGCATCTGCTGTGTTATTGTAGCATGTGACTACCCTTTCAGAAACAGGTTCATTACAGTATGTCCTTTGCCCTGTTGCTCCGTTCTTTGCTGACTGTTGTTTGCCACCTTAATTACAGGTCTGTTCCAGTGCACAACTCAATACATAATAGCAGGTTTTTTCTTCTCAGACCAATGTGCTGACTAGAGGATTCAGACTGTTGAATCATAATTAGACAGCAGTCTATAATAAGTCAGAATATATTTTCTTTTCTAATATGTAATGTTTTGTCTTGGAGGGATCGATGGTTTTTTAACCCTGATCCTATTTTCCCATGATTTTGGGTCTACTGTGGACAACAATTTTTTAAACGAGTGCAGTATTAAGTGAGCGTAATGCTCAAGAAGATGTCTCACTCTGAAATCTTGCAGAACCTCATCCATATTGACAAAAGAAGCTAAATATTCAGCCTAATCTCTTAGCTAAATATATGCTTCCTGTAGTCCAACACAACAAACACTTCTCTTTACTTCACTCATTTACTTCCTGCAACAAGTCACAAATCTCAACTCACAAATCTCATGAGATTCAGAGCAAAATTTTCTCCTTGAGTGAGACTTGGTTAAACAAAGTTACAAACAGACCAGATCAAGCGAATGGTAAAGAAGAAGGTTGTATTGTATTCCATAATGTTGCCAGACATTGACAATCTGAGCCTATCAGTGGCAAATACAAAACAATACTCTATTGCCCCAAAGGGTTGCAGAATGCAACCCTAACCCTAACAGCTGAGGCGTTGAGGCGCTCAATACTGGACTAATTTTAAAAGATATTGCCTGCATTTGTCACACAGACCCAAAATGTTAGTTTTGTATCGTGCATTATCTGAGGTTATTTTACAGTATGAAAAAATAATGTGATATCCCTGGTCTGCTTCTGTATAGGGTGAGTTTGGACCCAGGATCCCAGGAGCTGGTGGGTGCCCTTAGGCACCACCTGACCCAGTTCAACCCCCTCTATAGGACGGGGGCCCGAGTCGATGACAGCAGCCCCACCGTGCTCAACACACCACTACAGAAGTATGTGCTGAATGACAACACACACACACTGGAAACGGTGCAGTCTAGCTTGGTAGCTTATGAGCATCATAGCTAAAGCAGTGAAGCCGACAACCAATGTGTTACATGCATTTAAATGTGATCAGTAATGTGTTGAACGGCTGTTGCCTTGACTCATATTGCAATTATTTTCACAGATATTAGTGGGTATTATCATTTTTGTGTCATTTCCTTTTTTTATTTGTTGGGGCCTGTACCAAACAAACTTGTTTTCTTACATCTGGAGAAAAACAGTCCAGATCATCGCTACACTGCCACAGTACACTGCAGGTAGATCATAACTCGGCTTGGGTTATGCAGTGTCTTTGTACTGCCCTTGCAGCGCGTTCTCTTGTGCAAAGCTAGGTAGTCAGTTCACAATCAAAAGACCACCAATAAACACACAAGGCTTGACTTTTCTTGGATTTGACTTGGATACCTTTTGTTTTTGTTTACGTGTTCTGTAAAACTAACATTACAGAGATAAAAACATGAATAAGTACACAAACATTAACATATGCATATAAAAGTCACCCTCCCTGTGGGCTCACCACCTGCAGGGAGAGTCATTGGGGTCGGGTGCATTGTATACCGGGCGGTAGGCAAAAGCGGGGTCCTGGGCGTGCGGATCCCCGTCATCGCCGACTGGTTCTAGGGACGTGGAACGTCACCTCACTGGCGGGGAAGGAGCCGGAGCTGGTGCGGGAGGTGGAGCGGTACCAACTAGATATGGTTGGGCTCACCTCCACGCACAGCACCGGGTCTGGAACCAAACTCCTGGAGAGGGGCTGGACCCTCTACTTCTCCGGAGTTGCCCAGGGTGTGAGGCGCCAGGCGGGTGTGGGGATACTCACAAGTCCCCGGCTGAGCGCCGCTGTGTTGGAGTTCTCTCCGGTGGACGAAGAGGGTCGCCTCCATGCGACTACGAGTCGCTGGGGGGAAGGCTCTGACTGTTGTGTGTGCTTACGCACCAAACAGCAGCTCAGAGTATCCGGCCTTCTTGGAGTCCTTGGGTGACATCCTGGAAAGGGTTCCATCCGGGGACTCCATAGTTCTACTGGGGGACTTCAACGCACACGTGGGCAATGATGGAGAAACCTGGAGGGGAGTGATTGGGATGAACGGCCTGCCCGATCTGAACCAGAGTGGTGTTTTTGTTATTGGACTTCTGTGCTAGTCATGGACTGGCCATAACAAACACCATGTTCGAGCATAGGGTGGCCTCACAAGTGTACCTGGTACCGGACCACCTTAGGCCAAAGGTCGCTGATTGACTTTGTAATCGTATCAGCAGATCTGCGGCCGCATGTTTTGGACACTCGGGTGAAGAGAGGAGCAGAGCTGTCAACTGATCACCACCTGGTGGTGAGTTGGATCAGATGGCGCGGGAGGCTGCCAGACAGACCTGGTAAACCCAAAACGTGTAGTGAGGGTGAACTGGGAACGTCTGGTGGAAGCCCCCTGTCCCGTAGGAATCTTTAACTCCCACCTCCGGAAGAAACTTCTCGTGCATCCCGGGGGAGGTTGGGGACATGGAACCTGAGTGGGCCCATGTTCAGAGCCTCCATTGTAGAGGCTGGCAGCTCGTAGCTGTGGCCAAAAGGCTGTCGGTGCCTGTCGTGGCGGCAACCCAAGAACCCGTTGGTGGACACCAGCGGTGAAGGAAGCCGTCAGGCTGAAGGAAGGAGGCCTTTCGGGCCTGGTTGGCCCAGGGTCTCCTGAAACAGCAGACAGGTACCGGGAGGCCAAAAGGACCGCAGCTTCAGCGGTTGCTGAAGCAAAAACCCGGGTGTGGGAGGAGTTCGGGGAGGCCATGGAAGCAGACTTTCGGTTGGCCTCAAGGAGGTTCTGGCAAACTGTCCGGCGACTCAGGAAGGGAAAGCCAGGGCTTGGCTCAGGCTGTGCTCAGTCGGGGAGGAGAACTGCTGACCAGACTGAGGATATTGTCGGGCGGTGGAAAGAACACTTTGAGGAGCTCCTGAACCCGACCAGTACGTCCTCGGGGAAGAGGCAGAGTCTGAAGACTCGGGGGGAGTCTCACCCATATCCTTGGTAGAGGTCGCTGAAGTAGTCAAAAAGCTCTTCAGTGGCAAGGCGCCAGGTGTGGATGAGATTCGCCCTGAGATGCTGAAGGCTCTGGACATTGTCGGGCTGTCGTGGCTGACACGCCTAGTCAATGTAGCGTGGAGGTCGGGGACAGTACCTGTGGAGTGGCAGACCGGGGAGGTGGTCCCCATTTTCAAGAAAGGGGACCGGAGGGTGTGCTCCAACTATCGGGGTATCACACTGCTCAGCCTCCCCGGGAAAGTTTATTCCAGGGTGCTGGAAAGGAGGCTCCGGCCGATTGTCGAACCTCAGCTCCAGGAGGAACAATGCGGTTTCCGTCCTGGCCGGGTTGTTGGGTTGGTCCTCGCAGGGTTGTTGGGGGGCGCATGGGAGTTTGCACATCCAGTCTACATGTGCTTTGTGGACTTGGAGAAGGCCTATGACCGTGTCCCCCGGGGAATCATGTGGGGGGTACTACGGGAGTATGGGGTACCGGGGCCGTTGATACGTGCCATTCGGTCCCTGTACGAACAAAGTGCGAGCTGCGTCCGTATTCTCGGCACAAAGTCAAGCATGTTCTCAGTGGGTGTTGGACTCCGCCAAGGTTGCCCCTTGTCACCGGTTCTGTTCGTGATCTTCATGGACAGAATCTCAAGGCGCAGCCGAGGTGAGGAGAGTGTCCGGTTTGGGGACCTCAGAATTGCATCTCTGCTCTTTGCAGATGATGTGGTTCTGTTGGCTACATCAGACCGTGACCTCCAGCATGCACTGGGGCGGTTTGCAGCCGAGTGTGAAGCGGTCGGGATGAGAGTCAGCACCTCCAAGTCTGAGGCCATGGTTCTCTGCCGGAAAACGGTGGAGTGTTCCCTCCGGGTTGGGAGTGAGTTGCTGCCCCAAGCGAAGGAGTTCAAGTATCTCGGGGTCTTGTTCACGAGTGAGGGCAAAATGGAGCGGGAGATGGACAGACGGATCGGTGCAGCGTCTGCAGTGATGCGGGCGCTGTACCGGTCCGTTGTGGTGAAGAGGGAGCTGAGCCGGAAGGCGAAGCTTTCGATTTACTGGTCCATCTACGTTCCAACCCTCACCTATGGTCACGAGCTTTGGGTAGTGACCGAAAGAATGAGATCGCGGATACAAGCGGCCGAAATGAGTTTCCTCCGCAGGGTGGCTGGGCTCAGCCTTAGAGATAGGGTGAGGAGCTCAGACATCCGGAGGGAGCTCGGAGTAGAGCCGCTGCTCCTCCGCATCGAAAGGAGTCAGCTGAGGTGGTTCGGGCATCTGATTAGGATGCCCCCCGGGCGCCTCCCTTTGGAGGTTTTCCGGGCACGTCCAACTGGGAGGAGACCCCGGGGCAGACCCAGAACCCGCTGGAGAGATTATATATCTCGTCTGGCCTGGGAACGCCTCGGGATCCCCCAGGAGGAACTAGAGAGTGTGGCTGGGGAGAAGGAAGCCTGGGGGGCCCTGCTTAGCCGGCTGCCACCGCGACCCGAACCCGGATAAGCGGACGCGAATGGATGGATGGATATAAAAGTCACACACGTAAATACACAAAGTATATATTATACCAAAGGATAAATTAAGCACTGTACTGTATGAAAAACACAGCCCAACTACCACAATTGATGATTAACGGCGTGACTTCCTGGTTCTCTGGTTTTCTCCATGTCAGGATCATGTCCAAGCTAACGCTAGCTGACATGAACATGCTGCTGTACCGCTGTGACGCCGAGGAGCACGAGGACGGCGGCGGCTGCTACAACGTCCCCTCCTGGTTACCACTAAAGTACGGCGGCTTGCAAGGTACAAAAATACTCAGTGCTTCCCAACCTTGGGCTCACTATGGGGTCACGGTGGGAGATGGCTGACAGTATATTGATATTTGATGGTTGTAGTTGATGATACAACAAAAAACTAATCATGAACAGTAATCAAAATTGAAAAGTTGTTCACTTTCACAAAATCACCCAGAGTTTAACACATTGCGTTTTGCACTGTACTGCAAATCTGTAAACTGAAATAATCCTAATCCTAAATAATCCTATTTCTGAAACGAATTAACATTATATTTGAGGTGAATGAACACGTGTGTTCCCCAGGGATCGTGTCTGTGATGGCGGACATCCGGCCCAAGAACGACCTGGGCCACCCCTTCTGTGACAACCTGCGGCAGGGAGACTGGCTGATCGACTACGTCTCCAACAGACTGCTGACCAAGGGAGGGGCTCTGGAGGAGGTGATCTCACCTCATCTCGTTTATCATAGTGCATGCTATAGAGCCGTGTGTAACACGTCGTCAACTCTATATCAATTATGTCTCAAAGGTGTCCACCGTCACATCTTTCAAACTGTTTCCCCCGATACGAATAGCATGTCAATGTTTTTTTACAAGACAAAAAAACTGGTGCCTTCTCAAATGTCTCTCACCAAGAGCAGTTTACATACCAACGAGTAAAATGAGTCTTAAAGATATGTTCGTAATTGTTGTCTTGTTGTTGTTCAGCCAGGCTGCTAACTCGTCTATTGTTGTGGAGGCAAAAGCCGCCATAGAGTATCAGCTGACATGGGAGGGGGTGACCATTTTCTCCCAGTGGGAAATACAATGGTATTGGGATGTCCGAAACTGGGACGGACACGTGACCATTTGATGTGACACCACCATTTCTCACGCTCTGTTCTTCTTTTCTTAAAGGGAATTTATATATATCGATATATATCTTACATGTATATCTTGTTGTATCGAATATACAGTATATGTATGTATTGTTTCATGTTGTTGAATCGTACTGGTGTTGGGCCCAGAGGAACAGCATTTCGTCTTTTTATGTGTGCAAGTACACAAGAAAATGACTATAAACAAATATTTTATTTCTTCACTTACTAACTTTCAAACTAACTGTGAAATTCAACAGGTGACTCTGTTATTAAGGGATGATTAAGAGCTACACAAATTAAATTTACTTGGAAAATGTTGGCTATAGTTCAACAAATACATTGAACTTAATTGTATATATATTTTGTGTATTTGTGAAGTGTTATGACTTTTATAAACCTCCTGCACTTCTCTGGTCTTCTGTGGTCCCCCACTATACAGACGTGATGTGTGTGCATGTTCTGTGTCTCTAACGTCTGCTGGCCCGGCTGCTGCCAGGTGGGCCGCTGGTTCCAGGCCATGTTCCACTACCTGAAGCACGCCCCGCGCTACCTGGTGCCCTGCTACTTCGACGCCATCATCCTGGGAGCGTACACCACCGCCCTGGACCTCATCTTCAACCAGATGTCCCGGTCAGTCCAACAGCGTCTTCTCTGGTTTTATTATGGTTCATAACAGAAATTTGCCGACCTACAGTTGGGGTTCGGGAAGGACTGTGGCTTTTCACTCAAAACAACACACACAAACACAGAAATAGAAACGGCAGACAGAGCCTGGACAAATTGAGGGAGCTATTGAAAATACAAGCAATCAGATACAAAATATTTACACCACATATTCCAATTTGATTTATTCTTCAGTCATTCGTTTATCAAGTTGATAACTCAAGTTGATAACAGGTACACTTTGACAGCTATGCTCTTTAATGATGGCTTGTGGTGATTAAACCACTAGTTATTATACTTGAGCCGAACGACAGTATTAAACGGTATTAACGCACACCTGCCATACAATCACAAAGGAATATTCACCCAGACCATGGTATAAAAGTGTTTTGAGGCCACCCTGTTAGGGTGTGTGCGGTGGCGGACCCAAACGCAAGACCCAGACTCAGAGTTATGCAATATGGAGTGTTTAATTACAAATACACACGTGAGGAAACGGGAGTGAAGCCAGCGGGACGGGTGGTGAGCGCGGGAGGCAGATGCAGGAACCGGCAGGCAGGGAGGTGATCGGCTGGCTGGAGGCGATCGCAATCCATGCGGGATACGAAACGGGCAGTCTTACGACAGGGAGAATTGACGATAATGCTCCGACGCCGAGTGGGTGGAAAGCCGGGGTTTTTATACAGGGATTAACTGTAGATTGATGGCAGGCGCGAGCGCAGCGCAGGTGCCGCTAATGAAGCTGGGGCGGCACCGGAGCCCGGAGCCACGCCCACCAACACCGGGAGCCCGGAGACACGGTCGAGACCGTGACACACCCTGATTGCAATCTCCCTGATCTTGGCTTCCCATAAAGAAATCATAATGATAATGTCTGATGAAGAGACACCAGGGTTGTGGACCACACCACAACACAACACAACCTCTGTGTCCTATTCAGGTGCGCACTGGGTGTGACAGCTTTGGACCCAGCCTCACTGCAAGAGACAGCACACATTACTGAACAGCCTTCATATTTCTTTGAAGAGTTCAATAATAAAATGACGCATAATCGTGTTCATTGTCTGAAAATGAAGAGGCATCACTTACAGAGGGTAGTTTATTATAGCATTGAAATGCTGTTTTTTGTCGTTGGGTCATATTGCGTCCGAATAATCTATCCCTCAAGTTAGCAGAACACGACTCTGAAGTATCACTATTTCAGTATGAATATACAGTATTTTATGTATACGTACGTATATTAATACAATTCTGATGCATGTAGCTAGATTTCCTGATTGATCCGTGCCCTGCAGTCTGAGTTTGTGTGTATGTTTATGTTTGTGTGTTTGTGTCTGGCTGCATGCAGCTTCGTGCAGAATGGCTCCAGCTTAGTCAAACAGCTGGCCCTGGGTTCAGTGCAGATGTGTGGGGCGGGGGTGTACAAGGCCCTGCCCCTCCTCTCACCGCGGCTCCAGGACGTCCCGGGGCGCCACGGCGATGACGTCGGGGAGGAGCAGCAGCAGCAGCAGCACTGTGTTTCCCTGGCAGCAGGTCTGGTGTCTTCTTCTGCTGTACCCCCCTGACGCCTGATTGGTTGTCTCAGATCACATGCTGCTAGTTGTACTCAAGAGCCTTGTTGTCGTACAAGCAGTTTACGATATACAAACAATTCTTTGAATATTATACAAGTCACAATTGCAACAAATGTGGGATACTAAACTATCAACATGAACAGTTTTTGTACTTCATTACATTCAATCACAATTTCCAAATAGTTCCATCAGCCACTCTCTAGTTTCCGCTCCGTTTACGTTACGATGCAAGTTTTCAAGTGGTGGTCTTTACCTCGGCTGAAGCTTCTAAACGATACAATGATTGTTTAAGAAAATGAAATGTAACTTATGATTTCTGTAACAATGAAAAATATATATATATTATTGTGTTCAGCGAGCATTATGTCAGGTGATTCCATGAGGATGATGTCATCAACGGTGACGTCATCTGTTGTTGTTGTTATTGTGGTCCCCTGCGTAGGTCTCCCTCACTTCTCCTCTGGGATCTTCCGTTGTTGGGGCCGAGACACATTCATCTCCTTGAGGGGCCTCATGCTGCTCACAGGCCGACACCTGGAGGCAAGGTGAGCGGCCCCCCAAGACCACGGCAGCATCTAACAGATTTAACCAGCCCCATGCCCGTGGTTGGCTGGGCCGTGGGCTCCCCGAGCTCCGTTGGGTTGTGT
>PIJE02000236.1:322500-365000 GCA_002895965.2 Coryphaenoides rupestris | reverse complement strand
TCGTGTTATTAGGGGATCTCAGGGATGATCGAGGCCGTGTCTCCGCCTCACCACCTCTCTGGCCGATATTAACTATGCGACAATACGCGGTTTACCTATCGATTGTATGATTTATCCGTATTCCTACCCATGGACTACGCTTAGCGTTTATTAGTCAACACCAACTAATATAATACCTCGCGTCCCTTTGGAGGATTTTATCGCACTCAGTATTTAGGCCTCATTTCAATAGCGATATTAATGTCCACTTCTAGTAGGTAGGCGGTTACTCGTTAGGATTTATTTTGTGACCCACTTGTCAAGTTCTCCCCCCATATATAGACTTACTTCCTGTATAGCCTTACATATGAGCACTCCTCAACCTCTTACAACGGTTATTACAGATGAGGTCTAATCAGTACCTAAAACCAACTGCACTTATATCCGTTAGGCTTCCCATGGAACTCACCTTCGGGGCGCTGGTGTCGATCGATGTCTCGGTCTTCAATATCTCAGTGGTCTTGGAGAGGGTTCAATAATGGATTGGCTCTACACCCGATTTTGATTTAATCCCAGTTCCTTATTTGCAAGGTGGGATTAGTTTTATTCTTTTTGTTAAAAGTTAAAATCAAAATAATAGCTTTACAATAATAAGCAAAGCGAAGCGAGCGATGTATGTATTCAAAGTTTATCCAAATTATCTTTCTCTATCTAGAGTGTCTTATTCTAGTATCCCTAGTTCAGGGTTCAATCTCTCTAATCTGCTGTCTGCGTCTCAAAGTCTGAGCTGGAGCGCCACGCCTGCCTCCGGAGTTCTCATCTTTATAGCTCAAAATTTGGTACCTGCGCGCGCAGGCTTCGTATCTTATTTTTTTTCAACACCCGTCAGCGTCTGAAACTTTCCACTGCGTTCAGATTCATGCCTGGGCTTTCAGATTTGCATATCACGCCTTATGGCTTTTTTCTTTTTTCAATGCCCGTCTCGCATCATCCCGTAAATTCCACCGCATACAGGTTCATGTCTGGGCGCCTATAGTTCGTACATCACACCTTTGGCCGGACGTAGGCTACATGTCTCTTTGTGCGCAGCCTCGCAGATATATATATATATTTTTTTTTTTATGCCCGTTTGATCGCATTCTCGTACTTTCCATTATGTACGTTTGCTTGGGCCCCTTAATTCGAAGATCACACCTTTCGGCGGTACATAAGTCTCGTGTTCATGTTGCGTGCGCAGCATTGGTTACCAAAATAGGTTTCCAAGAAGCACAAGAATTATGCTTTGAACAAAACATTTCATAATAGAAGAACTATGGCATTAAGCATCAATGGCAATATTGCATTAATTATGCATTAAGGAAAACACTTCATAATATAAGAATTATGGCATACATGTTATATGGTATCAAGAATGATCAAGGACTATATAATTATGCATTAAAGAAAACACTTCATAATATAAGAATTATGGCCTACATGTTATATGGTATCAAGAATGATCAAGGATTATATAATTATGCATTAAAGGAAAACACTTCATAATATAATAATTATGGCCTACATGTTATATGGTATCAAGAATGATCAAGGACTATATAATTATGCATTAAAGAAAACACTTCATAATATAAGAATTATGGCCTACATCTTATATGGTATCAAGAATGATCAAGGACTATATAATTATGCATTAAAAAAACACTTCATAATATAAGAATTATGGCCTACATGTTATATGGTATCAAGAATGATCAAGGACTATATAATTATGCATTAAAGAAAACACTTCATAATATAAGAATTATGGCCTACATGTTATATGGTATCAAGAATGATCAAGGATTATGTTGTCAATAAAGGAAATCGGTTCACGACAAGTTCAAGTGCCGTGTTAAAGAAATAAAATCTTATATTGACATATAGAAAAATTACATGATTATGAATTGTTAAAAACACTTCATAATATAATGACAATAAAAATAATAACTCTAAACTGTGTATGTGTTCAACGTACCCCCACTGTCATGCCTTGCTGCATGTGAAACCCCTGGTATAGAAAAAACACAGGAAATGGGGCCTCTTCGAGTTCACGACCCCTTTGTCATATGTGCTGAAAAACATAACCAAGATACACAGTCATTAATTGTCAAAGAATTACAGGATCATACAGAATTATACATTAATCACAATACTTCATAATATAAGAATCATAAGGGTGAGATGTGTGTGTGTGTGTGTATGTGAGATGCGAGGCTTGGGACCCCCCACCCTTCTACCTGAAGCGTGCAGGGTTTGGTACCCCACACGCTTCTACCTGAAGCGTGGTGCTGTAGGTGACACAGGCATGGGGCCCCTCGCTCCTGCATTGTCTCAGTACCAGTACAGGTCTTTCACTGGTGTCTTCTGTTGAAATAAACCTTATAAGTCATACATTAGTCCTAATGCTACACAAAATTATATAGAAGTACAATAATAATAATAAAAAAGTTTAAAAGGAATAAAATCAATGAAATGAAAAAATCTTAAATCTTAAAGAATTATAAACTAATTGGTTATGGTTATGAATTATACAGAAGTACAATAATAGTTATAAAAAAAGTTTAAAAGGAATAAAATCAATGAAAGGAATAAATCTTAAAGAATTATAAACTAATTGGTTATGGTTATGAATTATACAGAAGTACAATAATAATTGTAAAAAAGTTTAAAAGGAATAAAATCAATGAAAGGAATACATTTTAAATCTTAAAGAATTATAAACCAATTGGTTATGGGGCCAACCCTAGTTCACATTCGGTGTACCAGGAAACGTGTGTCTGTGAGTGTGACCTCCCCCAGTCTATTTTTATCCCTGCTGCAGACGAGGCCCTTGTTCTTTCATGGCTCACGTACAGCCCCTTCGTTGGTGTTGCCTGCCAAAATAACCCTTATCTCTAACACATCAGTCATAAATGCTACACAGGATTATGCATTGCTAAAGAAATAAAGAGTTATTAATAAAAAACTATTAACCCTTATCTCTAACACATCAGTCATAAATGCTACACATAATTATACATTGCAAAAGAAATAAAGAGTTATTAATAAAGAAGTAATATGTATAGAATATAATAAAGAAATAAAGAATTGTTAGTCACATATGTCATACAGAATCATGCCCTTCCTATGGGCATTATTCAACAAGACAAAGCTGCTCCTTGCTTCATACTTTTTTTGTCACCCTTCATGTCATAGTACCTCTAATTGCATAATACAAAGCCCTGTTCAAATAGTTTCCTTACTGAGTGAATGACCCAGAAGTACCTAAGTGGCAGCAATGATAAGGTGTGGTGGGATTCTCTAAATGCTAAGGAAAGGTTCTTCGATGCTTCCTTTCATACCCCCTTTAGCATTGTCGTGGCAATTCTCCGATAAAATAATTGCGTCCGAGGTGAATGAGTCTAAACAGACAAAATACTTGTAGGAGTATTTAACATTTAAGTAACGCACCCTTCGGCTGTTCACAGAAACAACCGATCATCATGTAAACAATACCACAGCCGATCATCATGTAAACAATACCACAGCCGATCATCATGTAAACAATACCACAGCCGATCATCATGTAAACAATACCACAGCCGATCATCATGTAAACAATACCACTAATTGGTATTCATGTATGAGCGGACAGGAGGATGAGTGTGAGCAGCCTTTCTCGATGTGACAAGCATTTCGTTTCACTTTTGGGACTGTTCACCTATGTTGTTTTTTTATGTAAATTCCAATGTTGGTAATGAATTAATATATTTCTTATCTAAGATGCGCTTTTTGTACTCCATCTTCAGATGATTGTAGTTTCACCACAGCAGACCCACGTCCATAACATGTGGCGTCGCATAATGACGTATTTTAGTGCAGTGCAGTTGGATTCTCTTAGCAGCGCAGTTGTTCCTAAGTTTTTCCTAAGTCCTTATGAATTCTCCTTTCCATCTTTCCTTGACTTCACAACGACGTTAAGGTAAAGTAGTTAGGAAAGGACTTAAGACGTATTTTTTGGAATGGGGCTCAAATCTGAGGAAGTAAACATCCCATGACCTCTGACTCTTTTAACATAAAAGGCTGCATGTAATTTTTGTTTAAATTTTTTGCCCTCTCTCTCCAAAGGTCTTCTTGGAAGGGTCTCCCAGAATTGACCAATGAGAATGGCCAGTACTGCCCATTCAGCTGCGAGACCCAGGCCTGGTCCATCGCCACGATCCTGGAGGTCTTGTATGACCTGTGAGCCATCCCTCCCCCTGTATATTACTCTCCAGCCCACCTGGAACCACGCTGACACTCACTGGCTCTCGTCCGTGACCCGTCATTCAGCGCACGGTCGTGTGAAGTCTGTTTCCGTTGAAGCCTTTTCTGGCGGCTCACCTTCTGTAGTCCACAAGTGGATGAAGGACAAGGAAAACATTCTCTCAAAAACATCAGCTGAAGAATCAAGACTAGTGCAGCAAAGGGACATTGTGTTTGCATGTTGCAATGTGTTGTTTACTCCTTGTGCATCGTGTCTTTTACATGATGATGCACAGTCTCAAATCAGTCAATAAAACGTGTGGTCTTTATGTTCACTCCGTCTGCTCTTGAGTTGTTATTTGGCTGGTCTTACTACCTGTAAGACATTTTTTATGGTTTTCTTATTGTTAGTTAACCTTTAGGGAAGTAGCAGCCTGCTAATTCAGGGGCTGGTACTAGGCGAGGGGAGCGGGGTGTTAGAGGGAGAGGAAAATCATAACTATGTTGTTATAACTGTAGTTATAATTGATTGAATGATTGCAGGAGTAACCATCTAGGCTTCGCCTTGGGCTTGTCCCGTGCACAGACGTGCAACCACAGAAATGTAATTATTACAATAGCATAACTATTATTATAATAGCATAATGTTATATAATAACAACGCCATCGGGGCATCGCCTTATAGGCTAAGGCAGTGGTGCCCAAACTGTGCCGCAGATGTTGTGGCCACCATATATTATTATTATTATTATTACTATTATTGCTATATATACAACTATACAATACGTTATGAGTTATTTTTTTATTTACTCTTCCACTGCTTTGTACACACCTGGGTCGAAGATCAGGGTCAGTATTTTACAAAAAGGTTATGCTAAACCTTTGTTTGTTGTGAGGTACATCTATATGCCAGGAGGGGATCATTATCCGTTGGCTGGCTAGGTTCAAAGGTCACAGATTTCACACAAGGAAATACTTTAATTTATTTCAGGGAACTTTAATTCCAGAATTCCACTTGCACTTATTTCCTGCGGACCATAGACACGCTGGACACGCCCACCATGTCCACTTGGGCACCGCCTCCACGTCAGCGTTGCTGCGTTCGCACCGACTGCGGGTGCAGGTGCGGCTCTCTGCATGTGTACGTCCAGGTGTACGTCCAGGTGTACGTCCGTAAGCGAAGACCAAGAGATCGTCATCTTATTTTGTGTTCAGCGGAATGGCGCGTACTACGGTTCTTCTAATAGTGTGCGGAGGCTTGCTGGTCCTCCCGGCGGTGCGGGGCTACAGCTCGGGGTTAGTGTCTACAGCCTGCGGCTCTATGACTCCCAGCCACCGGGGGGCTGCAGCCCAGACCACCCCGTCTCCCTTTAATGTCACCACCGATGTGACGACTTTTCAAGACGGCGACAATATCACAGGTAAAAGACGAAGTCACACACATTGCATTGGACTTTAATCTTACAAATGCGAGCCTATGATACCTTTTCTTTGTTTTAGTCCGGCTTCAGAGCACAGGTTCGACTCCATTCTGGGGATTCATGTTGCAGGCCAGAGAGGTCGGAGGTGAGACCCCTCTGGGATCCTTCACCGTGACAGGTGGAGCAGCCCAGCTCCTCACCTGCAGCCAAGAACCAGTGAGTCCACATGCACACCATACGAGCACATAGACCAATACCATTTTGGCTAAGATTTATTTATTTACAATTGAATTTTAGAAAATTGTATTCAAACACACACATTCAAACACTTAATTTGACCACAAGGTCAAGTTAACAAAACAAGTAAAGTAAAGTCAGACAGGCTGAGAGATGAAAACTAGGGAGACTTGGTCGAGGGAGGATACTAATGGTGGAAGGTGATGCATTCACACTGAGGAGCAAAGACAATGTGGCCAGGGAACCCAGGGAGGAACAGGTTGGATGCATCCCCTGTTGGCAGACAGCACAGTCAGAGGGAGACAGGAACTGGAAGCTTCTAGATGTTACAAGTGTTAAAAATCATCATTGTCATCCCACTCATCGTACTAAAAATGTGTACTGATTTTGATCATCCCTATGTCACTCAAAATGTGTTAAAGTTGTTAAATTTTAAAGTCAGGTAGGGATTTGAACACTACAAGCTTACACAGATTCCAGCAATACTGTAATTATATTATTTAATAACACATGTATTCCGTTTTAGAAAAGGGATATAACATAACTCTTTAAATAGGTGACTAGTGACTGTCTACCTGTCTCCATGTATTTTCAGAACTCTGCAGTGTCACACACTTCAAAATTGGATAAGAATTTAATATTGGCAACTTGGACAGTGGCAGTATCGAAAAGACCCCAAACCCATCGAATTTCGGTACTATTTATATTATTATATTGTTTTGTTGTTTGTTTCTATTCCATTCTATGCTGCTAAAATATTTCCCATATTGTTAATTGCTCAACATCTCCTTGTTGTTAATGAGTGATCCCTCACTGTAGTCTCACTGTAATTAGAGGAATCTCTGTATGTAAGTCCATCTGAATTCACCTGCTGAGCAAGCTGTTAACTAGCTGTCATGTATCTGACAAAATGCAATGTAAAGCATTCTTGTCAGCAGACCATCAAGGCGACAGGTAGAGGCTTCCAGTGCATTACAACCTCCTCAAGGGTTTCATGGTCAATTCTATTAAATTGAGTCATACAGGCCAGAATTGTTTTTGTACATGCACAGTTAATACACAAGGTTGGTTGGAGTTTGGTTGGAAGTTGTTTGGAAGTTTGAAATTACTGACTTGTTCTGGATCTTGTTGGTAAAAAAAAGAGGCAAAGTCATTACATGACGACTTGGTGGAAAGGAGTTCTGGAGCTACTGACACTAAATGACACTGGGTTAGTCAGCCTATCAACAGTGGTGAATACATCATTTACGTTTACATGACATTTACATCCTTGTAAATGTAATGCTTGTTACTTAGCTTTTTAAAAAAAAAAAGAGGATTATATTGCTTTTTTCAATTCCAAATTGTAAATAGAAATAAAGTCTCTCTTTGTAGATGTCATTATGAATCTGGAGTTTAGTTTGCTTTCCAGCTTTTTTTTGTGGGGGGGGGGGGGGCTTCACTGATGCAGAATTTCTTCATGGTGCAGAGATTGTTTTAACCTTTGTGGGTGCAATTGCATCAATAATATTTGTCATTTTAGAGCTGAAACTCTCCACAAGATCATTGACCGAAGCTAAAGTGAGTGCAGGCAACCTAGAGAATGCCTCCATAAATAGAGTCGCGGTGTCCTCGTTGATAGTCTATATTTTGAGATTACATCTGTCTGAACTTGCATGGCAATAGTAATAGAAATCTCAACAAAGACACAAAAGTGGGCAGAAAGACCAATATCAGTTATCACAATGGTAGAAATATAAAGACCTTTGGACATAATTAAATCCAGCGTGTGCCCTTAGAGTGGGTGGGTCCTGTCACATGTCACATGCTGAGTCAATCGGAAATGATCCATAATAAAACAGTGTAATTGAAACTGCTGTCCGTGGAGTTATCAATATGAATATTAAAATCACCAACAATCGTTAAACAGTCAAACTCAATCCATATAATAGACACAGATTATTAAAGAGGGATGCTACTCCACCTTTTTCTTACCTACTCTGACCCCACTCATAACGCCAGAATTAGGAGGAGTGGATCCAACAAGAACTACTCCACTGTTTTAACTTTCAGTTAAATACTTTATTTTCTATGATGAAATAATTAATTAAAAGTGATTTACTGGCTGTGGGAGTGTTTATGTTTGGTGGCTGGCTGAATCAGCCTCACCTGGCCCAGCTAAGAGTCTGGGGGGTGGGGCTGCACACCTGTGGTGCATTGCCTATTCAGTGCACCACAGGTGAAGTCAGCCATCAAACACACACACACACACACCCACACCTGCTAAATATCGGATATAGGCCGATAATCGGTCGACCCCTAATCTTAACAAAGACAGGGATCCTGGACACATCAGTTGCCATCTTTGTTCCCACAACTAGTGGGACAAACTGTGCTTAAAGCAGTACTTAGAGGACTGACAGAGGGATGGCAGGCATTGTGGTGGGGCAGCCAGGGGAGTGGGAGGGAGGGGCGGACGGCCATGTGTATCAGTGGCTAACAAGATGGAGAAGGTGCTCACTGCAGAGCCATGACATCTAGTTCCCCCTTGCTGGACCTCTAGCTCCACCCCTCTGGACATCTAGCTTCCCCTCGCTGGACCTCTAGCTCCACCACTGTGGACATTTAGCTCCCCCTCGCTGGACTTCTAGCTCCAGCCCTCTGGACATCTAGCTCCCCCCCGCTGGACGTCTAGCTCCACCCCTCTGGACCTAATGACACTCGTCTTGCTCGTTGGCCAATAGACAGACATAACCCTAACCGTAACTCTATCAGCGGCTTTGTCATCATATCATTTTGTTCAATTTAATTAAATTTTTTTAATAAAAAGAGCAGTCGTGCAACGTGATTTCCTGTAAAATGCAGAGGTTCTTCTGGGACTGCCATTTTGTCAGTGTCACTAGGTCCATAGAGGTGGAGGTAGAGGTCCAGCAAGGGGCAGCTAGATGTCCAGAGGGGTGGAGCTAGAGGTCATGTGGCTCTGCAGTGAGCACGACTTGACAAGAGGGGGAGGCAGGTGAGAGAATAAGAGAGAGTCTGTGTCCCCAAAACAGATTAGAATGATCAATGAAGTTGATCCTTCTGAGGCTACAGGTTTTGGAGAGTCAGGTATTCAGTCCAAATAACCTGCTGAACTTGTTGATTCCTCTTCTTTTAAACTTTTAATGGGCCACTGACAAAAAACTGAACTTCAAACTTGACTGTTGAATAGCTCTATAAAATCCTTCTTCGGGATTTCAGACTGCTCCTGTCAAATATCACTGCTTTCCACATGGATTATCATTTTGTTTACTTTTGGATGTTTGGATGTGTATTATTTGTGGGATTTTGTTGGTTATATAGCGGCCCATAGCACCCACAGTTTTTATTGTTTTACCTCTTGGAGTCTCCCACAATTCAGGCAAAAGGTTCTACAAATGCTTTTTTCTGTGTGGGTCTTATTCCAAGCTATATTGGCTCGATCGAACCAGGGAATTATGCCCTCCAATTTACATTGATCTGTGTCAACCAATGGTTGAAATAGAATGAGAGGATGTCAAAACTAATATTTAAACCAGATTGACCTGTCTTGAGGACATAGCTCTTTGGCTTGACGATGTCACCATTGTGCTAGCTTGGATTTCCAGTCCGTTTGCCACTTTCTTTGTAGAAGACTTGTGAAGGACCAGCCTGGAGGTTTTTCTCCACCACTAGTGTGCAAAGTTCCATGGTGTGGAGTGTTTGTGGTTGGTGGCTGGTTCAAGTCGCCTCGTCTGGCCAGTGAGGCTGCCTAGCTGTGGTACATTGCCTAATCAATGCAGACAGGTTATATCACCCATCACCTGTCTACAACCAAATCGAAACTCTTTGATTTGGTTGTAGAGTTTGTAATTGTTCATAGACAGAGCAAGTGGTACAATGCTAGCATGCTAACACCCCTCAAGTGTGTGTGGTGATGGCTAGTTTAAGTTGTGTGCATTGTTAAGTAATGTATCACAGGGTGCAGCATCACCCAGCCCCAGACTGATCAGCCTGACTCGGGCAGGTGAGGCTGCTTAAACCATCCAACAACCACACATACACACACACACACACACACACATATGTAAACTTGGAACCTCGGTATGGCTAAAACAAACTTCTCTCAAATGTCGTCTTACTGTTTCTTTAGAGCAACCTTTGTGCAGAACTACAATATTTTTTGGGTGAATGTGAAGAGTCCCATATTAAGCTACAGTGGACTACTCCCCAACGCCACACCCACCTCTATAGGCACGACAGCATCCTCCGTTGGCTCATTGACTACTTCCATGGTGAGCTCCTGCTATATAGCTCCTTGTTTCCGTTGCTTCCTCATGGTGCATGCTCCTCTCTTTTGTTTTTCCATATGAATAGCGTTTGATTGCTTGTTTAGGTGCTGTTGTACAGTTGCAAAGAGCAGAAGAGAGCAAGATTTAAAAAATAAATAACCCACACTTTTTCTCCACCATTTAGAAGTGTTGCATTCACCCACCTATGTGGGAGCTATGGTAATACCATGTGGGTGCATGTGATTGATGGGCAAGATTCCCTGAACCAATCAGGGAATGCCCTGATTATATCCCATCAGCGTATAAATGTCTGACATGACCATTTCATTAGATTAAAAAATGTTAAGACACGATCCAGTGTATTATATTACTTCCCCATTTTATTACTGTTTATTCTAACACATTTAATCACATTAAGTATAGATGTCAATGCATTTAAAAAAACAGTTATCATAATCAATTATAAACCATGCAATTTCCACTGTTGTCCAATGAATGCATCTCAATGTATTGAATCTGTATATATTAATCTGTATATATAAATATATATATATATTAGTGGTGGGACTCCATTAAAAAAATGTATCGAATTAATTAGAGGCTTTGTAATTAATTAATCGGAATTAATCGCATTTTAATCGCATATCAATATTCAACACGAGAAGCAACATTTTTCAACATTCTTTAACGCGTTAAAGTCCCGGCCCTAATATATATATATATATATATATATATGACCACTATCACCAGTATTAATATGAATATTCTCTCTGTAGCTGAGCATCTCGAGCGATGGATGTGGAGTGACCAAAGTATGCTTTAGCAAGCCGCTCAACTGTAACCCTGCTGTGGACCGGGCTTGTTACTTCATGTCGGCCGCAGTGAGCACTCCTCCCAGTGGTCCTGTGGTCCAGTTTGAGATGAAGGGTCCCTCCTCAGGATACATTGCTTTTGGATTTTCTGATGACCAACAGATGGTAATGTGGCATCGTCATGCAATCATTCTGTGCAAAGAAAATCATTAATTGGTGTCACTTGGCTGTTTCCTAATTACCATATTCTTTGTTTTTATTTTTTTGTAAAGGGAAATGATGATATTTATATTTGTGTCCTGGACACGAATGGCTTGGTCCAGGTCCAGCATGCGTTTTCAACAGGCAAACACAAACCAGATACACTTCCCCTGGTACAGTGAAGTTCTCTTACTCCTGTCTGATATCTTCTGCAGGATGTCGTAATGTCTCTCTTGACATAATTGTATTTAATACAATGTTTTGTTTATCTGAATACAACAAATATAAAGGACCCTACAAGTGACACTTTTTCAGGGTTTTCAAAGGATTCCTTCTTAATAGGATGTAGAATCATTGAATACTGTGGAGGTTCCTGCAGCTAATCAGACAAGAAAATTATCTATGCAGCCATGATCACAATTCCTGTTCCAAAGGCTTTATCGGACCACATTGGACAATCAATTGCAAGATTAGGTTAATCAGAAGCCAGGAATATACAGCAGTCAATGATTAAGGCAAACTGCCAAAATGAAACAATGAACAGAGCATGCTGTTGAATAAGAAAATACTGTGCTATACCATGAAGCATCCAAACACCAACATACCCCCATGTGTGACGTGTGGCCTCTGCTCTTGGTCTGTTTGTTTAACACTCCATCAGGGAAACGTCTCCAACGTGGTGGGATCTCTTCAGGATGGACTGATCAGTTGCTCCTTCGCCTCCAAGAATCCCATTTCGACTCACCGGGGCATTTCTGGTTTTGATACGCCTTACTATCTTTTGTATGCCCATGGAGCCACCACTAATGGTAACTAGCATCTTAGTATTACTATTGTGTAGTAAAGTCCCTTGCCACAAACCACATAAATGTGGCTTCTTTGGGGCTCCTCCACTCCAAGTACAATGATAAGATAAGATAAGATAGCACTTTATTAATCCCGAAGTAAATTCTTGTGCCAGGTTAGCACAAGCATAGCACTACAGTAAAACAATAGAGAAATAAACCAAATAATACAAATAAACGAACAGATTTACAAATGTCCAGTCCTACTAGAATAAAAATACAGGTGAAATATAAAATTATATAGGCAGGATAAGGTATTCAGTCTGCGAAAACAATTTGGCATAATTGAAGTGTAATACAACTGTGATGATAATAATAATAATAATAATGGTAAGAGGACGTATTAAGAATATTGCACATAATGTTGAAAGGTAATGTAGAAGAGGTATTGCACATGACATTAAGAATATTTCACATGATGAAAGGAGATAGTAGTAGGTAGTATTGCAGGTAATATTTAGAGATAACATATTCATAATAATATAATAATATAGCACATGATATTAAGAGTATTGCACATGATAGTAATATTAATATTGCACGTAATACTGATAAAAATTAGAAAAATGCACATGATGTTGAAAGGTAATATTGCACATGATGCAATGCTGTGTTCATTGTCTTATATTTCAACTGTCCTTCCTGCAGAGGGGGGAGGAGTTATAGAGTTTGATGGCCACAGGCAGAAAGGACCTCCTGTGGCGTTCTGTGGTGCACCTCGGTAATCTCAGTCTACGGCTGAAGGTGCTCTGGTATGACTCCAGTGTGGTGTGCAGGGGATGGGAGGCGTTGTCCATAATACTGAGTAGTTTACTCAGCATCCTCCTCTCCGAGACCGCCACCAAAGACCGCCACCAAAGACTCCAATTCCACTCCCAGGACAGAACCCGCTTTCCTGATGAGCTTATTGAGTCTGTTAGCGTCAGCTGCCTTCACCCTGCTGCCCCAGCACACAACAGCGTAGAAGATGATGCTGGCCACCAGTGTGATAGAACATCTGCAGCATGGTTTTGCAGACGTTGAAAGATCTGAGTCTCCGTAGGACTCCTGCCCCTTTCTGATACAGCCCACAATGGCAGAGTCATCCGAAAACTTCTGCAGGTGGCAGGACTGTGAGCTTTATCTGAAGTCTGAGGTTTAGAGTGTGAACAGGAAGGGAGACAGGACCAGTGGTGTAGTGGTCCCTGGAGAAGTGGGTATACGCCGTATACCCGCGTATACGGGGGAATTTAGAAGTGGGTATACGCTGTATACCCGCGTATACGGGGGAATTTAGAAGTGGGTATACGCAATGCTGACTGAAAAATAAGTGGGTATACGTCGTATACCCGCGTATACCCTGGACTACACCACTGGACAGGACTGTCCCCTGAGGCGCTCCCGTGTTGCTCACTATTGTGTCCGACATGTTGCTCTGCAGCCTCACATACTGTGGCTGACCTGTGAGGTAGTTAGTAATCCAGGCCACTAGTGGAGCACCTGCATGTCCAGTAGCTTAGTCCCAAGCAGGGCAGGCTTGGAATACTTACTCCCCATTCACTCCTGCAGTATTCTTCTAAACAAAATGTAAACTACTCTAAACAATTAGTAAGTACAGACACACACACACGCCACATTGTACTAATGCTAGTAAGGTAGTAATACTCATATTATTATGACTACCTTACTATCAGCTAAAATATGGAGCAAACAAAATTGAATGAACCCAGTGGCGGCTGGTGCTAAAAAAATGTGGGGTTCAAAGAAAAAACCTAAACCCTCATTTTAATTTTCCAATACCCCAGATTTACAAAAAATAACTGAATAGTTAACACTGTTGATGAGAGATACTGTGAGATCAAAACGCTTTGCCTATTTCAATATTAATGGATTACAATTACAGACTTTCTCCACAATAATATTTAACACTGAGTCTTGACACTTGACTTCTAACTTCATGTGGCTAAAAATATTGTAACCAGTCACAAGCTTGCTGCAGACGCTGTTATTTGTCCAGCTCTAATCATTTTGGCCAAATAGACCATAGCAACAGCATGAACATCATAAGGGATTAGGTTATTATTGCCTTGTTTTGGGAAATTATGTGTTGGCAAATTACTCTGGAAATGACAAGGAAAAAATCTTCTGTGAAAAAATTATAAGGTATATAAACTCCTCAACAAAAGTTCAGAAACGTTATTTCGGTCGATTATTCCTCCCCTTTAATAATACCAATTGGTATTGTATTTTATATCGTTGGAAAGCCTACCGTATTTTTCGGACTATAAGGCGCACTTAAAATCCTGTAATTTTCTCAAAAATCGACAGTGCGCCTTATAATCCGGTGCGCCTTATGTATTAACCTCGAACCGATTTTATGTGGTACACGGCGCTCAAAAATCTGTCAAGCCGCACCGCTTGATGGATTGTCGGCGCATTACGGCTACCGCGGAGTAATACTTGATGGATTGTCGGCGCATTACGGCTACCGCGGTGTAATACTTGATGGATTGTCGGCGCATTACGGCTACCGCGGCGTAATACTTGATTGATTGTCGGCGCATTACGGCTACCGCGGAGTAATACTAGCCTTGCGGAGTAATACGTACTGTGCTTCAACATACCGGTAATATTATGGTGTGTGTATCCGGTGCACCTTATGTATGAAAATAGACCCGTTCATTGACAGTGCGCCTTATAATGCGGTGCGCCTTATAATCCGGTGCGCCTTATGTATGAAAATAGACCCGTTCATTGACAGTGCGCCTTATAATCCGGTGCGCCTTATAGTCCGGAAAATACGGTAATTAGTCACCTTTACAACGAGGTACAACTTGTAAGGATCATGCATTCATGGAATGAGCAACACAGCTAGCCGTGTGGGTAGAGGCCCAAAAAAATGTGCCAAAATCCCCTGCAATATTCTTCTGTTGGTATTCACTCTCGTTTTGAGCTTCAAGTGCTGGCAGGTGTATGCCAGTCACAGGTGTGTGACTGGAACCTGATTGCCACATGCTCCAAGCATAAACATGCCACGTTTGTCCCTTCAGGATAAGGCCCGTGCAATAGGGCAAGCGGAAGCTGGTGTTCCGGTACGCAGAGTGGCAGCATTATTTGGTGTCAGCCCTGGTACCATTTCCAAACTTAGGACCAAGGTCCGTGAGACTGGTGAGGTCAAAGACAGACCACAAAGTGGCCGTCCCAGGAAGACAACACCCCAAGAAGACCGGTTCTTCACCCTTGCTTCACTGAGGAACCATAGGCTTTCTTCCAGAGATTTACAGGCAAGATTTGCACAACGGTACCACAGACAGATCTCTGATCAGACGGTGAGGAACAGACTGCACATGGCCGGTCTTTGTGCTTATAAGGCTGCCAGGAAGCCTGCAATGACTGCCCTTCACAGTCAGGCCCGTTTGCGCTGGTGTCGACAGCACCGACAGTGGAACCTAAGAATGTGGGGCAACGTCATGTTCAGTGATGAATCAAGGTTCTGTCTGCGGAAGCTGGATGGCAGGATCAAAGTATGGAGACGGCGTGGAGAACGTTATGCAGATTGCTGCACAGATCGCGTGACACCTTTCAATGGGGGCAGTGTCATGGTGTGGGGCGGTATCTCTCTCACAGGCAAAACAGAACTTGTCATCATTGAAGGCAATCTCACTGCAGTGAGATATCGGAATGAGATTCTGGAGCCAGTGGCGATCCCATATCTCCAGAATCTGGGACCTAACTCCATCCTCCAGGATGACAACGCTCGCCCCCACAGAGCCAGGATCATCACAGAGTACCTCCAGAATTTGGGAGTGGAGAGGATGGAATGGCCTGCCGTGAGTCCAGACCTCAACCCAATTGAACACTTGTGGGATCAGCTTGGGCGTGCTGTACGTGTCAGAGTGACCAACGCAACCATGTTGGCTGAGTTGCGGCAAATCCTGGTTGAGGAATGGGATGCCATCCCACAGCAGTGTGTGACCAGGCTAGTGACCAGCATGAGGAGGAGGTGCCAAGCTGTTGTGACTGCGTATGGATCTTCCACACGCTACTGAGGTCCCTGACAGTGTAAAATGAATAAAGTGTAAAAATGGCCAATATGTGTTGTTTTTTCCTTATTACTGTGGGTGAGTGCAATCATCCAATCCACCAAGCAACTCAAAACGAGAGTGAATACCAACAGAAGAATATTGCAGGGGATTTTGGCACATTTTTTTGGGCCGCTACCCACACGGTTAGTGGTGTTGCTCATTCCACGAATGCATGATCCTTACAAGTTGTACCTCGTTGTAAAGGTGACTAATCAGGCTTTCCAACGATATAAAATACAAACTTTTTTTGAGGAGTTTATTTATGTGTCTGGAGGGCAATTTGTAATTTGCACAAAAAGCAATGACAGCAACGACTTTCAGTTCAAATGCTTGTAAACGACCATTCTGTGACTGCGTCTGAGGTTGCCATCTCCTGAAAATACTGTGGCAAGCACCACAGAACCACAAACACTTGGGGGTATTTTTGTTGTCCTGTGCCCCATACACCGCATGACTCCAGGTGTATAATAATATGTATTTACGTTTTTTGGGTAATCAGCAGCGTCGACATGCCCACACAGTGGGTTTGGCCGGCGCCCCTCAACCAGGAAGTAGTCAAAGTCCATATTGTATTCACACAAAAATACACAAATTGGAACGATCTTTTAATTAATGCAGACTACCATGCTGGCACATTTTACAAGTAAACAAGGGGTGCGGCGCCCAGCGCCCCTTATTGACCAGCCACCACTGAATGAACTCTATAATTTTTCCTATGTTGCTTCACTTTTCCTAAATAGGAGAGATCCTCTTCCATACCGGAGACTTCATCAGCAGTGACAAGGTGGACATTTCAAACCCTCAGCTGGTTAGTGGAGCTGGGAAGCCTCAGAGCATCAAAGCACATGGTAGTTTCCAAAGAGTCCACAGTGAATATCAGTGAATGTTTCTGTTTGTGTAGGAAAAGTTCTGTGTTTCAACCTGTGGCTTATGTTTCAGGTGCATTGATGCTGATTGCGTGGATGACCACGGCTACTCTGGGTATGATGGTCGCCAGATACCTTAAGAGTTTGGCCAAGGGTTACAGCCCCTTCGGTAAAGCCGTCTGGTTTCTGGTGAGAATGGTCATGTCATATGTCTTTACATTTTAATTTACATTTAGGGTATTTGGCAGACGCATATTCACACTCTAACATAGCGGACGGGCCTACTCGGTGAATGAGTTCCCATTCACTTGAGTGTGTCTTCAGTGTAGCATCCTTGCTGTGTTTGTTTGTTGGTGCAGTGTGGTGTGTGGCTATGTGGTACCAGATACCCTGTAGGCACACACACACTTGTGTGCCCCTGTTTTGTCTCACAAGCCGAAGCGCAAGGTGCTCGTTGTAATCTTCATTCATGTTTATGCTGTTGGCCAACAGTGCGAGACATGCATGATTGACATGCATGACAATGTGTACCACATTGGTATTAATAGTTATTAACGACACTTGAACCACGTGATTGGAAAGCAACTGATGCAATGAAGTGTCAATGTAAATTGTCAATGCAGATGTGATGACCCCCTTATGTGTGATACTGTATTCAAGTGTACACACATTGCCAGTGTGTGTGTAGATATACTGGCTTCACATTTGTATGTTTGTTTTGATGACTTCCTCCAGGCCCACTTGTCTCTGATGAGCTTGACCGTGCTAGCTTCCAGCATTGCCTTCATCGTCATCTTCTCCTACGTGAGGGGCTGGAGTGGAGTGAGTCGCCATGTTTTGTTGATGGGCTTCGGGAGTTAAGAGATCACATGACCCCCAGCCACCCTCAGTAATGCTTTGAACTATGGTTTCTAACAGGGAGCACATCCTATTTTAGGATGCCTGGTGATGATCCTCGCATTTGTCCAGCCTCTAGGGGCGCTGTTCCGATGTGGACCAGATCATCACCTGTACGTAGACCACTGGTTGCTGTTTGTGTGTGTTAATGTGTGTGAAGGGATGGACATGAGTACTCGATTTGGACACCAGTACTGCTTTGGGTTGCTGTTTAGGTTTCTATTGATTGATAGCTATGGCAAAGAAAAAGTAGGGTAAAGTGCTGAAGTCAAAGAGAATGTATTGGTGGCAGTGGTGGACCATGCCCTCTCACCGTGGGCCTTCTGAAATTTGCTCAAAAATCTCAGAAGTGTGTGAGTGCGTGTGTGTGTGTCAGTGTTCGCTGTTTTCATATGGCGCTGAAATGCATGCGTTTCCATATGGCAACAAGTCATGTAGGCTATGGTTTTTGCATGAGGTTTATCTTGGGCGTCGAGGGCCAGAGAAATAAATGTTTCACAGCAATATATGCCATTATATTGCCATTGAAAAAAATCCTGAAATAGGCATAGCAGGATGTAACCTACTCTTGCTATGTTAAAAAAATAGCCCCCTCACAATTTTTAACTGCCCCCTCAGTCAATTCATCCTGATGCTGGGCATGGCTTCAGTAATACCCTGTGTTGTTGATTGAGATCAATGAGACACTACTATCAGGTCTCCCTGTTAGCCTTCTCATATTATTCGAACAGTTTATGCAAGATTGAATACCTTAATAAGTAATAATATTATTATTTATTTATTTATTTGTTATTTATTATTTAGAATTTATTATTTATTCATTGATATATCCAATCTAGCAGGGTATTCAGAGTATACCTTGAAGGCCCATACGGACCATCACTGATTAGTGGGCTTCTGCTAACAGTCTACGTTGCCTCCCTCTCTTCCACAGGCGATATGTGTTTAACTGGGTCCACATGCAGAATGCAATCGGAATAAAAGCCCTAGCAGGTAAGGCTGTCAATATTTTGCTTTCATTTGATCTGGTTTCATCTCATCAAATAAACCCAACCTGTTTATTTCAAATA
Organism: Coryphaenoides rupestris; assembly: GCA_002895965.2. Classification (NCBI taxonomy): domain Eukaryota; kingdom Metazoa; phylum Chordata; class Actinopteri; order Gadiformes; family Macrouridae; genus Coryphaenoides; species Coryphaenoides rupestris. The sequence continues at coordinate 346,077 of PIJE02000236.1, read as the reverse complement.
GTTCTCTCTTGCCTTCACAAGATTATTTGTTCGGCCAAATGTGATATGTACAACAACCATGTGTGTCCATGACCAGTGGCGGCCATATTCACTGGCCTGCAGCTGTTGGACAGCACAGAGAACCAGGTGCTGGTGAAAGTGATGTGCGGCTTCGTTGGCTGGGAGGTGGCCTGCTACCTGTCCTTTGAGTTGTATACTCGTTATAAAAACAAAGGTAAACCACTGCTGCTCCTCATGCATACACTTACTTACTGTGCATTTCAACATTACTCACCAACTACATGTGGATACGTGCATTAGTATTTGTATTAAGGCAAATCGGGATACATATCTCTCAGTTATTACTTTTACTTGTACTTTTTTTAATTAGTGTCGGATGGTGATGAAACAAAAACGGTAAGCCACTGTTATAATACCATTGTAAAAAAAGAAGAATAGAATACAATTGGTGGATAACCCTCAATATAAGTCCATAAGTGACTCTGTCTCTTGTCTTCTGCAGGAGACCATCCCTCTAACTCTGCTGGCAGGCTTCTCTGTGGGAAACTTGGCCTTTTTGGTTGCACTGCTTGTTGGAATACAACTGGCCTAATGAAGAGAGGATGTTTGGATTCTTATTTTTATTATAGCAGCTAAATCATCTCAGCTCACTGCACCTAATAGCATATTTTCATTATACGTTATTTTATTGTTCAAATTGTCATGTATTTTATATGTACTGTAATTGCTGTCTTTATTACCTGCCTGTGGACTATGGGTGTAAATTAGCATATTTTTTTGTTGCAAAACTCCGGCATGTTTACATCTTGTACATTTACAGATGTTCTTTGATATGCTCTGTCCCTTTCAAATAAATAAACAATTAAAATACAAATAAATAAACAAAACAATGTATTTTAACTCCAATGGGACCAAAGTACACAAGATAAACCAGACGAGCGTGTCTTTTATTTTGAAATGTTCCGGGACCGGAAGCGTTCACAGATCCCTTGAGCTGCTCTTCTGCCGTCTGACAACACCAGTACAACACCAGTACAGAACCAGACCACCGCCAGTACATAACCAGACCATCACCACACGGCATCCATTCGCCGAGATATTTCATCTCAGTATCGTCGCGTCCTCACATCGTATGTCCGCTATCCAGAATCTCCAAGCCTTTGGTGAGTCCGCCAGCAGCGAACTTAGCTTAGCGTCGTCGAGACTTCGTGTTTTTACAACCGTCGTTAAATGTTTAAACCGCCTCTCACGTTTATATTTGGCTTTTATACAAAAACAGAATCTTCATTTCCACTCTTCGTGATCACGATTGAACAAATATATGACTTCGATCGTAACGTCGACGCGTCGAAAACACACAAGGAGCCCCTCGTAAAGAGGCCCTGGTTAGCATCTGAGCCGAGATCACCGCCCGGCTGCTCTAGTTTAACACATCCCTGCATTGGTCCTCCTTTATCCATCATCTATAGGTCATCATCTATGGGTTATGATCTATGGGTTGTCATCTATGGGTTATGATCTATGGGTTGTCATCTACGGGTTATGATCTATGGGTTATGATCTATGGGTCATGATCTATGGGTCATGATCTATGGGTTATCCTCAATTTAAGGTTCTCCGCTATATATGCAGCACATATTAAGCCTAGTACATGTTAAGTATGATATCACTTCAGTCATCCAGGGTGACAATGATTCAACAAGCTGTAAACTATACTCATGTTATTTTCTTTTGTTTTCTACACAGATCCCTTTGCTGATGCAATCAAGGGTGACGACTTACTCCCTTCAGGGACCGAGGATAAAATCCACATCAGGATCCAGCAGCGGAACGGCCGGAAGACCCTGACCACCGTGCAAGGCATCGGTCACGACTACGACAAGAAGAAGCTGGTGAAGGCCTTCAAGAAGGTGATGATTGTATATTTTTCTTTTGTTTGTCATCTAGAGGATTGGTCCTTATGTCATGGCTTGTATTAAATACCTGGGTTTACTATAAAGATTAATCTATCTGCTTGGTCAACATAATAATGATAAATTAATATCATCACATAATTCATTGCCTATCATAGCCTGTAAAACTGGTTGGCCAGCATGCACCTGGGTGGACACTCCCACTTGTGATGCTGTAAGTGATTCTAAAACTGCTTGGAATGGTGAGTCACACTTACACCTGGTGGTAAAATAGGAGCCCATTAAATACACCTCGTTATGTGCAACTGTGGAGACCTGACAGTCACATGTATATCAGTGGTGCTGTTAAGTAACATTTTTGTAAATCTGTGTTTAACAGAAATTCGCCTGCAATGGCACCGTGATCGAGCACCCGGAGTACGGCGAGGTCATTCAACTTCAGGGAGACCAGAGGAAGAATATCTGCCAATTCCTGATGGAGGTAAATGCTCACTGAGCTCAGTCATATTTGCTCTTATCATTTAGCATTTGTTAGCATATGTTGTCACTTGGGTCTTTGATTGTTTGTCCACGGTGCATTAAAGGCTACTGTGTATCCCGTTGCCAACAGGCATTTGAAACATCTTTCTTCTTTGCTTTCCAGATTGGGATTGTGCGTGAGGAGCAGTTGAAAGTCCACGGATTCTGAAGAAATGCTGGAACCGCTGCTGCTCCCCTGGGAGCGGCGTCTAACGGACCGCCTTTCGTCCTCGGAGCCATCCCTTTGTACCCCGCCATGCATCCAACAACATCCACAAACATACATTTAGTAATGTGTCTGATGTCACATTCTAAGAAGCAATAAACCTTTTTAACATGCACACCTTCTCAAGATAAAAAGCCCCTTCTTTGACTAATTTTGACTTTGTAGTAGGTTGTTTTCTCAGCTTTCATCTCGAAATAGGCTACATGCTAAATACTTTTGCCTTTGAGTTCCATTATTTTGCCTTGGAGGGCCAGATGGTGCCTCAGTGGAATTGGCTGCCTTACAAAAGAAGCTCTGCTATACCAGACTTGAGCCAATTGGTCTGAACCTGCCCTAAGTAATATAACTAATACTGGTCATTACTCATTATGACCTCCTGGGTGATGGAAGTATTTTGCCTTTATCGTCACTCAAAGGACAGAATAACCAAATAATTGTGGAAAACAAATACAATCATGGTCTGAGGAAAGGGCCACAGATGAGTCCACCTCAGGCCCTAATGTGCTGTTTTAGCCGGTTGGGTCCATATGCAGGGGATGTGTGTTGGACCTGAGCTGCTGACCTTGATCTGTCCAGGGATCATGGCAGCCAGGAGGTTTTTACACTATTATACCACAATAGTGCAGGTCCAGATGGCGAGTCACGTAGTTTGCACGATTGTCGTGTGATCCTACACGTGGCATTGCGGTAGGATTACAGGAGCAGTCAGGAACATTTCCCTTACATATCTCCTGAAAAGAACCACCGTGTCACTGGTCAAATCCCTTAATTGAGTTTACCCAAAGAGGAAGGGAAGAGGAAGTTACTGCTAATCCTTTGAATTGTCATTAAAGACAGAGCGGCTGGCGGGATGCAACGAGAGAAGAGGCCGCCCCAAGGGCACCCTTCCCACTGCATTGGTGGGCGGTGGGTGGCACAGCGTCAAGAGGGGGAGTTAATGATGGGTGTCCAGGACAATCAGGCAGACATGCTCCTCCTTTCGCAGGCTTTTAACGGCTGGGTAACAAATGTCAGCATTAGGGGAATGTAAAATGATGTTGAATGGAATAGGCTATTTTTATGTCTAATAAATACTTAATACTTTAAAATTCCATACATTCAAATCAGTGAATTATTTAACAAACAAGTGAAAACTTCCTAATCTTATCTCCATCCATCCACACAAATAGTCGAATAGCATCCTTCAACAAATGTACTCTTTGTAAGTCGCTTTGGATAAAAGCGTCTGCCAAATGTAAATGTAAAATGCATTTAGCTGATAGTGTTGTGACTTTTGAGTTTAACAGGAGAACATGACTGCTTACATGTCAAGCCGAAGAGACAAAGTAAGACTTGTTGTTCAGCCAGGGGCAGGCCAGCTGCTACTGCTGTCTTCCCTCCCCTCTGTTTCCCTGAATCCTCATTATCTGTCACGTCTCCCTTCAAGCACTATTCCCACCTGGGAGTCCAACCAATCCCATTCAAACTACTGCATCCACGGCGGTCTGCAAGGTTGTTTACTTGTTTGTCTTACCTGTGTTTTGGGACAGATGGGTAATAAGTAGGCAACTCTAGGTGGTGTTCAGTGTGGAGCCAATGGGGGCCCACACAAGGGCATCAACTTATAAAGTAAAACAAATAGACCAAAAACAGAACTCCAGATCCTAAAATCGAACAGGCCAGAAAACTGAAAAAGATCTTACACAAAAAAGTGTGTGTGTTTGAGTGAAAGAGAACACAACATACATAAAGCACCCTTTGGTGTTGATAGTAGTTTGATGAAGTTTGGGGAACTCAAGATTCCAGATTTCTTTATTGCCATCTGTAACAATTACAATGGAATGCCTACTCCCCATTGACAGTGCAGTATTGTTTTAAACATAAATTCTAAACAATTAGTAAAAAAGAAGTACCGAATATGTTCAGTAAAAAGTGACAAGTAAGAGTAATAATACTAAGTGCCTGTGTAAAGTGCCAGGTAGAGCAGCAGGTAGAGCAGCAACTAGAAGTCTACTAGAAGTAGTTTCATTATTTAACACAATTAATCCTTTATTTTAATAGATACTATCGTGGCAGTAAGCATTGGACACAAGTGCTTGATGAAAGTCATTCATTTGCTGTAAGGGAGGAACAAGCGTTGGCCACCACCTTCTTCAGGCAAAACTCCTCACAAATCTCCTGTAATAAGAGCAGAGCCATAGAAAGGCACGCACCTCTGTAGCAGACCGTGGGACTGGCCAGGTTTTCATCTTGTCTGTGTTTCGGGGGTCTGGGCGAAGCCCCACAGAAGAGATAAGATAAGATAAGATAGAACTTTATTCATCCCGAAGGAAATTCTTGTGCCAGAGGTTGCTCAAAATACCAACAACATAAGCATAGCAATAGAATAATAAACAATAGAGTAATAAACAATAGAATAATAAAATACAATAATAAATATACAAATTTACAGTGAATAAGCCTAAGGAAAAATATAGGTAAGATATTCAGTAAAGCCAGGTGGCACTTCCTGGCATTCAATCGCAGCCCAGCCGCTCCAATCCGGGTGAAGACCTCCCCCAGAGCAGAGAGATGGGCCTCGAACGATCCACAGTAGATCGGTATATCATCAAGATACACCATGGCAGCCCCCTTAACACCAGGTCCAGGTCGCGGTACAATTGTGAGGCCCATGGGCATGGATTTGAATTGATACAGGCCCTGGCCAGTGGTGAAAGCGGTCTTTTCCTGGTCCTCCTGCGCCACTTCCACCTGCCAGTAGCCGAAAAATCTAAGGTGCTGAACCAGGTGGCCCCTGACAGGACGTCCTGTGTATCATCCACCCGCGGCAGCGGATGAGAGTCTTTTATCGCCACTGAGTTGAGACCCCTGTATCCATGCAGAACCACCATGTATTTGTTTTTTTCCTGACAAACACCAAGCACTACAGCTCTCCTCAATGATGCCGTCCTTGAAAAGGCACTGCACTTGTTTATTTCCCTCTGCTTCTCGGGGGAAGTACTGGAGGCCCGTCGATTCATCAGTGAATGGTCACCTGTTTGGATGCAGTGTTTGATCAGCCTGGGGTTTCCTGCTCCACCCTGTCCGGGACGGGACACCCCCTGATGTTTTCCCAGCAAGGTCTCTAGTTGTTGCCTCTGTTCAGCAGACAACGGACAGTCTGATACATCCGGCAGAGTAGCAGCCACCTGCTGAGAATCAAAAACCTCTGCCGGGGTGAGTAAGTCACGTGTATTTACATTTACATTTACATTTATGGCATTTGGCAGATGCTTTTATCCAAAGCGACTTACAAAGAGTACTTTTGTTGAAGGAAACAGCAATATATCACCGTGGTACATAAAGATAAGAATACAGCTGTTTTCGAGCATTCATAGTTACGAGGCTAATAGAACGAGTTTCATAAGTTGCCTGCATAAATAGCTGGGATAAGAGCAGGCATGCAATTCTGAGCACGTTACCAACATCGAAGAACATACAACATGCCAAGCAATGCTAAGTACTTTTAATAATGCCAAGATGTACAAACACACAAGTTGGTGCTAGGGATTCGTTTAGCCAAAGTTGCTGAGCAGAGTGCTCGGGCTGGGGCATGGTTCTGACTAATGTTTGGAGGTAGGTAGGGGCAGTTCTGTTGACAGCCATGAAGGTCAGTACCAGTGTCTTGAATCTAATGTGAGTGATTACCGGGAGCCAGTGGAGGTCACGGAAGAGGGGGGTTACATGGGAGAATTTTGGTAAGAATAAGAGGCACGCTGCTGCTTTCTGGATGCGTTGTAGGGGCTTGATTGCATGGTAAAATACCCTCAAGTGGGTAAAATACCCTCAGAGATGTAGACTCACCCACGAACATGAGTCTAGCATCGAGGGATCAGGGGCTACTACAGCCAAGCTGCCACTTCGAACTTGGGGTGGTGAAACTTCTGGTCAGCTACCAGAAGTTTCCCCGCTCTTGTCCGTGTGGGGATATATTTGGTATTTGGGAGACACAAACTTCACTCCATGCCTTGGCTTCCGTTCCTCTGCTACATGTGGCCCCCGTGGGCCCTCGCTGTCTGGGTAGTGCAGCGAGAAGTCAGCAGCAGTGTCTCTGTTCCCTCGCTCCCGTGGAGACCATTCACTGGTGCTGTATCCTGCCTGTGGTTTGTGCTGTGGAGAACGGCCCCTCATGCGGTCGTCCATCTGGAAGTCCCCGGTGGTAGACCTGCAGCCAAACTCGCCATGGTCACAGCAACAGGCACGCCGTGGCTCTCTGCACACCCCGGGGGCATGCAGATGATCCCTAGGAACAGGAGAACTCCGTCTGCCATTCTCAGTCCGATGGCTACGTCGTCCAGCTGTAAGTCGTCCATCTTAAAAGCGAGACGTCCAATGATATGGATGAGCTTCCCCGTCGCATTAGCATCCGGTGGCAAATCGGGAGTGACCATAACAGCAAGGTGTGGGGGAGCGTCAGGTGAAACAGGTGTGCTCGCCCTCATAGCTTACCTGGCCACGCTGGACCCATGGCAATTTGCGTACCGTCAAAACAGATCCACCGACGACACGATTGCCATGGCACTTCACACCGCCCTCTCTCACCTGGAGGGGAAGAACTGTTGTGTGTGAATGCTGTTTGTGGACTTCAGCTCAGCGTTCAACACGATAGTTCCTGCCAAGCTCGACACCAAGCTCAGGAGTCTAGGCCTGCACCCGACCATGTGCAGCTGGATACTGGACTTCCTGTCGGGCCGCCGCCAGGTGGTGAGGATGGGCAGCACCACCTCAGAGCCACTGACCCTCAACACTGGAGCCCCTCAGGGATGCGTGTTGAGCCCTCTCCTCTACTCCCTGTACACCCACGACTGCATGGCTATGCACAGCTCCAACGTCTTCATCAAGTTTGCTGACGACATGACAGTACGAGACAGCCAACAGGGAGGAGGTCGGATCACTGGCACAGTGGTGCCAAGAGAACAACCTCGCCCTCAACGTCAAGAAGACCAAGGAGCTGATCGTGGACTACAGGAAGCGGAGAGGAGAGCACGCCCCCATCTCCATCGACGGTGCTGCAGTAGAGAGGGTCAGCAGCTTCAAGTTCCTCGGCGTGCACATCTCCGAGGACCTCACATGGACCACGCACACCACACACGTGGTGAAAAAGGCCCAACAACGCCTGTATTTCCTCAGGCGACTGAGGAAATTCAACATGTGCCCCTGCATCCTCAGAACATTCTACTCTTGTACCATCGAGAGTGTTCTTACAGGATGCATCACCGTCTGGTACGGGAACTGCACCGCAGAACACTACAGAGGGTGGTGTGGACGGCCCAGTACATCATTGGAGGTGAGCTTCCCTCCCTCCTGGATATATACACCAGGCGGTGCGTGGCCAAGGCGAAACGGATTACTAAAGACAATAACCACCCCAGCCAATAGTGGCGTTGTATCAGGATGAGACAGAGGACAGCAGGCTCAACTTATATTTAAGAAGATCTTTATTAATCCACACATGTAATGGTCACACAACACACAGCAGGAAGTGGTGGCCGCCAAACCCATACGCGCATGCAGGGAGGGTGGCCTGCGGAAATTTGGCCTCTGCATTTAACCCATCCTGCTGCCCCTCCAGGGGCAGCCATTTTGACGGCGCCCAGGGACCAACAACTCCAGGTTTTATGTCCACATCTTGGTCAGGGATGTGGACAGGAGAGGCAATCTTCGCATGTTTTTTAATTGGGGTTCTTTTTACTCTGTAAGGAGACCCCGCGGAGCACATGCAAACTCCACACAGTAAGGCTGGGAGATCACCCCAGAGTCAACAGCGCCCCAGGTGGGAATCGATCCCAGGACTTTCTTGGTGTGAGGCAGCAGTGCAAGCACTGCACCACCGTGCCCCCTAGCGTTGAAACCCAACATTAATATGTTATATGAATAACATTGTTACCTGGCTGTAAAACTGGTAGGCCAGTGGGCATGTATTTTAAGGGCTTTTATAGAACAATACATTATAGCCTCTTAGCAAAATAACAATTATCCATGTACACTCCAACTACAAAATGATCTAAACAGATATAGCGACAAGCCAACCCAATATAAAAGTCAGTAAAATACTGGGAATCCAGCTCAGCATCTTGTTTATTTACTTTCCTTGTATTTGTTTCTCTAAGGGAATATTTCTCACTTTCTTTATTTGTTCAGCTAGCACCATCTGGCAGAACTGAACTTTATGAAAAAGCTCTGATTAAATAAGCCTACCTCCGCTGTACCTCTGTTAATTAGTTATGACATATGTGCCTATAGCCCTATACAACCCTCCTTATCTGGATAGATAGATGGATGCTACTGATATGCAACTGATATGACCTTTAATAATCCTTGTTTAAGATACATTGTAGATCACACCATGTAGTAGTTTGTTCATAACTTATCTTAGTGAAATCGCACTAGGTAGGTTTTACATTCCTACACCTGCCATTTTCAGTGTTGAGGCAGATTTGACTGCTAAAGCCTAATTAACCGTTACTCACCTTGCCAAATTATGTCTGCTTGAATTTCCCTAACCCAAACAGCCGTGGATCATCAAGATGGTGTCTAGGGGCTGTGTTCGAAGAGTCTTTTTGGCTTAGGAAGTTTCCTTACTGAGTGGATGACCCGGAAGTACCCGGAAGTGGCAGCCACAATAAGGGCTGTTGTATTCTCTAAGGCCCAAGTCCAATCCAGACAGAGTTGGGGGTAGGGGGAGTGTGTAGGGGCCGTATTGTAATTGGGCCTAAGGCTGCATTCGAATAGTCATCCATCCATCCATCCATTCTCTTCCACTTATCCAGGGCCGGGTCGCGGTGGCAGCCGGCTAAGCAGGGCCCCCCAGGTTTCCTTCTCCCAAGCAACACTCTCTAGTTCCTCCTGGGAGATCCCGAGGCGTTCCCAGGCCAGATGAGATATATAATCCCTCCAGCGGGTTCTGGGTCTGCCCTGGGGTCTCCCCCCAGTCAGACGTGCCCAGAAAACCTCTAAGGGGAGTCGCTCGGGGGACATCCTAATCAGATGCCTGAACCACCTTAGCTGACTCCTTTCGCCGCGAAGGAATAGTGGCTCTACTCCGAGCTCCCTCTGGATGTCTGAGCTCCTCACCCTATCTCTAAGGCTAAGCCCAGCCACCCTACGAGGGAAACACCTTTCGGCCGCTTGTATCAGCGATCTCATTCTTTCGGTCGCTACTCAAAGCTTGTGACCATAGTTGAGCTTTGGAACGTAGATGGACCTGTAAATCGAGAGCTTCACCTTCCGGCTCAGCTCCCTCTTCACCACAATGGACCGGTACAGCGCCCGCATTACTGCAGATGCCGCAACAATCCGTCTGTCCATCTCCCGCTTCATTTTGCCCTCACTCGTGAACAAGACCCAGAGATAATTGAACTCATTTGCTTGAAACAGCAACTCACTCCCAACCCGGAGGGAACACTCCACCGTTTTCTGACAGAGAACCACGGCCTCAGACTTGGAGGTGCTGACTCTCATCCCGCTTCACACTTGGCTGCAGACTGCCCCAGTGCATGCGGGAGGTCACGGTCTGATGTCACCAACAGAACCACATCATCTGCAAAGAGCAGAGATGCAATTCTGATGTCCCCAAACTGGACACTCTCCTCACCTCGGCTGCACCTTGAGATTCTGTCCATGAAAATCACGCTGAGAATACGGACACAGCTCTCACTTTGTTTGTACAAGGACCGAATGGCACGTACCAACGGCCCTGGTACCCCATACCCCAAACAACCCTGCAAGGGTAAAGAGCTGGTTTCAAATAGTCAATTAGGTCCTAAGTCCTTTCCTAACTATTTTGCCTTAACCCCATCGTGAGGTCAAGGAAAGAGAATTCATAAGGACATAGGGCAGGACAACTGCGCTGTTGATGCAAAAAATTTACGACAAAAAGCGCATCTTAGATTAGAAATGTATTAACTTAATACCTACATTGGAATTGTTATAAAAAAGCAATATAGGATATAACAGTGACAAAAGTGAAACGAAATGCTTGTCACATTGAGAATGTCTGTTCACACATGAATCCAATGAGTGTTATTGTTTATATGATGATGGTCTGTGGTATTGTTTACATGCTGATCGGTTGTTTCTGCGAACAGCTGAATGGTGCATCTCCGTGCGTCCCTGCCGCATGGAATTGTGGGATGCCACTATCTCATATTTTTCATAAAGGAAGGTCCAGTGTATCCTATGCTAAAGGAGGTATTAAACTCAGCATTGAAGCACTTAGCCTTAGCGTTTAAAGAATTTGAACAGACCTTATCATGGCCTTATCACCAGGCACCAGGTTTGGCTGGTGCAGTCAACTTTGTTGGAGACATGTAGGAGGACCCTCTGTAATACGAACAATGGCGCTGTACGTGATGGCTGCCGTGTTGCGAGCTCTCGTACGCCGACGAGGTTTTTTGTTATTTATTCTTTTAATTGTGACTATCTTTGCACAAGAAGTTAGCAGCAAGTTCACTTACGACAGTTGTACACTTCTGGAGATTAGAACGATAGTCGCTCGCCGCCTACCGGAGTTTTTCAAGTCTTTCGACTCGGACGTCCCGCCCGGAGTCGTAGCTGGACTATCTCCGTCCATCTTAGGCGCGATCACACGCAGGCGTCGCCGACGGAGAGGGAAGCGAGCCGGCGTCCTGGTCAGGCTGCGACGTCGTGCCAATCGACCTCCACTACCCACCATTCTGCTGGCTAATGTACAGTCTCTGGACAATAAGTTATGCGAACTACAAGCTCGTATTCAATTCCACCGGGAAACAAAGGACAACTGCATCATCTGCCTGACGGAGACATGGATGTCGGAGGGGGTTGCCGACTCAGCCATCGAGCCGACAGGATTTTCCGTCCACCGCGCAGACAGAACAAAGACTCTCTCCGGTAAAGATCGTGGAGGGGGGGTCTGTCTCATGATAAACAGATCTTGGTGCAACCAGAGTCATGTGCAGACCCTCAAGTCTTTCTGTTCCACGGACCTGGAGTACCTGATGCTTATGTGCCGACCATTCTGGCTACCGCGGGAGTTTACAGCAGTAACCGTGACTGCTGTGTATATTCCCCCTCAAGCCAACACGGACATAGCGCTGAAGGAGCTTTATGGGGCTATCAGTGAACAGGAGTCGACTCACCCGGAGGCTGCTTTCATTGTGGCGGGGGACTTCAATAAGGCGAACCTGAAGAAAGTTCTCCCGAAGTTCTACCAACACATCACAAGCAACACACGGGGCGAGCGGATCCTCGACCACTGCTACACCCCCTTCCAGGACGGCTACAAGTCCCTCCTCCGCCCACCGTTCGGCAAATCAGATCACCGCTCGATCCAACTACTCCCCGCCTACAGGCAGAGACTGAAGCAGCAACCAATCGCTGTGAAGGAGGTCCAATGCTGGTCGGACCAATCGGAGTCTATGCTGCAGGATTGCTTTGATGACGCGGATTGGCGCATGTTCCGGGTCGCGTCGGACAATAACATCAGCGAGTACGCATCCTCAGTCACCGGGTTCATCAAGAAATGCATAGATGACGTTGTTCCTACTAAATCGGTTCAGATTTATCCCAACCAGAAACCGTGGATTAATGGCGATGTTCGCGCCGCACTCCGCACGCGTAACGCCGCCTTTGACTCTGGGAATATGGTGGAATATACGAGAGCCCGCTACGACCTCCGCAAGACCATCGGCTCTGCCAAGCGGGAGTATAAGAACAGGGTGGAGGACAAATTCAAGAGCCACGACGTGAGGGGTGTGTGGAAGGGGCTGCAGACAATCACGGACTTCAGAGGGAGAACCAGCGTTGTAGAGAACTCCTCTACCTCCCTCCCAGACGAGCTAAACACCTTATTCGCTCGGTTCGACGTGAACGGCAGCCCGCCGAAGTCAGCGCTGCCTGAGGAGGCCAGCCTGCTGAACATCTCAGAGGCTGACGTGCGCAGAGCCTTCAAGCGGGTGGACATCCGGAAGGCGGCGGGCCCAGACCACATCCCGGGGCGCGTCCTCAGAGCATGCGCAGACCAGCTGGCAGGAGTCTTCGCAGACATCTTCAACCTGTCCCTGTCCCAGGCTGTTGTTCCCGAGGTCTTCAAGATGTCCATCATCGTGCCTGTCCCTAAACACCCCAAGGTAACCTGCCTGAATGACTGGAGACCCGTAGCCCTCACCTCGATTGTCAGTAAATGCTTCGAGAGGCTGGTCAAGGACTTCATTTGTTCCATGTTGCCTGCCACGCTGGACCCATGGCAATTTGCGTACCGTCAAAACAGATCCACCGACGACGCCATTGCCATGGCACTTCACACCGCCCTCTCTCACCTGGAGGGGAAGAACTGTTGTGTGAGAATGCTGTTTGTGGACTTCTGCTCAGCGTTCATCACGATAGTTCCTGCCAAGCTCGACACCAAGCTCAGGAGTCTAGGCCTGCACCCGACCATGTGCAGCTGGATACTGGACTTCCTGTCGGGCCGCCACCAGGTGATGAGGATGGGCAGCACCACCTCAGAGCCACTGACCCTCAACACTGGAGCCCCTCAGGAATGCGTGTTGAGCCCTCTCCTCTACTCCCTGTACACCCACGACTGCATGGCTATGCACAGCTCCAACGTCTTCATCAAGTTTGCTGACGACACGACAGTGTTGGGTCTGATCGCCGACGACGACGAGACAGCCTACAGGGAGGAGGTTGGATCACTGGCACAGTGGTGCCAAGAAAACAACCTCGCCCTCAACGTCAAGAAGACCAAGGAGCTGATCGTGGACTACAGGAAGCGGAGAGGAGAGCACGCCCCCATCTCCATCGACGGTGCTGCAGTAGAGAGGGTCAGCAGCTTCAAGTTCCTCGGCGTGCACATCTCCGAGGACCTCACATGGACCACGCACACCACACACGTGGTGAAAAAGTCCCAACAACGCCTGTATTTCCTCAGGCGACTGAGGAAATTCAACATGTGCCCCCGCATCCTCAGAACATTCTACTCCTGTACCATCGAGAGTGTTCTTACAGGATGCATCACCGTCTGGTACGGGAACTGCACCGCACTGGAGCGTAAGACACTACAGAGGGTGGTGCGGACGGCCCAGTACATCGTTGGAGGTGAGCTTCCCTCCCTCCTGGATATATACACCAGGCGGTGCGTGGCCAAGGCCAAAAGGATTATTAAAGACAATAACCACCCCAGCCACGAACTGTACACACTTCTACCGTCAGGCAGGCGATACCGCAGTATCAAGTGCCACACGAGCAGATTCAGAGACAGCTTCCACAGTCAGGCCATCAGGCTGCTGAACAAGTTCGGCATCAATGTCTAAGTGCTAGTGCTAAGTGTTACTGCCAGTGCTAGTCCTGGTGATAAGTGCTGTTACTGCTGGAGCTAGTGCTGGTAGCAGTGCTAAGTGTTGGTGCTAGTGCTGGTGTTACTGCTAGTGCTGGTCCTAGTGCTGGTAGCAGTGCTAAGTGTTGGTGCTAGTGCTGGTGTTACTGCTAGTGCTGGTCCTGGTGCTAGTGTTACTGCTGGTGCTGGTGCTAGTACTGGTGTTAGTGCTAGTCCTGGTGCCAATTGCTGGTGCTAGTGTTGTGTTGACTGTCTGAGAAGGTATTCTGTGACATTCTGTGAATGTCAGCATATAACAATGTATATTTTAGTACATTGATTTATATGTGTATTGCTCACCTGGATATTTTTGTTGTATATTCCATTTCATTTTATATTTCATTACTTATTTACACAGAATTTCTATTGATAGTTCTATTTCTATTTTGCACAGTTATTTCTATTTTGTAGTTCTTATTCTATTTTGTATTCCTTTATAATTACTGTCGGTTGTCGGGCGTTTTGCACAAAAAGTTTTTCACTCACTGCTTATACTCACGTGTAAATTGTGAAGTGACAATAAAATACTTGAAACTTGAAACTTGAAACTGTCCCGGTGGAGAGCTGTTCGGATCAACTGCTCTGCAGGTGCTCGAGCACCCTGCCCAAGCAAATCAGACCAGGCAGCAGTTAGGGGTTCTGCATCTGCCCCTGAGGCCAGCCACCAGCTCACCCCAGTGGCCACCATGGGCCTCAGCGCCCCACTGAGAGGCAGGTTGACTACCAGCGTGTACCTGCTCCCTTGCCCCCCAGGCAACCTCAGGCCTTTAAGCCTAACCGTCGCACCCCAAAGCCTCCAGAGACCGAAAGGTCAGGGATTGAGGCCTCTGGTCTTGCCATTCCACATGTTGAGCACAGCAGATGTTCTTCCTGCTGTTGCCAAGGAGGAATGGTTTCTTCATTTTGCCTTCCGAGGATGTCACTTTCAGTTCAGGTGGCTTCCATTTGGACTCTCTCTCCCCAAGGGTGTTCACCAGGTGCATTGTGGCAGCCCTCTTGCCCGCATCCTGGTTTCAGTCGACCCGGGACACGGCTCTCCTTCTTTCTCACGTGGCCCGGCTGGGTCTCAAGGTGAACCTGGAGAAGAGCTATCTGAACCCCTCCCAGAGCTTAACCTTCATTGGTGTGGCTCTGGACACAGTCACTATGAGGGCCTGTCCGTCAACTCAGCGCATGGACAACATCCTTCACCTTCTCCCCCTCTTCTGAGGGAACAGGTCATTGCCCTAGATTTTGACCCTCTGCCTCTTGGGCAAGTTGATAGCTGCCTCAGCTGTCATTCCCTTGGGCTTACCGTCACTACACCCCTTGAAAAGATGGCTGAACGGCCTCCACTTGGAAGCCAAGAGGCACAGGCACAGGAAGGTCAGGGTCTAACGGCAGTGCTTCCTCAATCTATCCCCATGGAGGAAGAGGTCGTATTTGCCAGGAGATGTGCTCTGTTCCATTCCACAGAGACACTGTCACAACTGATGCCAGCCTCTCTGGATGGGGTGCTGTATGGCAGAACAGGACTGTTCAGGGGCAGTGGTCTGCTCAGGACCACACAGCGCACTTCAATGTGCTAGAGCGACTAGCGGGCTGTGCACCTAGCACTCAAGCACTTCCTGCTATACCTGAGAGGTTGGCATGTGATTGTCTTGTCAGACAACACCACGGCTGTCTTTCACATAAACCATCAGGGCGGGGGCGCACCTTGTCAACAGGCAAGGCAGGCAACTGCTTGGAGCCCCGAGCCGCTAGGGGGCCCCCGAGACCCGGTCTCAGTGCGTTTGCCAGTGGGACAAGCGAGAATTTCGTCCATAGAGATTGAATGATGGATTACGTGATCTTGCGTGCTCCTGTCCTGTTGTACAAACTGTACATCTGTACATGTATGCTATGGCCTTATAAACAGCGGATCTGTGTTCAAAAGAGTTCAAAGAACCCGCACATATTTTTTTTAAAATGACAGACATGCGCGATATTCTTATCATGTTTCTTATCATATCAACAAAGCTAGTTGCTAACGTTCACTGGTCAAGACGGCTGAAGTGAACACACACACAGTTATAGCGATTATGAGAGATGTTGTCTCATCGTAGTAAAGTAACATGATACATACTTATGTAATCGATATGATGAACACGTTTACTTGTTGCAAAAATCTTTTAATGAACACATTGATTCTCGGATGGCCAGCTACCGGTCGATAGATAGCAACAGGCGAATATCAAGTGCCAATGTAGATACTCGCGACTGCATATCAAAATTCCGATTGGATGGAATGTTGATTGACATTGGCTTTGCCCAGTCAAAATCCAGCCCAGGTGGATAACTTCCCAGTTTCGAAAATGAACGTTAGTGAATGGGTGACATCGTATCATTCAGTAAGTTGGAAAATAAGCTGTAGGAAAAATGTATGAAATAAAAACTTTTTTTATTTCATACATTTTTCGTTGGTGTCAGATTATTTATAGCCTAACATAATGGTGATGAACACTGGTCGGTAGGGCCCCCTAGGAATTTTGCTTAGGGGCCCTCACAGACTCTAGAATCGCCTCAGTGCATCAGGCGGGCACCAAAAAGAGAAGACCACCCCCTGGGTCGGACCCAGGGTCTTCTCTACGCCTTTCACACCCTGATCCTACAAACTTGTTTTGACAGGGCCACAGGCTTCTCCTGGTGCCCCCTTCTGGCCAGCCAGGATTCGTTCTTGCTGCTGCACAACTCCGCTGCGGGATGCCCTGGTGCCTGCCCGACAGGAAAGGACCTATTGTCTTCTCAGATAGGTGGTTGGATTTGGCGTCCCACATTACGAAAACAGGTAGAAGCTGTTTTCTGACTGGTGCACAGAACTGGAATGAGGACCCAGTAACATTGCCCTGTGCCTACCATCCTTGATTGTTTGGAGTTGGAACTCCGAATGGCTCAGGTGTCACTCTGTGGCCGAACACAGTGTTCCTCCCCTAAGGTGCTGGCACCCTCACATCTTAATCGACCTATCCAGCTTGAAAGGTTTGACCCCCCATTGGGAGAAGGGGAAGAAGGTTCAGGAATCTTCTGTCTGGTGCAGGCTGTAATGGAAAATTACATACATAAGTATAGTCACATATTATGCATACATATATGTTTCTCTTCACTACAGACCATCTCCTCTCAAGGACACATTCCGAATGGTTAATATCTCGCCACAAACTCTAAGTGAACTGGTGTATGGTTTATGGTTGCCATAAACCCTTAAGAGAACTAATGCTCCAAAGTGTTGCACATACGTTGCTCTGTAGGGAGGGCTCTGTCCATGGAGATAACGTAGGAAACTTTGAAGTCTCTATGCCCCCTCGTATGATAGATAACACCTGATCTCATTAGTATATGTTGTGGACCGGAACGGTCTGAGAAGGGGGGAGAGAGCTTTCCCTTTGAGCCCTATAGATCATCCATCGCAGCCTGCCATGTCTGGGTGGGAAAATCACTATAAAACTTTGTCTCTTTGGCTCCTTCGCTCTCAGACCCCGCTGTTAGTGTGTCTGACTGAGAACGACCCATCAGCGCTGATTATATGTATCGATACTTAATAAATGTTGTCTACTATACTGGTCGAAAATCCACTGGTGAGTTGTTTCTTATTAGTTAACATATTTCCACCACAAGGCCCTTAGAGCTTATGTTGAGGCTACTGTGTGCATACTGCGGTCCTAGGAAGGGTTGTGCTTTATCAAAACAGTGCCTGTCCCACTGAATTGTGGACAGCATTGCTCATGCATACAGGGCACGTGACCAGCCTCTACCATCTGGAATAGGGTGCCACTCTACCAGGAGTATCTCCACATCATGGGCGACCCTGAGAGGTGTGCCGGTATATACTGAACTGGTATATATATATATATATTATTGAAAATTATTCAATTGATGCATGTTCAAAGTATGTAACTACAGTAGGCTGTATAGTAAACTACTGCTTCAGCTGAATATACTATGATAATACACACATACGTTATTTTGGGATTGAATGAACTCGATCCTCGAGATTGAAATCTGCCTTTGTGAAATGGAATCTCAAGCCAGCTCAAGGAAATGCTTGCTTGAGTCAGAATTCTGGTTCTAATTAAACTGATCCTAACCTGCTACGTGAAATAGGGCCCAGAACTCCTCATGTTCAATTGATACCAATTACCCAAACCACTCCCTAACACACACACCCTAGTATTCACCCAAACGCACTCTCTCACACACATCCTCACACATGCCCTCACACACACTCACACCCTTCTCAACACACACACCATCACACATGCCCTCACACACACACACACCCTTCTCCACACACTTGCCCCTATCATCACCATTTGCAGACACACATGCGGTAAAATGTCTTTCTATTCTGTTTTATTTAAAAAAGGAACTACTGTTTTTTTATAGCATGGCTAGTGACTAATGAGTTAAATAGGCAAAAAGCCATTGCAGGAGAGAGTTCCATGGCAAGACAAATGAAATTTCAGTCGAATAATTAACTTAATTAACACATTTGCATGCATATTCATCAAGGCATTGAAGTCGCTCCGGCGGCCGCCTGATGAACATGGCTGTAATAACGATCTCATTTACATCTCACCGCTCACACTGCCGTTCACTGGGAATGAAAAGACAAAAAAAGATATAGGCAGAGAATTATTGGCTACGTGACTACTTATCCCCGTACACTAAACGACCAACTTCATTTCCTTTTATTTCGATGTGGAAGCTATTACAGCTAGTGTCTCCTCATGCAGTGTCCAGGTCGATACAGTGGGCTCTAGCCCCACCAAACCCCCTAGACTCCCCTTATCATGACAGTGCCAGCACAGTCATAGGGGTATGAATGTTGGCCAGGGCTACTGCATAGAGGATCTCTGGAACTAACACAGACAGCCACAGGGCTGCTTGGCTGTCACAAATGTGTGCACACATGCGTGCACATGCATGTGTGCGCCCCCATGCAAGCCTTCATCTCTGCAGGGCAATCATGAAAAAAAGCAGCAAGGTGTGACCACACACAAATGCACACACACACACGCACACGCACACACACACACACACACACACACACACACACACACACGCGTACGAACAGACTGGCCGGCTGGCATGAGCGATGCCGAGGACACATGGGCAGCAATTGTCTATGTGTCTACCATGCCCCCCTGTGCAATAGTGCTTCTTTCCAAGGGTAACTTCAGGATTTTTCACCCCGCAACCCATTTCCCTATCATTTTTGGTGTAATTGATTGATATAGACAACACTTTTTGAAATTGGTCCAGAATTGAGCAGGAACGCAGCCGTAAAAAGTCTGCATTTTAACCCTTGCTTGCTTTTGCTACTGACAGGCTCAGATTTAAGTGTTTGACAACATCATGGAAAGGATCCCCAGCTCTGCTTTTTAATGTCCAACACAAAAGTAAAGTCCCTCTCTCCAGCTCTCACTCACATTTCCACCGCTCTCTTCCTGCAACAACTCAACTCTTGCAGGATTTCACAGCGAGACTTGATAAACACAATAACAAACAGACCTGATCAAGCAAAAGATAAAGAAAAAAGAAAGTT
The DNA here is from genome assembly GCA_002895965.2 of Coryphaenoides rupestris. NCBI lineage: Eukaryota > Metazoa > Chordata > Actinopteri > Gadiformes > Macrouridae > Coryphaenoides > Coryphaenoides rupestris. The sequence goes on along the minus strand of PIJE02000236.1, from coordinate 326,488 downwards.
TCTCTGTAGGGCCAACGTTACCATAAGCGGATTCACTGCAGCCTGATTCATTGCAATGGGCAGAGAACTGGGGCTGTGCATGCTCTCCATTTGGATGTGGCAACTGTCTTCACCTGAGTCAGAGTATCTCTGAGCTGGAAGGGAGAAAAATATCCATCCTCTACCAAATCAAGGAGGATGAGCAACTCTTTGACTCGCTGATCACCATAGGTGCTGCTCCAAAGGCACCTGATGAAGAATTTGACACGACTGCCCCATATCAGCATTCTGTCCCGGCCCAGGCTGAAGATCCCTGGATCCTATTGGGTGCCAAACCCAAAATGCCGGTCAGCTCCACGGCATACCAATCTGGGCCTTGGCTGATAGTCGGCAGGGGACAGCACAGCAGGAAGCGTTGCTCTCGACCTCATTCCACTCAGGCCCTCCAGTTGGAGAGGCTGGCTGTTCGACTTGACCATATATTTCCCACTGCCGCTCTGGGTCTCACTCCATTATTAGAAATGTCAGGTCAAAATTATCTGTTCCCCACTGTTACCGGGTTCCATAGTTTTAGACATTTGAAATCAGATCACAGACCTAATTAATACCCCCATATCTGTAATGGTATTGTCCATGTTGGCACCAACGACACGTCTTATCAAAATCTGAACTGCTTGAACGTAATTTAATCCACTTGGCTAAGAGCTGGTGAGTTAAGCCCCCTCTCCAAACTCTCTCACCGACTCTCTCATTTTGTCCGTTCCTCTAGCGGAAGTGGGTGTCTGGTGTTGATTTAAAAAATTATTTTATATTCTTTTCTCTGTGTCTGTTATATTTTATCATATTTTAACTCACATGCTGTACAACACTTGGTTGTTTCTAAATGTGCTTTATAAATAAAAGGTACGTGACTTGATTATTTGGTTTGATTTAGGCAATGCTCATGTCTCACAAACACATTCAGTATTTCAAGTGCCCTCGTCCTTTCATTATGATCTGGTGGGTCATTGTGTGGGAGAACTCTATCTGATGCATTTACTGCTGTAGGTGACCACCCAAGTTATGTCCTGTAGTGTTTTCAGTGTCTTTGGAGTTCAAAGCATTTGTATTGAACCTAAACTAGTTAATCTTCAAAACGTGGTTTTCATATGGTGCCATCACTCATTAACCAACCTAACTAGTCTTGTGCGTGTTTAAACACATTGGGATGTTACGTCTGCATTTGTGCAGGGGTGGGCCGCGGCCTGCACCGCCGCTTTGACTGCAGCATCAGGCGGGGGGTGGTGGGTGGTCTGTGTGAGGGGTCTGAGGCGTGACGCCCCGGAGCCGCGACGCTGCCGCTGCGTGCTGCTCAGACAGCGAGTGACGGATCCTCTCACCATCTGTGCTGCCTTTCATTTGCATCTCCACAACACCTGCCCACCCCGCTTACCGCACTATTTCTTTTATGCCTTTCCCTTTTACGGTTTAGGTCTTAAAAGTGATCAAAAATGGTCATGCTCAAGAAAAGAATCATGTGTGATTAAATACTTTTTATTTTGCTTTGTGTTATTTTAGTTTTCATGCTCGTCCTAAAACCAGACTGTTAACTTTTAAAGACGAGATAAGCATTTGTCGACAGCTTTAATCAACTCTGATCTTCCTGCTTCTAGAATATCTGACAACAAACAGGCTTCAGTAGGAGAGGCAAAATGGACATTACAAATAAATCCTTGAAATAATAAATGTGTCAAATATGAGGGAATGAATGAATAAATGTGTCAAATATGTTAATAAATACAGGCAAATAACGGTGTTAATACTAGTAAGGACATAACAAATATGTATTTATTGTTTGATATTTATTTTTTTTTCTAATGCATTTCATTATTATTCATTCATTCATCTACAGCTCAGCGTAGACCGGATGATGCTGGATTAATTCTTACCATTACTTCATAATATCTCACCCTTTGTTTTTTGGGGGTGGCGGGTTAAATAAAAGCCCAAACGGGTTTCTACGAGCCCAAAAGCTTCCTCACACGTGTTTTTTTCTTTCTTTAATTATAGACATGTTTGTTGTTTAATTTGTGTAAATAAAATGAAACGCTTAACCTTCACCACCAACAATTCACACACACACACACACACACACACACACACACCAGGAGTAGAAGGCTATACGGTATTCCCCATTACACATTCTTCCATTCCTGTCCCCTTCTATTTGCTAATGCGTGTGTGTGTGTGTGTGTGTGTGTGTGTATGTGTGTGTGCGCACAAGTGCATAATTGAGTGTACATCAATGGAGCCTGATCATTAATAATCATTATGCGCTAATGCCAATTACGATCATGATTATATGCAGTATAGTACTACTACTTACTATGTCAGAGGACAGAGGTTGTCAATGTAGCAAGTCAACTCAACAGAAATGAAATAATAATTCTATCTAACATGCAAATACCCCCACTCCCCAATTAAAAGCAGAAATAGAGAGAAAGACAAAATATATACTGTATATAGATAGTTACTATACCTCCTATCAGATGTACAGGTGTAACACAATGTATAATCTCAAAATGGAAAACACACACACACACACACACACACACACACACACACACACACGGTAAGAGGCACAAAACAAGAATTTGTTGTCTTTCCATGGCAACTCAGAATTTATTTAAAAGTTAAACCAAACTTGAACTAATCAGTCATCCACAACAGTTGGGAACTGGCAAAAGTGGAAAGTGGAAGCAGGGCTTTATAAAGCCCAAACACAATGAGCCCCAGGAGAGCCCACGGATCACCAGGAACAGGGTTTCCTAGGGAGATTACCAGGGGCTTGAGGGCTGTGGTGCCCTCTTCTGGCTGGTTGAGGCATGACACATGTGCAGGCAACATCTAGCATTGACAAGAGTCTCAGGGCCCATCCATGTATCATGTGCATCTGGCTGCTTGCCCACATCTCATCATTGTACCCTGATGAGCCACACAGATCAGCTTCATGGAGCGGACACAGAACTACCCATGAACCTGTAACGTATCCCATCGAATTTAATTATCTACATTATATGATCTATCTATACAAATATATAACAAGACATTAGGTAGATTGCACCATCCAACATTTAACAGATGAGAACGTGCAGCTAATTATGTCTGCTCCTAAAAATAATTTGACTGCTCATAATTTTTCCTGGCTGTAGTATTTTCCAAATGCATTTTATCCCTGCAGTTATGCAGCAAACACCAGACTTACGTAGCATGCCAAGAGAACATTTGGTCTTTGTCTCTCAGTGCTATCAACTTCCAAATTGGCATGTGAAGACGTGCATGCAAGTACAAACACACACACACACACACACACACACACACACTCACATACACACACACACACACACACACACACACACACACACACACACACACACATACACAGATCTTCAAACATGCTCTCTTTTAGAAAGGTTAACTATTTTTAATGGAAATGCCCCAAGTGGAGGCGATAACCATTTGGCTTGGCAGTAAAACATCGACATTGTCAACTGCCTGAAGCTAAATAAATGATTGTGTCAAGCAGTGAAATCGGACAAAGCAGTTTCCTCCGGTACATTATAAAACCCTGGTACGTTTTTTGCAAACAGCTGTTTTGCAGGAAGTGCTGGTAAATGTCATATTTCAGAATGCCACAACAAAGATGACGTGTGCTTTGTCACAACAGAAAACAGAACTCCGGGAGATTAAAAGTGATTTCCGTTACAAATGAACTCGTTGCTTTCGGTGGAAAAGCCTGTTGTGATGCAACATCGAGGCACTTTTCAGCAGAAAGTGAACAAGCCTGAAGTGCCTTCACTAGAACAATGAAAAGGTAATAATGGCAGCATTATTGCTAAGACTATTACTAAGTGCTTTAAACAATACACAATGCAAAAGAACACAACATCAGACAAGCCAACTGACAAGCAAGACAAAAATACAAAGGCTAAAAGTATGGAAACTATCTACACATCTCTTTCAAAAAAGT
>PIJE02000236.1:10000-320000 GCA_002895965.2 Coryphaenoides rupestris | reverse complement strand
AATAGCTGATTCATTGAGGCTTTATCCAATCGTTCGAATGGACGATTAGTAATTATATGATATTATTATAGGCTATACCAAGAGATTCAGCTTATATGTATATGTATTTATTCTTTTGAATTCCTGACAGATTTAAGAGAAGCACGAGTATTGCAGGGACAACACGCTTCATGTAACGTGTGTTCATGGTAAAGTACAACATCTATACAACATGATGTAATGAATGTTAAATCAACTTATCTACATTGTGAGGACATAGCGGATCAGAGCACACATCATTACTGATCCAACACTCATATTATCTCAGTTATATTCAAGGCCCACCTTGACATTTGCACCATCCTTGAATACCATTGTCTAGATTTGGAGGACCAAATATATATTTGGAATTTCATTAGATTACAATAAGTTATTTGATGGTGGTTTGGTTGATAATAATACAACTCAAAGGCAAAAAAATGAAAGTGTGCGTTGCTTGCATTACATTCAAATGAGGGTTCAACGGAGGCCTGCTATTTACGGAATAAACTATTTTAAAAAGCAAAATGAATACAATAGCATTTGCATTCTTTCTTTTTTTACAAACAACTATTTCTGTACATGTGTCGCTCATAGTCCGTTCATTGAATTAGTTAAAACACAATCAGACATAAAACAATCGTTTCATGGCAAAATATACAGCAAACTGATTCGCAGTGTTGGATGTGCATAATTCATCTGCGCCTGCAGCCTAATGTGATTCATTTAATAATGATTTGAAACTTTTCCGTTCAAACCTTAAATGTGTTCAAATTCACACTAATCGATATGTCCTTGAGTTTTGGTCCAAGATGTTGCATAGTTTTTTTAAATGAATAGTAAATGCTGATGAAAAAAATAAATAAATACTTTCCACTGCGTTTATTTGTTTGTGTATGTGTGTGTGTGTGTGTGTGTGTGTGTGTGTGTGTGTGTGCGTGCGTGCGTGTGCGCGTGCGTGCGTGCGTGCGTGTGTGTGTGTGCGTGTGAGAAGCGTTTTAGACAAACACAGACAACAAAGTAAGCACACGACAGTAAAGCACGTGTGTAGTGTGTCTGTCCTCATGGTCTGCAGGTTTCCCCGCTAAAAGCCCTGGCAGCTCATGATCTGCTCTCTCAAGACATTCAAGATGCAATTGAACCAAGTGACGCATCACTGGCCACCCATACATGTGCAAGCCCTCCATGTTTGAGATGAGTTTTGTCAGAGACAGTAGTCCCACTTTTTTAAAAGATGATGTTTCCATTAACGACGAGAGGGAGTGTTCAATTCGTCTTGCACCGTGTAGAACTGGTTCCGGAGGTGGACGTCGTATGGGACGTGTCTCTCAGCGGCCGGGGAGCCTCTCGACGCGGCGTGTTGGCTTCCCAGAGACGCGCGGCCGGACGCCACCGCCGAGCAGAAGGAGTGCATCCCGTAGTGGCAACTCCTGGCGTACACGTCCGGCGTCGGCTCCTCGTGTTTCAGGGAGAATATCCCGTTGAAGTGGAGCGGGGGGCTGAGGGCCCCGCCGTCGTACGTCGGACTCGAGCATTCGGGTGACGGGCTTTCGTAAAAAGGCTCGTAATACGCGGTGGTGGTGGTGGTGGCGCCGCAGAACGGGCCGTGTGATCGGACCGACCTCCCGCTGTCCAAGGTGCTGATGCTGCTGCCCACATGCGGGCCGCCGGTGGAGCTCACCGCCACGTCCGCGCTGGGGTGGAGGTGGTGCGGCGGGAAGACGGCATCGAACGGAGACCTCCCGGAGAAGGTTCCCTCGCCGCCGCCGCTGTGCTCGGTGAGGAAGGTCCTGCTGTTGAGCTGCAGGCAACCGGCCACTAAATTCGTGGTGGGCTGGGAAAGTCCTTTGCACAGAGTTTGAACAAAGGTCAACAGGTCCGGTCTATTTCCGGTACTCAGTATCTCAGACAAAGCCCAGATGTAATTCTTGGCCAAGCGAAGAGTCTCTATTTTGGACAGCTTTTGTGTTTTTGAGTAACACGGCACCACTTTGCGCAGGCTGTCCAGCGCGTTGTTCAGCCCGTGCATGCGGTTCCTCTCGCGGGTGTTGGCCTCGATGCGTCGCAGTCGCACCCGGTCCATGCGGGCCTTGGTCATCTTCTTCTTCCGAGGACCCCTCCGTCTTGGTAGACCGTTCTCCTCGTGGCCCTCGCATTCCTCCTCATCCTCATCCTCCTCATCCTCGCATCCCCTCTCCTCGCCACCCATCTCCGAGTCCAAATCTTCCTCCAAGTCTCTCATCATGGTATCCGGTGCGTACCCGAGCCGCTGCGCTCTCCCCCCGGGGTCGCGGTGGTGGGGTGACTTATTGCTGACCTTGCAGTCCAAGCCTGGGAAGCATCTGAACGGCTTCTCCGCCATCCTGGGAGACTTCTCGCCCAAAGCTATCGTCAACATGTCGTACTTTTCGTGGCGGGGGGAGGAAGCATTCAAATAATCAAATCAATGAATGCATCCGGTAATTGTATATAAATGATAATAATATATAACGATAATAAATGATGATTAAAACATATGCTAAAATCATTTAAACAAACATTTCCTCTACCAATGATAAACGAGATACTGTCATTGTCTTTCATTGTCCCCTACACCTAATTGGTTCATTAGTCTGGGACTTTTCTATTCATCCATAATAATGCTCACCACGCCAGTCGTGGTTAAATCATATGTATATAGATTGCAACAGGACATTACATGCATGCATTCAACTTTGGCTGAATATTTTCTCACCTTGCCTCAACGTTAAATCCCAGAGTGGACCACCTTTGAGCAGAAGCCTTTCACAGAGCATCCAGCGATGCTGAGAATAAAAACTCTCGGCAAGCAGGCTCTACACGCAGCAGCACCACCTCCACGACCACCACCACCACCACGACCACCACCACCTCTCCTCTGGCCGACTGTTTTTTGTTTACTTATTTTTTTCTCTCCACTGTTCTCCCCTTCATCGCCTCCATCCCATCCGTCTCCTCTTTGAGAAATGACAGCGCTCTCTGGAGGAGCTGGTACACATGCCATCTGCTGGTGACGTCACTGGGTGGCAGGTTTGATCACGTGGCCCTGGCCTCAGAGGAGTTTATATCTCTCTATCTCTATAGACTCCCTCTCCTCTTCTTCTCATCCTCCTCCCACTGTACTCTGTCTGTCCCCCCCCCCCCTCTCTCTCTCTCTCTCTCTCTCTCTCTCTCTCTCTCTCTCTCTCTCTCTCTCTCTCTCTCCCTGTAGACTCAACTCATTTGATTTCCGTCACAAACACCAGATAACTTCAGAACCACCACACACAGTGACTTTCACTCGAGGTCCAAGAGAGTTACTAAACTAAATGCTATAGCCAGATGGTCGATGACAAATAAACATATTTTCTGAATCAATATCAGTCTATTCAGGTCATTTCGCATCTTCCAATGTATGGGTTTGTTTAGGTTTTATGAATACAATTATTATAGGCTAATGAATATGCAATGTAGCCTAATTAATATGCATCCCATTTAAATTAATATGCAAACGATGGGAACAGACTCCTAATGACATGATTTAAAGTCACATTAATCCCATATTTGCAAATTGGTTCGCCTTTCAGCATTCACAGTTTGAGGGTACTATCAGTGGTATGTAATGCATCATTTAGAATCACAGTCTCATTGTCTCTTCAACAATGTTTAAGTCTGTTTCTTTACTCTCCACACACACACACACACACACACACACACACACACACACACACACACACACACACACACACACACACACACACACACACACACACACACACACACACACACACACACACACACACACATACGCCCACACATGCTGATCTATACTATACTGCACAGTGGTGGTGCTGGTGCTGTATAGGTCACACACACCAACCACACACAAACCACACACACCAACACACACATCACACTCATATCCACATTGAGAATGAATGAAACCCTTTAATTGCTCCTCTGGGAATTTGCTTTAACGCCATAAAAAGAACAGCAGCCATTGACCCCATACATGACAGCACATAAATAAGAAACATAGACATGGTAGAAAAACCATCCATCAAGAACACCATACATCAAAAGCATGGCATTTTTGAAAAAATCGATCATAGTGCACGTTCCATGGGAGAGTGCCTAAATTTCACAGCATGTGATCAGAGCTTGTTAAGCAGCTGAATGCTGCGCGGGACAGCGGATGCTATGCCTCTGAGTCTGCATCCTGGCCGTGATGCTGTACCTGCACCCTGAATCTAGCAGTGCATATTCACACCAGAGGGGCTGCCGTGGATCTGCTACCATCCTGAAAGCCAATCCCATGGTGTATTGGTCTGCTATGCAAGAAGTATTGCACATTGGTTCCCCAGTTATCTTGCTGCCCAGTTTAACAATCTTGTCCATTTAGTTCTTGTTTTGTACAGACAGTGCCCCATCACCCCCACAACACCGTTTACAAAAGCACAATATGCTCTGTATGCAAGTGTTACGAATTCCCCCCAGACGGCACGTCTAGGCGTAGATGGGAGGGGGAATACGTAACATACCGTAAGTGCATGTAATGCTGGGAACCGCTGGTGCTGTGGGGTAGTGCAACACAAACTACGAGGACAACGTTATATATGGCAACCAACAAGGAGGATTTATTTACAAGTATAATAATACTGATAATAATACTAACAAACACGAGGGAACACACAAAGACTAAGGGGAGGACGCCCAACGGCACCAAAGGAATGAACAGAAGCAAAACACACCCCCCAGACTATAGTGCTAACCCTACCTGTACTAACTACCAAGTCTGCTATTTATTTAACTAACTATCTGTCTTGCCCGCCTAACCTAAACCCAAAAAATACAAGAGGTGGCGCCCGCCGGGTGAAGCTAACCTAATGTATATAGACAAAACCAAACCTGCGTGATGGAGGTGTAAACCCATGGGCTACTTACCTACCTACCTCGCCCTCCCCTGGAGCTAACTACAGATAAGGCGCCGAACACAATGGAAGGACAAACAAACACTAGGCAAGAACAGCGTATGGCACAAACCAAACTCTCCAAACACAATCATCAACACCTGCGACTACCCCCGCCCCCTTCCTATCTCTCAGAAGAGGGAGCGGCAGGTTTAAATACAGAGGCACGCCCCTCTAATTGGCCGACGGATGACAGCCTGGGGACGCCATTGGTGGAAGGACAACGTTGATGGACAGGAGGACGAACCAATACCTGGGAGCGAGACAGGAAGTATAGAAACAGAGGGGAGGGGAACAAACAGACAGACAACAACACCACACGCACACATTTTTGGACGTAACACTCCCACCCATAAAGAGCAAACCTGTAGGGGATTGCGATACCCAGAGGAAAATACAAACAATATACACCTGTCGTGGTTTTTTCTTCTTTTTTTGTTTGCTTTCTTTAACCCAAAGCAAATGTTCAATGAAACCGAAACAAACTACGCGCGAGACAGCGCGTCTGCCATCACATTCTCCGCACCTCTCTTGTGCCTGATCACAAAATTATAGCCCTGTATTACTAAGGCCCACCGCATGAGGCGATGGTTGTGATTGAACATCCGATGCAAAAAAACTAAAGGATTGTGATCAGTGTACACAACTACAGGGAGAACGCTAGAACCAACATAAACTTCCAAAAATTGTAGGGCGAGCAACAAAGCAAGTGTTTCCTGTTCGATGGTGGAGTACCGAGACTGACAGTCATTAAACTTGCGGGAGAAGTAGCAGACGGGGTGATCAATCCCATCTGCATCCCCCTGCAGCAAGACAGCCCCGGCACCAACCATACTCGCATCTACCTCCAGCTTGAATGGTTTACTGAAATCCGGGGCAGTGACAACCGGGGAACTACACAGCAGTGTTTTAACGGCTGCAAATGCACTCTGACACTCAGCTGACCAACAAAATGATACAGTGGGGCTGAGCAAACTCGTCAGAGGTGCCACAACGCTGGAAAAGTTTCTGCAGAAACTGCGGTAATAGCCAGCCATACCTAGAAACCGACGCAATTCCCGTCGGGTGGTGGGTGGAGGAAAAGCTGTAATAGCGGAGACCTTGGCAGTAAGCGTGCAGACTTCCCCTCGCCCCACCTGCTTACCAAGATAGGTGACCGTAGCTTTCCCAAACTCACATTTGGCGAGATTCAAGGTCAATGATGCCTTGGCCAAACACTCAAACACAGTTCTCAAAGAACTCAGATGTTCAGACCAGGAAGCAGAGTAGACAACTAAATCATCCAAATAAGCTGTACAATTCGGAACATCGGCCAATACAATATTTACCAGGCGCTGGAACGTAGCAGGGGCATTGCGCATCCCGAACGCCATAACGGTATATTGCAGGAAACTGTCAGGGGTGACAAAACCAGAGATCTCCGAAGCACGAGGAGTGAGGGGAACCTGCCAATACCCTTTAAGCAAGTCTAACTTGCTGACAAACCTAGCTGAACCAATCGTATCTATGCAGTCGTCTAACCGGGGCAAAGGAAAAGAGTCCGGCACCGTGACAGCGTTCACTTTCCTATAATCTGTACAGAACCTAAATGTACCATCAGGCTTAGGGATCAAAATACAGGGAGAACTCCACGGACTGGAGCTGGGCACTGCCAGGTTATTTTCCCTGTAAATAAGCCACTTCCCGCTTCATGGCCGACCTTTTGGACATGTTGACGCGGTACGCATGCTGCTTGATTGGAGCAGCATCACCAACGTCCAAATCGTGCTCCAGGACAGTAGTGCGACTGGGGACATCACTAAAAAGACAGGGAAAACCATTCACTAAAGCTACAATATCGGCTGTTTGGTCATTATCCAAATGCTCCAGGTGAGACGGGAGAGACAATAGCATCTCGGTGTTGCACAACCGCGCACACAGCGGGAGCGCATTATGCAACCTTAAGCCATTCTCATCGAGACCATTAACAATGTTAAAATCAGGTACCAATGCAGCAGAGGCCACAGACGAGACAGCGGGCCCAGCCATCTTATCGGTGGGGTGTACAGGGGGAACCTCTCTGACATGATAATGCTTCAACATGTTAATATGACAGACTCGAGACGCGCGTCTCCTATCTGGAGTCTGCACAACATAGTCAGTGTCACTGAGCTTTTTCTCAACCAAGTAAGGCCCTGCAAATCGTGCAGAGAGAGAGGATCCGGGGACTGGCAAGAGAACTAAAACTTGGTCACCTGGTTGCAAGGAGCGAGGAACAGCCTTCTCATCAAAATGACACTTCATTTTCCTTTGGGAGGAAGAGAGCGCTTCCTTCGCTAAAGCGCATGCATCGTGCAACCGCTCCCGGAATTGACTGACATAATCCAAAACGCTTTTGGATCCCGTGTTAGTAGACATTATCTGTTCTTTCAGCACCTTTAAGGGACCACGGACTGTGTGTCCAAAAACTAATTCAGCAGGGCTGAATCCAAGCGATTCCTGAACGGTTTCGCGAATTGCAAACACTACCAAGGGAACACCCTCGTCCCAATCCTTCTCAGTGTCCATGCAGTATTTACGCAGCATGGACTTCAGTGTTTGGTGCCACCTTTCCAAGGCACCCTGACTCTCAGGATGGTAGGCACTGGAGATCTTATGAGAAATAGCCAGGGATTGTAAAACATGCTCAAATAACTGCGAGAGGAAATTCGTTCCTTGGTCCGTTTGGACTACCTTCGGGAGACCGAAGGTAGAGAAGTACTTAACCAGCACTTTAACCACAGCCTTTGAGGTGATGTTTCGCATGGGGATTGCCTCCGGGTATCTAGTAGCAGAACACATAATGGTTAATAAAAACTGATTCCCAGACTTAGTCCTTGGTAGCGGGCCAACACAATCAACGATCACTTGCTCGAACGGCTCTCCCATCACAGGAATAGGGTGGAGAGGAGCAGGAGGAATGACCTGATTTGGCTTCCCAGTAATTTGGCAGGTATGACAAGTACGGCAGTACTGAGCTACATCTGATTTCATACCAGGCCAAAAGAAATGACGGAGGACACGATCATAGGTCTTAGTAACCCCCAAATGACCAGACCAAGGAATATCATGGGCCAGGGACAACACCTGTTGACACAAGGCTTTAGGAACCACAACCTGAACTACCGTGCTCCAGACATTATCGATACCAGCACGGGGCTTCCATATACGCATCAAGAGACCATGTTCTAGAAAGTAGGCTACCTTCTTAGTCTTTGCTTCTTCTTTACTAGTGGTGGAGGCAAAGCATTTCACAAGGCTAACATCCTCCATTTGTGCAGTGATCAGCTTCGCACGGGTAACGGGCAACTCCAACTTACTACTATCAGGCACGTCCTGATTCACAACACTCTTGGTGTCGGGACACACAAGGAGGGGGTAACTGAGCCTTCTCACTGGAGAATACTGGGGCAAGCACCGTTGTCAGCCAAGCCAATACATTACCCCATCGGCTTGACTGTGCACGCGTCACCACACAAGCAGGGAAGACCTCAGGGAATTCCACGCCTAATACGTCACTGCAAGAGTGTGCGTCAGGAGTATCCAATACCTCCAACACCGGCATTACTTGGCCTCCCGCTATGTCATTTCCCAATATCATGGACACACCCTCAACGGGAAGCTGCGGCGGCACTCCTACTCTGAAGCGTCCAGTAACCAAATCCGAGACCAAGTGAACTTTGTGTAGGGGCACAGGCACACAACCCATCTCAATGCCTTGCAGCAACACATTAGAACCACAGTAGGACTGCTCAGACCAGGGCAACACATCCCAGAGAATTAAGGACTGCGCAGCACCAGTGTCTCTTAAAATCTGTATCGGTTTCTGGTCTGTCGGGTCTCCGGTAAACGAAATTAACCCTGTAAATATGAACGGCTGATAGGTGGGATCAGGAGGGACACAGCTAGGCTCAGAACAGACCTTCCGTAACCGCTTCGGTGCTGTCTTAATCAAGCCAACGCCTTTTCTGGCCGGAGGCGATGATTGCTTATGTTTCAGTGTGATACAGTCAGCAACAACGTGTCCTCTCTTATGACAATAAAAACACTCACGCTCCTCTTTCGACCCCCGAGTCACCACTGGACCCCTACTAGTTTGGGAAGTAGACTGACTCTCTGTACTCCTATTATCATGGCGATATGTTGCGAACACAGTCTTGTGGGTTAACACGAACTCGTCCGCAAGCACCGCTGCCTGAGAGAGAGTCGCCACTTTCTGCTCATTCAGATACACCACCAACCGTTCTGGGAGCCCTCTCTTAAATTCTTCCAGCAAGATTAACTCCCGAAGGCACACATAATCGGACGCCTTGCTCGCTGAGCACCACCTGTCCAAGAGAGTCTCTTTCTCTCGAGCAAACTCAACATAGGTGCTGTTCGGGGATTTCCTGTGATACCTGAACTTTTGCCTATAAGCCTCAGGCACCAGCTCATAGGCACGTAACACTGCGGCCTTCACCACCTCATAGGTTAGACTGTCCTCCAGAGTAAGCGCAGATATGACCTCCTGAGCCTTGCCAACCAGCTTACACTGCAACAGAATAGGCCAAACATCCTTAGGCCAGCACAGAGAAGCTGCAATGCGCTCAAACACACTAAAGTAGGACGCCACTTCAGTCTCCCTGAATGGAGGAACCAAGGCAATGTTTTTACTTACGTCAAATTTGTCGGATGGGGGAACGGGTGGCATAGACCCTCCAGAGGATGATCGCACAACAGGAGCCAAGGCGGTCTCCCCAGCCCGTAACTCCAGCTGCCGAATCCTAACCTCCTTATCGATCTCGAGTCTCTTGACTTCGAGGTCGTACTCGATTTGCCTGGCGTGCGCCCTGTCTTCTTTCTCCAACTGGAGACGTGCTAGCCGAACCTTAAGGCGAGCACCCACGCCCGACCCTGACCCTCCCGTGGAAAAAGAGACCGGCTCGAACCGCTGTAAGGTGACTGGGGTTCTGGGGCGTACCACAGGGTCGGCCTCCACCTTCCCTGCAGAAGCACCTTTACCCGGCCCCATCACGCTGCTCTCATCCAATTTGAAGGCATCAGCGTTGGCATTACCAGCCGCACTCTCAACAGGGATACCCAAAGCAGGGAACGCTGGGCTTTCCAGCACACCGCACTCCACCAATCCGGCCAACAACTACTAGGACAACTGATAAATGCACATGGATGCTTTATTTACAAGTATTATAATAATAATATTAATAATAACAAAACATGAGGGAACACCAAGAGACTAAGGGGAGGATGCCCAACGGCACCAAAGGAATGAACAGAAACAAAACACACTACCCAGGCTATAGTTCTAACCCTACCTGTACTAACTACCAAGTCTGCTAATTATTTAACTAACTATCTGTTCTTGCCCGCCTAACCTAAACCCAAAAATACAAGAGGTGGCGGCCCGCCGGCGTGAAGCTAACCTAATGTTATATAGACAGGAACCAAAACCTGGCGTGATGGAGCGTGTAAAACCCATGGGCTACTTACCTACCTACCTCGCCCTCCCCTGAGCTAACTACAGATAAGGCGGACGAACACAACGGTAGGACAACACAAACACTATGCAAGAACAATCGTATGGCACAAGACCAAAACTGCCTCCAAACACAATCATCACAGCACCTCCCCATCGCGTGGGTTCATCTGCAGCATGGCCTCCCAGTCGCTCCATCCCTCCACAGCGTGCTCCATAGTGATGTGATAATGAAGTCAGCTGAGCGCAATCTGTAGCCTTCTAAAAACAAAAGCTGATCCCGCCCCCCCTTCCCCCGCCACCACTTTCAATTATGACGCCTTTTAATTTCACAGCTAGCTGGTGAGGGAGGGCGTCCCCGTAACACGCCGCCATGCCAGGGGACTGTTCTGGTAAGTGTGTGTCTTGTTGTGCATTTGGACGTGCACGTGAACGCTTGCATCTTCATTGTGCATGCTTGTGTGTGTGTGTGTGTGTGTGTGTGTGTGTGTGTGTGTGTGTGTGTGTGTGTGTGTGTGTGTGTGTGTGTGTGTGTGTGTGTGTGTGTGTGGTGTGTGTGTGTGGTTGCGTGCGCGCATGTGCATGTGTGTGTTGTGTGTGGATGCAATGATTTATTGCCCAAAAAAGACCAGAGAACTAATTAACACAGTAATTAATTAATAGACATTTGCATATTTGCATTTGCAATTACTGCAGTGAAGTGATTAGTCTGAGATGAGTTTGACTCATCAGATGTTGGTGTGTTTGCTGGGCCGGAAAGACCCACGGCAGCTGAGGACGTGTGTGTGTGTGTGTGTGTGTGTGTGTGTGTGTGTGTGTGTGTGTGTGTGTGTGTGTGTGTGTGTGTGTGTGTGTGTGTGTGACCTATACAGCCCATGTGCGTTTGTCGCCGTTGGGCGTCCTCCCCTTAGTCTTTTTGTGTTCCCTCGTGTTTGTTAGTATTATTATCAGTATTATTATACTTGTAAATAAATCCTCCTTGTTAGTTGCCATATATAACGTTGTCCTCGTAGTTTGTGTTGCACTACCCCACAGCACCAGTGGTTCCCAGCATTACATGCACTTACGGTATGTTACGTATTCCCCCTCCCATCTACGCCTAGACGTGCCATCTGAGGGGGGAATCGTAACAGGCAGCAACACAGGCCAGAACCATGCAGCCATTAGCTGTACTTTAAGACGATGCTCAGGTAGATTTTGAGGTTCACAGCTCTGAAAACATGCTAACGACCTATTAAATGTTGTTCTGTCTGAGCCCAAGTGCTGCTGAGACTACTTCTGAGAAAAAAAGACGTGTAAGACAGTAATGAAAAGCTGAAGATAAAAATATGAAAACAGATGGTGGGCTGACAAACAGCGAGCAACCAGATGCTGCAACCCTCTGCTCAGGGAAGTTGGATTCAGGGATGCTCTTCATAGCTGGAGGCAAATGGCTCGAATATAACAACTAAATAAAACAATATATAATAAGAAATACTTGTTTACTGCATTAGGGACATGACAACAAAACGACATACTGTTAAAATTCACACAAATAATGGAAAACTATATATATATATATCGCCAGATTTTATTCTTTAAGTGCATGTGTGAGTATTGATGTTCATTAATTTCTCTTTTCTATTTTAAGTGAATAAATATGCTCGATTGATAATTGGCATAGAGATGGGTTTGGGTCTGTTTGTTTCTGTGTGTGTGTGTGTGTGTGCGTGTGTGTGTATATTATGCACCAAGCATATTTGAGCATCATTAATATGATAGTGATTACAGATTTTTTTGACTGCACATATGATCCATTTCAATAAACATTTTTGTTTAGGAGAATAAGAAATTATATATAAGAATACAATTTGCGTTCTTGTTTTTTCCTATTATCTATTATTTCTACTCGAGCTATTGGCTCAACACTACATCCATTTTACCTGCGGCTGCTAACAGCCAATGGGCTGGCTGGGGGTTTATACAGACTAGACTTGACACACACACACACACACACACACACACAGTAGGAGTGTGGTCTGTACACAGACAAAGCGGAATAAATTTAGCTGGCTTGAAGCCGTCTCTGTTGAAGCCAGCTCTAGATTAAAGAGCTGGAGTCCCTCTTGCCACAGAACGGCATCCAGGGAGCTGGGAGTCTGTCCCACTCTGGTGAGCTGCTCCTGGATAAAAGAGATGCCCATCGGTTCAGAGACCCCGCTGAAGTCATTGACTTTACTGGAAACTGTTATTTCAGGGCTGGGTTTATTTCAGGGGGCACATGCACTAGTCTAATAGCTGTGAAAGCTATGTGTACTCATTATCCACATCATGTTTGCTGTTCATATGGTTTCAATAAATCAGTGATCATAAACCAGCATGGTCTACTTACTTCACACTGTAATGGGCTAGATTATGATTAAGCTCAAATAGCAAAACATATGTACCGTATCATGCGTTAATGCAGCTTCTACAATATACATTTATTGAAAGGGCCATGAGTGTTTCTGTTTCATGGCCGCTCCATGCTGGGGGACCACTACAGCTCACGCTGCCTGAGGTTCACGGGGGTCACGGGGGTCACTGTACTTCCCAGGCTGGACAGCGACCCTGCTGCTCCTCCGTCGCTCTGTAGCCAGCAGGGGGCGCCTTCACACGCAGAAGACACGCTGGGTCCTGGTGTTCCACGCAAATGTGCTTCATGGATCTCATCCAAGTTTTGATATGGAAATTCCTTCCAGAAAGAATCGGCATATTAGGAAGCTGTAGGTGCAGCAGCAGGTGCAAGGGTAAATTTTAGCATCCAGCATTGTTTCTTATCCCCCCCCACCTCCAAAACAAATATCGAAATATCAAGCCTAATGCTAAATGATTAGTTACAGAATAGCAACCCCAAAGAGGCATTTAGCCTATTGCAGCACCGCAATGCCTGCTAGCAGAATACACCAACTACCGTCCAACTACCGTCACTCCAACTCAGACCACTTTGGCGTATGACTGACAGCCTTAAATGGACAACTGGCTGTCAGCCTTATCAACATCAATAAAGTCAAAGCATAGTAACTGACTGACCCATACCTCGAAAATGATGTACTGCAATGTGGCGGCATGCAGCAATGTCGACAGAGGCCTCGTCCGTCTCACTGGGAAAACCAATTCCTGGTGTTCCGGTCAGGTTTACTACGGCAGGAGGACACTGCCTTGCGTGTGAATGAGTTGTGGGAGTGGTTGAGCCTTGTGAGCCCCCCCCCAGCTGTTGTTATTGCACACACGTGTTAAAGAGATGAATGAACTCTGACCTCACCAGGTCCTCTCACTGCCCCTCCCATGCACACACTCACATACACACATGCACACATAGTTAGTACACAGTCCATGCACTCACATAGTGTCACTACAGAACTTACGACTTATGACATACATACATAGATGCATAGATACATACATACATGGTCTGTACTTACTTTCTTCTATACTTTTTTCATATTTCTTTTTGTTCTTTATATTTCCTTGTTGTTAGATGCCTATTTTTTTTATATGCCTTGCTGTTTATATGCTTATGTGAAATTATGCTTTTCCAATTCGTGTTATTTGTGTTGTATTGTTCTTTTGCATATTCCACTGGGCCTCACCACTTTTTAATTTCACTGCACATCTTGTACGTGCATGTGACAATTAAACTTCTTGAATCTTGAATCTTGACTGCAGATGTATGCTTGTCGAGACACACTCACACTCACACACACACACACACACACACACACACACACACACACACACACACACACGCACACAGAAAAGACGGGGAAACAAGGAGATCAAGACTTCCTCTTGATCCCCTGATCTCTTATATTAGCATGTATACGTCTCCTAATAGAGGCGTGTTAATGAGCCGTGTTAGCCGTAAGAGTTGCGATGCTGGAATCATTAAGATAATGTGTCTTTCTAATGCAATGGAAAGTGTTCTGAAGCTGCATGTTGGCTCAATGAAGTACAGATGACCTATTGGTTGTTGTCATGAAGTTCATATAATTCTACATGTATAAACAAACTGAGAGGGGGTGGGAGACTTTGATTACAGGCCCCTTGTGCTTATCAGACAATTGCTACATCAATTGTTATAGGATAGACAGGTACTCACATTCTCTAACTAAACACCTTTTACATTTTATTTAGTTTTATCTTCAACAGTACAGACAGCACAGTTATCCTTCTTTCAGATCAGACATTTGCTCTGGATTTTAGGGGACATTTTTGCTTTGTAACTCATCTGCCCCCTTACACATATACACAGATGATATTCCTCCGGTTTATTTGAATTTTTTAAGTTTTGACTTCTTTGCTTATTTAATAGTACCCCAAATATAAGCTTTCACATGTATTTATAAAAAAATTTATTTTTTTATTTTTTTATTAATTAATTAATTAATTAATTTAACAGGGACAATGCACATCAATTAACATTTCAGTTTCCACATCAATGTAAATGTGCCAGATTTAGCCACAAAGCTAATTTCCATCCGCAGTCCCTGGGCAGGTTCAACACACCAACATATAAAACATAAAACATAAAACAAAACACAATCACACGACCGAAATCACATCACAACACAGTGCAGCACCTAAAACACAACCACAGATCCCACAAAAACATCAAACACAAAGTATAAACACAACAAGAGAAAACCAGCTATCCACCACCAAAACTGAAAAGAAATCACATCCACGACCTCCACAACACTAAAATCTAAAATCTCTCTCTCAACAGCTTCATTCCAGTCAAGAATGGTTGCAATTTTGATGAGTCTTGAGCCATTTTTTTAAGTGAGTTTCAAAGGTGGGGAAAGTGGGACTTTCCCTTGGTCGGTGGTATGTTGTTCCAAATCATAGTACCCTTGATTGATAAAACAGATTGACCAAATGTTGTCCGTCTAAAAGGTATCTCACAGTCCCCTCTAGCCCTTGTAGTTGTTCTAGTATTGCTTGTTCTAAAATTAATATATTCGTTTAATGGAGGTGGGGCAAGACCATGGAGTAGCTTATAAACAGCGCAGGCATATTTAAACATTTTAAAATTCTCGAAACTTAACAAATTGTGTTTCTCTAAGATGTTACAATGATGAAAGGAAAAAGGCTTTCTGTCAAAGATTTTTTATAGCTTTTTTAAAAAAGGGATTCTATTCTTCTTGGTTTGAGTGTTGTTAAACTTGTAAGTGACCAGTTCGTGAAGCAGTATTCAATATGAGAAAAAATCATCGAGTGAAGAAACATCCTAGCCGCATTTTCTGAGAGCGATGGTCTAATTTGCCTAAAATTATGGAGATTAAATGTAATAGTTTTTGATATCTTTTTTACATGACTCTTAAATGATAATGTAGAATACAATATAACACCAAGATATTTTAATTCTTGAACAATTTCGAGTTCTTCCCCTTCCATAAATATATTTGAATGTGTCCTTTCTATAAGTTGTTTAGAGAACATCATACACAGTTTTTAAGATTCAATAACAGGCATGAATTGATTAGCCATGTCTGTACATGATGGGTCAGTGCAAATGTAAGATTTTGCGAGGCTTCTTGAGCAGTTTTTACATGTGTAAAGATTACAGCATCATCTGCGTACATTTGGATATTGATATCTTTACATATATTTGGCAGATCATTAATATATAAAGAAAACAAAATTGGTCCAAATATGGAGCCTTTGGGGGACACCTACTGGACACTCAAGGTAAGGGGATTTGATACCGTTGACAGTAACAGTGTTTCCTATTTGTTAAATATGATTTCATCCACAAAATGGCTTGTTCAGAGAAGTTGAAGTATGTTAATTTAGAAAGGAGAATTTGGTGGTCAACTGTATCAAATGCCCTTTTCAAATCCAAAAAAATGTAAGTTTAATTGTTTTTGTTTTTGCCTGTGAATTCCAGTGTAATAGTTACATATACACAAATTGATCTCTCGTAGTTTTAACTCTGCAAACTCCAACTGATAGGTGCACAGATTCCCACCCACAAATTACGATGCAAAATGTAACAAAAACAACAAACGAAACAAAAGTTACGTAACAACAGCAACATGGCGCCAGCAATTTTGTCATCATGGCGCTCTGCTCTGATTGGCCGGCACTTGGCTGTCTTCCTAGGTCACAGATGATCCAATAGGCCCATCTGGCACGTCGTTTTTGGACGTGTTCACACGTTAATTACGTGTGGGTTTTTGCCTAGATGGCCTTCCATAAAAAACAACGTGTTCACACGTCGTTTTTTGTCACACACACACACACACTTGGGTTTCTGATAACTCACAGACTTCCCCCCTCCCAACCACTGTGTCCCCCTCCCCCTTCCAGACTCCCTGGGGGAGGGCTACAGAGGGTGGGACTTGGCACCCACACGCACTGTGGCCTCGCTCCACAAAAGTGCGGCAGCAAAACATTCATTATGTTTCGTTTTGTTTCAAAGTTTAGGAAATGTTATAAGTTGTTGCAGTCCTTCGCCAAATACAGATATTGATTGAATGGGTACATGTGTGAACACCCGTATTTCTAAATGTGTATGTTGCGTGTTTATGTGTAGCAGCAGCGCAGCCGTATGTTTATGTTCATGTTTATGTTTTAACATAACACGACACTGTGCTGATATTTTGCAGTTGCTCAAATCTTGATTGTAAGCGCCTACGCATTTATTGTTCTCAGTTCTCATATTTACAATAAAAAAAGACCAGCAAGAATGGGAATATAAAAAACATGAAAGGCAGTATAAAAATGTAAAAAATATGAAAACAATCTAGAATAAAGTGAGTATAGACCATGTATGTCTGCATGTATGTATGGCATACGTTCTGTAATAAGTTATGTAGTGAAACTATGTAAGCGCATGTACTGTGTACTAACTATGTGTGCATGGGTGTATGTGTGGGGTGTGTGTATGGGTGGGGCAGTGGGGGGGCCCTAGTGAGGTCAGAGTTCACAGTCCTGATGGCCTGTGGAAAGAAAGTTAATTTTAGTCTCTCTGTTCTTGCAGCATGACTGCGTAGGCGCTTCCCTGAACACAGCAGTTGGAACAGTTTGTTGTTGGGGTGGTGAGGATCCTTCATGATCCTGCAGGCTCTGGTTTGACACCTCCTGGAGTACAGGTCCTGCAGGGTGGGGCCAGGTCCTGCAGTGTAGTGCCAATACTGTGTTCAGCACTACCCTATGCAAAGCCCTCCTGTCCTGAGAGAAGCTTTTGCTGAACCAGGCAGTGATGCTCCCCGTCAGGATGCTCTCCACCGCACCAGCGAAGAATGTCTGAAGGATTCTCTGGGAGACTCAGAATTACCTCAGCTGCCTGAAGTGGTAGAGGCACTGCTTCACCTTCCCCACCAGAGTGTCAATGTGTGTAGTCCAAGTCAGATCCTCTGTGATGTGGACTCCCAGTTACCCGTAGCTGATCATCCTCTCCACAGCAGTCCCATTAAGTGGTGTGTAAGTCCACAATCAGCTCCTTAGTTTTGGAGCCATTCAGCGCACAGCACTTGTTCAGTCCCAGCTCAATCAGCTTACCAGCCAGTCTGCTGGGAACTATGGTGTTGAAAGCATATCTAAAGTAAATAAACAACGTTCTCGCATAGGGACAATAGTGAACCACTTGAAGCAGGTCTGGTAAATGACTTGATCAGGCACCAGCAGGGTCAGCCATGTTTCCGTCAGACAAAAAACATTATTTATTACAGTGGCACACACGCAAGCATGCACACACACACACACACACCCACCCACACACACACACACACACATACCCATACACTCCCTCTCTCTGACACATACACACACACACAGTTTGCATGAACATGCGGAGACCAAAATATAAACACATAGGACCATGTGCATTGCCACCCACTGCTTGGAAGGCATTTGGTATTCTAATAACTGATGAATATGTATCACCAAATGGTTGGTGATACATATACATATAAGGGTGGGAGATAAGTTATTCTCTCCATCCTAGTAAACCATTTCTGTAGATAGTAGAAGGAGATGTAGAAAAAGAAGATTTTACAATGATGGTTATGTTCCTGCTGAGGGCGGTTGGTGTTGAATGGCAATTATATCATGTAGGCCACTGGTTTTCAAACTATTAATATATTTGTTCAGTACCATGAAGTACCCTGAGGTTGATTAAGGTTGCAATGCGATGCAAGGCATGCACCCTATAATGTGATATCAAAGCAAACCATGTGTTCAGATGTGGAGATTCATATTCAAGATTCAAGAAGACTTTAATTATCCCGAGGGAACTTATCGTGCAGCATAAAAGTCAGAAAGAACACAGGGGAGAAATATACACCACACAATATACAGTCTAAGGAGGGACTGCATTGAAAAAACAAAAACAACAAACATGTATCAACAACCAGATGTGGAGATTCATATTAAAGCTCCCATATACTCCCAGCATGGTGAGGATAGCATCAAATGTGCACATATCAGATCTCCTGCAGTTGTCACAGAGGGAAGACTGTGTTTCACTAATATCTGCACATTTTGTTCGATTGGTCACACATTACTGTGTTTCTCATGCTTAAGCATCTTGGACGATGCAGAGAGCCGTGTGTGAGATATGCATATGTGTGCAAGATGTAAACACTAATTCATAGAACCTAATGTGTTGGAATTTGTTAATCTTGAAGGCATCTAGTCAACAAAAGAAATGCACAGATAGTTCAGGTCTGTACAAAACAATTTTCCTTTAAAAGAAAATGCTTAAATTGACATTGAATTGAAAACCTTGAAAGCAATACATTAAGTACTTGTTAGCTTTTGCATTATTTTGGTTACATTAATTAATTATATTAACTCCCTTGAGACATCTATCAGATAATGTCCCAGGATGGTATTATAAGATGTGAATATCACCTGTATTGAGCTTTGGCTTAACTTGAAGACATATGGACAGCAAGCCGGCAAAATCTGCAACATTTTAAAATGTTAGGAGAATTCAGTAGCCAGTATTCATGAGCCATTTTCCCAAGGATTGTGTCACCACAGTTAGTGGGGGCAGTGCCTCCACCAAGGCAGTGTGATCTTAAAGGTTCTCATCAAAATGTTTTGAATCTTTGCTCATTTGTTTACCACAAGCTACTAGATTCTTGGATGGTCAAACATGCTAGCTTCAAAACCAGATTCCCCAGCTTGACTGGACAACACCAGATTATTCCCTTGTCAAGCCAATCTGCATTCTGGGCATTTGAAGTGAAGACCCATGCAAATGGAAATCTGGTGGCCGACTTCTTCTGAATCTGCAGGAAAGCTCTTGGCGCAGAGAGGCCCCTGTACAGTGCTCACTCTGATGGCTTTCACAAGCCATGCAATTTGCTTATCGACAAGCTTGCCGTCAAAGTAAAAACACAACTTTTACTCTAAGATATGTCAATAAGACTTTTAATTACAAAAATATTACAAACACAGACGCATGCATCCCCTTCTTCAAACATGCATTCACGCAGACACGCATACGCACACACTCACTTAAAAAAA
Source organism: Coryphaenoides rupestris (assembly GCA_002895965.2). Lineage (NCBI taxonomy): Eukaryota > Metazoa > Chordata > Actinopteri > Gadiformes > Macrouridae > Coryphaenoides > Coryphaenoides rupestris. The sequence goes on along the minus strand of PIJE02000236.1, from coordinate 300,023 downwards.
CCTCTATGTACCATGTCAGAGAATGGCCTGGCATCGTTAAAGCAAAGAACAACACATCTTACATTGGTTTGAAGAGCCTACTGTTCTAATTCAAAGGAGCAGAGCTACCTGCTGGTATGCACTACAGTATGTAGGCAGACTTTATTGTTCTCCTCTAGCTTCCCTCTGGATCTCAGCCTCGTCCTCTGCTGCCCTCTAGTTGCATCTTGATGCTCGGCTTTCTACCATCAACCTGTCCTCACCGTTGCAGGTCCTTGCAGACATTCATGCATCGATCATTTAATATCCGGTCGATTGTTGGATTTTTTTTCCTGAGCACAGGCCACGTGCCTTGCGTGGCGTGGGGCCCTGTGGGGCCCTGTGGAGCAAGCTGTAATATGTGTGTTTGTTTGTTTACCTTTGTACCTGTCGAAAAACCACCAGACACACAAATAGACAAACAAATGTCTATAGGCACCACTGATCCCTCACATGGAGACAATTCCTGAAGACTCTCCCCAATGCAGAGATAGAGAGAGGAAGAGGAGGGGGGGGGGGGAGGGAGTAGGAAGAGGGGTGCACGGTGGAAGCTGGCTGTTCAAGGACGATAATAAAAAGTGCAGCAGGAAGGAAGCCATGAGGGAGCAGTTAACGAGCCGGGAGGAAGTGCATGTCCTTCTATGGCTGAGGATCGGGACCACAGTCATTTGCATCGGCCGTGTTTACAGAGAAGGACGAGGGCTTGACTGATGCCTCGTGTTTGCTTTGCTCCGCCTGCTGCGCGTCTCTCGGCAGGAGGCCACACTGGGAGCCCACGGCGCCAGGAGTGGGAGACACCAGCGCAAGGAGTGGGAGACACCAGCGCAAGGAGTGGGAGACACCAGCGCAGAGTGGGAGACACCAGCGCAGGGGCCGCACCGGGGGGGGCCCTGCTCGGACCCGGGACTATGCTTCTCACTTTGAACTGAAAACACAGGTGAGTAGCCAAGCGATATGAGGGAATAATATATATATCCGTGTGTCTGTGTCTGTGTGCCAAAAAGTTTCCCAGGCTCTTATTACCAATTTGTCCAATACATTTGTTTTGTAATTAGAATAATTAATGAATGAATAATGATAACATGAATATAGAATATTATATTAAATATATAATATATATATATACATACAGTATTATTGTATATATTATATTCTTATTATTATTATTAAACATCATTAAAACATTGCAACAATGAAAATACAAATACCATGTTAAAAAATAAAATAAATGAAGACATTCAGTTTTTATGTGTGTGTGTGTGTGTGTGTGTCTGTGTGTCTGGTTGTGGGCTGTGTGTCTGGTGTCTGTGTGTGTGTGGTGTGTGTGTGTGTGTGTGGTGTGTTGTGTTGTGGTGCTGTGGTGTGTGTGTGTCTGTGTGTGAATGGTGGTCTGTGGTGTTGTGGTCTGTTGTGTCTGTGTGTGTGTGTGTGTGTGTGTGCTGTTGGTGGTGGCCTGGTCCATTATGGTGTACTGTATTTAGGCCGCCACTGTACCAGGTTTGCTCTCTAATTTCTACCCTCTAATTCTGGCTCTAATTTTCTCCCCCCCCCCCATTACTGCAGCTGTTTCTGGCCATGGCGACTGAAGGTGGTGGGTTGAAGAAGAGGGCGACACTGGTGATGTCGCGGCTCCAGTGGGGGAGCATGGACCTGCCCGAGTCCTTGAAGCCCAAAGGCCCACCCCGGGGTATGGAGCTCTCTCCTCGATCAACTCTCAGTAGAAACTACACACTGCCATTTGTTTTCTGATCTCCAGGCGAAACCAAGCATCCAGTTTCGATCGAAGGCTTTCCCTTTAGGATGTTCAGGTTACTGTTCCGACTAGCAAAACAAGTAAAACACTGTTTTTCGTGTGACCTGAGGGCCATTATAGGTGCGTATTTACGACCAGACGTGACGAGCGTGTAGACGCTCCCTCCCTAAATAGTTTACTTGGATTTACACCGCGTAACAGTGAGAGAGTAGGAAAGAAAATTGGAAATGTGAAATTCTTCTGAATGTTTTAGTGACAGATAAGGGACATCACATGGATGAGCTGGTCTCCAAGCATCACATGACGGTTGCTTGCTGTTTTGAGTTTTGTCAAATACTAATTTATCTTGTTAACGTATTTGGATATAGCCGATATGATGGGATTATTTTTGCTTCATCAAGACCTATACAACAACATATATTTCAAGATTCAAATATTTGTATTTGTACATACAAATATGTGAACAGTAAAATTAAATGTGGAGCGCTCCGATGAATGAAAGGAACAATAACAAGGCAACAACAAGGGGGGTGTAAACATAACACAAAAACCCATAATATAAATAGGTACCACTTTACAATAAGGGTACATGAATGCTGGAATAAGCATTAATTGGCAGTTCATTAATGGTCTAGTAATCATCTCGGTAATTTACAAATGGTGTTCATGTTAATTAAGGTAATGGTGTTCATGTTAACTAAGGTATTAATTTACATTATTTAATAGGGCTAACCCTAACCCCTATGCTAATGCTATATAATAATACTTATTACTACATTAACTAATGTTAACTAATGGTTAATTAAGGTAGCCTTATTGTAAAGTGTTACCTATGAATATGAAACAAAATTATAAATAGAAAAGTAGTAATAACATATTATAATATAATAATGTATCCCTGTATCGTATTGTAAATCATGTATTCAGGGTGTCCTGTGTTTGTCACGACGATGCAAGTCAGACACAAGGCAGACCTCACTGCTTGTGTGAGGTTGTGTGTGTGCGTGTGTGTGTTTCTCTTCCTCCTGCAACCTGTGTGTTTATTCATGGCCATGTTTATTCTTACAATGGTGCTGGGTAGATCATGAGACTCATGGCGTGTCATGCTGTGTCATGCTATGTCAACTGCAGATAACACCCGGCAGGACAGCATCAGACAGTGGCTCACTACAACTGTCGAAGAGTGAGTATCTGTCATTGTGTGTGTGGCAAACCATGTGTTGTATGTGCACCTTTCTGGATGCGCATACATGGACTGTGGTGAACTGGGGTCTCTTTCAAGAGCCTGGGCTTCCAGGTTAACCAGTTATTTTAATTCAGATGTAAAGGAATGCTGTGAGTATTCAGTTTCAGTTGCCAAGATCAGGCTAATCTCTTACCTAAAGCAAACCTAGTTAGCAGGTTATCTTCTAAGCGATAACTTATTTCTATCGACTCATTGGTTTAGATAATAACGACAAACTACTTTACATGGTCACTATTGTATTCCAAGGTGTATTGTTTTTCCTTCTTTTTAACATTTTACCTCAGCAATCAACTTAATGTGATATGTCTAAATTGAAGAAATAGGTGATTTCTACAGTAGACATTGAGTAGAAATGTGTTCACCCTTACCTACATGATTTAAGTAATGATTTATGTGAAAATGGTTTGTCCCTTTGTCAAACCTTGCTCACTGCACACCGAGCTGAACCCATTATAGTCCTGGGATATTCTGTTTGTATTTCTTTAAACCTATCACCACCGTCTTGGGCGGTGCTAAGCCCACAATGCATTGGCATTTGCCCTTGCAAAATATATTTGTTTTTTTGGAACATTTGCACCTCGGGAGGCGAGCCCAGGCATTAACATGGTTAAATCCCTGGAAAATAACACCACATGAAATAAAATACGCAATAAAAGCACTGAAATAGCGATGACGGCACTCCCTGATGGATCACATTTTCAGGGTGACCGCAGATCTTTCAGGGTCCACTTATCCCAGCTTGAGTGAACTTGTTCCTTGAGATTAAACTTGGCTGTTCTGAAACCGAGAAACATGACGTCCAGTCCAGGAAATTGCTCGCTTGAGTCAGTTCTGGTTTAAGATGAAACATATCCTAAGCTGCTACTTGAAACAGACCCTCCTCACATTCAGACACACACACACACACACACACACACACACACACACACACACACACACACACACACACACACACACACACACACACACACACACACACACACACACACACACACACACACAAACACACACACACACACACACACACACACACACACACACACACACACACACACACACACACATGGACCCCCCACACATAAACACAAACACACCTACACACACCTACACACACACAGACACACACACACACACACACACACACACACACACACACACACACACACACACACACACACACACACACACACACACAAGTGTGACATATCTTGTGATATAACATACTGTATCCTGCTTGTGCTTGCTGTGAGTTTATTTATATGTGTTAAATCCATGTGTGTGTGTGTGTGTTTGTGTGTGTGTGTGTGCGCATGCCGTGTGTCTCATGGTCACATGTCTTGTGCCATCTTATCCCTTGGTCTTTCCTTGTAACAACACTGACGTGTGATTCCAGGGAGGATGCAAAGCGAGAGGTCGCTGCCCCGGAGTCGTCAGGTATGGCCACTGGACATCAGATCCACTCTTGAACCTTGCCTGGATCTTCCTTGTTCTCTTTGCTCTTTCATCATGTCTTTCTTTTATCCTCGGCAAAACATGTTATGTCCGATTCAGCTCCTCAATATGGTGAGTACCATTCTTGGTTTGTGCCTGAACGTGCCGTGCTGTGAGCAGTGTGTTATTGTGAGGAGTGATGCTTGGCATACAGCCTTTAATGACGGCACTCCAAGTCACAATGCTTCTTGACTTCTGATGAACTCCACCAGAGAAAACAAAGATGAAAGTTAAAATGTTTGTCTTTTATCATCTACAAAATAGACAGAATAGACAATGAAAAATGTAAATGAGAGAGAGATAAACAAGAGGCAGAGAGAGAGAGAGGTGAATTGTTAGGGATGGCTATTAGATTATCAAATATATTGCTATCTTCTCAAATGAATTATTCTATTGTTTGTTATTCTGAGGTTGTGATCCTACTTTACCCTCCAGACTCTAGCTATAGAATCTGTCCTTGTAGAGGGTAACAGAGACAGAAAATGGGATGGGAACTCCAGAACCATTTAGCTCTTTTGAGACTGTGACGCCCCCCCGCTTGTGCTTTAGGGGTAGCACGTTGTGTGTGTGTGTGCTTCAGGGTTAGTGTGTTGTGCGTGTGCGCTCGCTTCGGTTCTAGTGTGTTGTGTATGTGCGCTCGCTTCGCTTTTATTGTGTGTGTGTGTGTGTGCACTCGCTTCAGTGTTAGTGTGTTGTGAATGTGCGCTCGCTTCAGCGTTAGTGTGTTGTGTATGTGTGTGCGTCAGGGTTAGTGCGTTGTGTACATTCGCTTGCTTCGGTTTTAGTGTGTTGTGTATGTGCGTTTGTCCCTGAACACCACCCCCCCCCACCCCGTTCCCCCGGTGTCACCCAGCCATCGGGCTCATTCAAACAGTATGCAAATGATGCCTGCAAATACCATGGGAACGGCCACTTGCTGCCTGTGCCTGTCCTGCCTGCATTCCCCTGTGCCTGGGTTCCCTTCTGGCCACATCTCCCCCCGTCCCCCGTCTCCCCCGTTCTTTGGTTGTTTTTCCTCACCTCCTGTTGCTTCTTTGATTCTTCTACATTTTGATTCGAGTTGCAGCTTTTTTTTTGCAACAGCTCTCGTATCTTGCTTGGCTTGGCTGCTTGCAATCAACCCCCCCGCCCCCTGTCGCACCGCACGCCAGAGCCCCTTCCTCATGGGGGGTCAGTGTCCAGTGACTCACGGCACGGGGGCGTAACCACATGCCAGACGTTGAGAGACTTCTCAAAGCCAGAGTTTGTGTTCTTGGTTCAGTCTGACACAGAACTTCCACATGGTTGGAGATGTGCAAACATTTATCCATCTGCCAATGCATAATTATAATAATTCCTCTATCAAACTAAACAATCAACAACACTAAGCAGTGCACTCACATAAATGATTGTGTTAAACCACAACAAATACCTTCATGCAACACCTCACAGTTGGACCTGGCCTGTCTCACTCATGTGACTAGAAATAGAATAGAATAGAAATACGTTGTCATTCCAGGAGTGATGTATGTGTGATGATCAGAGATGTACATCTTCACAGCATTCTCCCCCCAGCTGGTCTGAGGTCTGTGTTCTGTCTGTCCTCTGCTGTCGTAGTGCCCCTGTGGAGAAGCCCCAGCGGCGAGGACGACCTAGCGTTGGGCGTCGAAGGTAAACAACCTTCCGCTTTCCTGTACTTGTAAGGCGAGCATCTCATAGCCAAGGAGTGCTGAGCAGGCGCAGGCTCCTCGTGGCCAACAGATCGGCTGAGGTGTTTCCTGTCACGGTAACCACGGTAACCACAGCCAAGCCTGCCTGGGTCGGTCACGTCACGCCACGTCACTCCGACGCATACCGATTGCCGTCTGCAGAAGGTTCCTTTTGTTCTACCGTGTGTTACATTAATGCCGAAGAGGATGAGAGTCTGAAGTCCTTTCTTTCTTGCACACGGTTTGAGTCGTGTCGGTTGTTTACAGTTTTGTGTCTCAGAAACGAGTGGAAACTCGATGCTGTTTGCTCTGACACAAAAACAAAGCTCTCCTCTATGCACCACCACCACAACAACAACAACAAAACTAACTATGTTTGGGGGGGGGTGTAAAAGTTGGCCAGGTATTGGTGTAGACGTCAGAGGAACAGAGATTGAAACCACTACATGTAGCTGGGAAACACTGCAGGTCCTCAACCAAAACATGGCTAGGTCGCTAATCCAAACAGCGCTAGCTGATACTTACCAGTCACCTCTCCTCTCCCCCACCCCCTCCACCCAGCCTGGCCCCTCAGCCCTCCTCCTCACCTCACCCCCAGCCCTGCTCAGTTTTGGTGGTTGAAAAAGGCATGGAAACAAAGAAGATATAGGGAGATGGACGGACGGATGGATGGATAGATAGATCAATGAACACACACACAGACACAAGCACATACACACACAATGCAGGGAACTGTTTAAAAGGTTTGGTTTGAATGGCTGGTCCAAAATGGACATGGTAGCGGCATTGAGCTGGGCCACAGTGCCTTATCTACCGCTGGGATTCGCTAGAGTGGCACTTTTCTTTTTTTGCGTCTCACCGTGCTTTCTTATCTCTGCTATCTCCACTTATGTAAGAGGAAAGCAAATGAAAGGTCCCACGGCAGAGTTCAAACGAGAAGAAATTGTTTGTCCTTTTATGAGTCTATTTTTTTTTTTACAAGAGTTTACAAGAGCTCCGACTGAGGTTACTCACAACGTCGAGAGGCTGTTGATTGAAACAATATGTGCTTTTTTACGATCATACAGTTTTTTTAAGCCATCAGTGGGACGGTGAGGAGGAATACTTTGAACCGTGTCACTGTGCCAGCGTCGAACGGAGTCGCAACCTTAACAGGGGAAGCTAGCCACTGCCAGAACCCAAACACTCAGGAATGAGAGAGAGAGGGAGAGAGAGAGAGAGAGACTAAAAGACTGTGAGAGAAAGGGAGAGACAGAGACAGAGAGAGAAAGAGAGAGAGAGAGAGAGAGAGAGAGAGAGAGAGAGAGAGAGAGAGAGGGAGAGAGAGAGAGAGCGGTGGCCACAGAAAAGGAGAGATAGAGAGCGAGAGAAGAGAGAAGATGGGAAAAATGGCAGACCCAAAGTCAGAGAAATGGAGAACAGACGTGAAGAGACGTTACTTGATGTCAGGACTTGCCTAATATAGTGAGAGTGTCGGCACAGTGACGGGCCGACATCGAGCAGCCGGACAGGATGTGCTGACTTGGTGACTTTCTCTCGTTGTCTGCCCCTTCTTCTCTCTCCCTCTGTTGGTTTGTCCATCATGGCTCCAAATGATGCATCTCTTGGTTTGCTTCCCCCCCGCAGCCTCTTTATATGGTCGACAGGGAGTAAAGACCGTCCAGGAGTTTCTGCGGTAAGCATGTTTAATGATATTATGGTCTGCCTGTCACTGTCACTATCGCTGCTAGGCTATCTTCTCGCCCCCGAAAATGCATTTCTATGATTTGGAGGATTTATTGGACAGGAACGAATGTGGTAGAAATGTTACTCCAAAATTAAATGACCAGATAATACTTTTTTTTTTTGTTCAGAAGGCGCTTGCGTCTGAAATGAGTTGGGAGCTTCAAAATGTTAGCGTTGTAGTATAATAAAGCAGGGTTTGGATAATAGTAGGCCAAGGTTTTGAATTCATTCAAAGATAAACTACTGGAGGTGACTTTTAGGGGTCTCCTGCATGTGTTTCCAACATGGTCAAGTCAAGTCAAGTCAATTTTATTTGTATATGGTAAAATCAATTCACAGGAAACCTCTTTTTGTGGCTTTTGTTTTGTGGCTTATTTTCAGAACAATTTGCTACTGTTTAATTTAAATGTGCACTAGCTGCTGCAGTGAATTTTATACTGCAGCTATTTACTCCATTACAGAATATTGAAACTAGAATTTTTCACAATAATAAAACACACCCATCCAGAGTCAATCCATCCTGGGAAATATTCTCTATTCATAATTTTATTCTTGCCCACCCCCCTCAGGTCTACAACTGTAGCTACAGCTCAAGCCACTAGAGGTTGCCATGGGAAAAGTTACAGTGCAACTTTAATTGTGTAATGGAACAGTTTTAAAGATTATCATTAGCGTAGTGCTCTTCATGCTAACATCATAGTGTATCGTGATCAACCATCGGCGATTAGATTTCACTCTTCCCACATGGTCATGAACCAAGAACATCATGTAAAAATAAGGGCGTGTGGTACACCTTTTATAACATTCAACATTAAAAGAAACCAAAATGATAAAAAACCATAACAAACGTACTCTGCATGATTCAGTTGACACACACACAGGTTCCACCACGTTGTAGCCTGCCACTGTCACACAGAGAGCGGGAGATAGGAGGCTCCCTGCACCTCCACTCAGCCAGACATATTTACCATGCAAATAAAGATTAGTCACCTGCACCTACACCCACCCCCACCCACTCCCTCCCCCCATCACCACCTAACTCCTCCTTCCTTCCTTCCCTGCCTCCTGCTCTGCTCTGCACTTCAGTCACCCCCACCTGCCACCCCACTGCCCCCCCACCCCCCCCCAAACACACCCTACCCCACCCACCACAGCCCACCGCACACCACACAGTACACACAGAACATATGTTGACTTGACAGCAAACTTTGCATTCAAAGCGAAATTATTAGGCTGGAGAGTTATGACGGAGGTTGTACCGAGAGCGCAGGCATCTGCCTCCAGAAATGAATCAAATAAAGTCAGGGCGAACGCACAGGACAGAGTCGCAGAGCACAGCAGACAGGCTTAGGGTTGAGAAAACTAGAGGGCCACCATGTAAGTAGAGAGTAGCTTTTAATAATAACAATAATAATAATAATAATAATAATAATAATAATAACAATAATGGGATGAAAGGTTCTCAGACCTTTAACTTGCTTTTTCTTTGTTGTTGTTGTCGGCGTAGGTCAACTAGGTCGAGCCCGTCTCTCAGCCACTGGAGCAGCTTCAACTCAGTGGGAAGCAGCCACTCCACACCCCTCAGGTACGCATTACCTTACCTTTCCTTCTTCTGCATTTACTTTACTCATGAAAACATTACATCATTGCGATATGGCAAATATGGCATCCAATATAATCCTTCCACAGATGAGGACAATACAATATAAACATTGTTCAGCGTTGTAGTTACACCACCGTTCTGTTAGATTTTGGTAGATTTTACCGATCCCATGTTTTTGGAGGGGGTGGGCTATGTACCCCGCCAGCCTGCCCCTCCCTGGACATGCCCCTGAACATGCTAACACGTGGAAGTAATTCAGGCCTATCAGAAACAGCTCATACTATACATTGTGTCTGTCGCTTGTGCTTGCATAGCTTCAAATTTTCACAACAGAAAATAAATTAATGACTACTTGGCAAAAACTAAACCAGAATACCAGACTACCTGTCGGCATAATAATGATGGTGGTGTGTACCAAAGACTTTTATAAGCACTGTCACTATTGTGAAACCTCCATCTTGCCACATTCAAATGAGTCTCCTCCTAGAAGTTCGGCTATAGCTTTTTCGAACTTCTGGATCCAGGATTTAGATATCCTTCACCTGACTTTTGAAGATTTAGTAAATGTGTGCGCCTGTCATGACAGGTCAAATAGAATACCTTTTGATTTCTGTGGACACTTTATTTATTTTCAATCCACACTGCACTACTATAAACTCTCTGCCCCTCTTAAATCTTTGAAATGTTTTTATTGATATTTGATGGTTTTTATACTTGGTTTTTATACTTGCAAAACACCTTGAAAACCAGAGAATAGAAGTAGAATGTATTCTTCTGATTATCATTGTAATTGTCACAGTTCTTCTGATTATGAGGATGATTGTTCTGCTTCCTCCCCTCCAGTGTGATGGATGTGCTGAACATGTGGCGGGACGACCCAGAGGAGGTTCTGTTGGACCTGGGCTTCGGCTGCGATGAGCCGGACATCTCAGGACGCATCCCGGCCCGATTCATCAACGCGCCGTCCCAGGCCCGAGGCATCAACATCCAGGTGTTCCTGGAGGCCCAGAAGCACCGATTGGACGTGGAGAACCCGGATGTCAGCAGTGAGTCATCATATGCATCTAAAAAAAATCGCAATACACCTCAGTCAGAATCCAATGGAAATGCTTGGGCCCTGATACAACCAGCTAAGAATGATACCATGACCATGTAGCAGGCTCTGAACCTCGCCTGGAAGCTCAGGTGCAGAAGCTGAGGTCATTATTTTCACTACCATTTATTATGTATCACAGTCCACTGGAAAGATACTGAATATCTGGGATTTTGTGTCCTTGTGCCTCTCTAGCTCTCTTTCTCTCTCACACACACAAACACATGCACGCATGCAAGTGTGTGCATGTGTTTGTATCAGTTATTATGAATGATGATGATTGTTATGCTGTAATGCTATTGTTGTTGTAACATTAGAGTGTATAATACAGTGAACGGGGACCGCAGAGATGTCTTTTAGCTCAGTTAGCTTGTCAGTGTTTGTGACGTGTGTCGAATGCTCTCTGCTTACACACCAACAGGTGACAAAACGTGCTGCTGTGATTGCACAATCCTGTATTTCCCCCCCCACACGATGTGGCACTTTGTGCTCATCTGGAGTGTTTTTAAAGTCCTTGCAGGACTGTCTCATCCCAGTAAGTGTTCCTGGTGTCTCCGTGTGGTTCTGTTTCCGGCTGTGGATGCACAGTCGGTAGGCAGCCAGTGTCTTGGCAGGTCTGTCTGGGACAACCCTTCTCTATAGACAGGTTATGCTTAGTTTTGGATCAGTCATGGTGGTCTGGCAGGTATTCTGTTTAGGGCCAAATAGCATGCAGGCTTGTTGTGGCTTTGGGTGGATTCTTTCCAGTGTGCCAAATATTTTTCTTTTGGTATTCTTATAATTTTGTTTTGTCTGGTCGGGTTTCTGTTGGTATGGGCCTCTCTCACACACACACACACACACACACACACACACACACACACACACACACACACACACACGCACACACAATGTTTGTGTTGCTGATGTCTTGAAGTCTTTCATTAAGTCTCTGTCTGTCCCTGTTTGACAGATGCAAGGTCTCTCTCTCTCTCTCTCTCTCTCTCTCTCTCTCTCTCTCTCTCTCTCTCTCTCTCTCTCTCTGTCGCTGCTGTTCTGACCTGTGTGTCTGCGTCTCTCAGATCGTTTCAGACAGCTGGAGGTGCTCCACCAGGTGACCACGGCCTTCAGCTCCCTGGTGGGGGGCGGGTCCACACCCTTTGGCCTCGCCAAAGACCCCGGCTCCGCCCCTGACAAGAACCTCCCTGCCGCGGCCCAGGAGAGGAGGCGGCGCATGGGCCTGCTGCTCCGGCGGGCCTCCAAGATGACCTTAAACCCGGACCCCGTGGCTATGAGCGGCGAGGCGGTCCCAACCGCCCTGCTCAAAGTGGACAAGAAAGCCGTGGGGGTCAAGAGGGTCTTGGGGCTGTCGCCGCTGGCTGAAGACCAAGTGCTGCTGCAAGGGACCAAAGGAATCCTGGGACCGCTAGAGCAGCGCTTCCCCCAGTCGCTGGTTGACCTCCAGGTGCAGGAAGGCATGGCGAGGCTGGAGCCGCTGAAGGAGGGTCAGCCCCTGGACACCAGCAGCATCAGCAGCGGCGGCTCCCAGAGGAAGCGGAGCCCTGGCAGGGCCCTGGAGTCTTTTGAACTGGAGGAGGTAAAGCGGGGGGTCATGGGAGGTAGCGGCTCTCCTGACATGTGAATGCTGGATGGTTTTAAACCAAGACTGTCGTTGTAGTTGTTTTGTTTGTTCTGCCCCTGAGCTAAATACATTTTCAGTTAAGAGTTTCAGTTAAGATGGGTTGTTGGTGAATGAGTGCTATTTCACATATCGTTGTATTTGTCATATTCCAGGTCCAAAGTTTTGATGAAGGCAGTGTTGTCAGTGGCTACACCGGAGGACCAGAAAACACAGGTACGGCCGAAAGGCTTCAATTACCATTACGTCTTAACAGCAACTAGCTAGATAGGAAGAATAAACGGAATGTAATACACTACTTTTCACTATTACACTATTTGTATTATTATTGTATTATTACGTTTATGGCATTGATAAAGTCATTACCCGCGGTGGTGCCTGAGCTGGCCACTTGGTGGGGTGAATGGGTGGATTTATGCAAGCTTATGGGTGCAAGCTGGAAACATGTAGTCACTGTTACTAAAATAACAACGTAATGTAGTGGCTTTTAGCGAGGCACTTGGACATCACGATGACGGGACAGCGGCGGCGAGGTGTGTGTGGATGGGGGAGCTCCGTCTGGGCATCGGTTGGTGTTGATGGCCGCATCCGAAGGAGGCTTAAGCTCCACACAAACACTGTGGCATTATACTATCATTTATAATATATTATACTATCAGTTATAGTATAATGCCACGGTGTGTGTGTGGATGTGCAGAGCTCCGTCTGGGCAGCGGTGGCTTTGATGTCCGAGTCCAAGAGAGGCTTAAGCTTCTCTGACTCTTATAGTATAACACCACGGTGTGTGGCGCTTTTCATATACACCAATGTACTCATTAGAATGCTCATACACCACGATGGTACTAGCTTAGATGGTATCACAGAATTAGTGTGGGTCGTAAGTGTCCTTTCTGTTGTTTCATGTACTTTTAACGTTTTTCACTGAGGCCTTCATAACATAACATAGGAGTGGGTTGCCTTCCACGGAGGCTATGGTGATGTTATGATAATTTGCTAAATAAGCTGTGTTCAATATGCTATATTTAAAATGGTTTGCGTTACTGCTTGTTTTATATAATGATCTATTAATTCATGGAACACATGTAGAGCGATGAAAAGTACAATTTGGGTGAGGAAACTTACATTAGTTCTTACATTGCTAACACACGCCACACAATATCTTCGAAAATAACCCTCTGCTGGTGATTATCACAGTTTGGAAAATGGTATTTGTGTTGAGATGTATAAATAGCTCTGTAGTGTATTCTGTGCTCTTGATGGATCATGCACTAATGGAGTTTGGTTTGTGTATCAGATCTTAAAACGGTAGCAGCAACAGTCAATGACCCCAACAGGACCTGGTGGTTCCCTGCTCAGTCAGTCCTGCTCAGTGTTCCACTAGTAGATGCTTAGCTCGTGACTTAAGAGCTTAAAGTGCCACTTGTTCAAACAGTCCCTTCATTCTGTATACAAACGTGGAGTCCCAGTCGTCGCTCCCCTCTAACCTTCTCTCACTTATCCTCGTCCATGTTTCTCTTTTATTTTGGTATCTTTCTCTCATTTGGTCTCCCCTACACTGGTGCTGTCCAAGTGAAAAGTGTTTTTAGTGAAATGCAAAGTTAGCCATTAAAGCCTGAGGCCGCCATTTCCATAATAAAACCAGCTGGCTGACTTGGTTATGTAAGCAGCATATTATGCGATCCAGATTTGTTCATAGGATCAGGTGAGACAATGGCGTTTCCTCCCATGATGTCTTGTTTTGCTTTTTGTTGAAACGGTTTGGTGACACAGTGTCCAAAGCAGGTTTGGAGCAGTGCTGTGTTGTTGACTTTACACTATGTCATCAAGCAGGAGAAGACGCCGTTTTACAATATAAGCAAAACATTACATTATCTTTTATTTGTATTTGCCCGGTCCTGTTACATAAAAATAGATTTTTGGTCTTTACATATTGAAGACACTGTTATCGAAAGGCTTCCATGTCAGATCATTACATGTTTAATGGTACATTTGAAATGTACAGAATTGTTTTGAACCTTTTTAGATGCCAACTCCCAAATGGCTGCCGGCTGGGTGTAGTAGATAAACATAACACTATCTAAAACATGACATAGTTGCTGAAAGCTTAAAGCAAAATGTATATTTAAATGTTTTTGTGTACTGTATATTCCACACCCTCCATTACGCTCTCTTTGTGTCAACAGTTCAGGGATTAATGCGAACCAACAGCACCCAGTCGGATAGCAGCGGCTTCCTGGAGGAGCCCTTCATCCCCGCCCTTCCTCCGGGACCAGACCTCATCAAGGTCTTCCTCGAATGATTTTACATTCTCCTTAATATCAGATGAAACTCACTAAGGACTAGTCCAAGTTTATCATTCTGTGGCCCAAATATATTTACATTTAGAATTAAGCAGTCAAAAGTGACTTACAATCAGTACACACTACATGACTGATGGAATACATTTGAATAGAACAGGTTTTAAGGACTCATGACTGCTAGGTTAACCCCTTGCTGGTAAACATACAAGTAAGTGTTAAGGATCCAAGAGGGGATGGGATTTAGACCCTGGTAAGTGTAAGTGTAGGGGGGGGGGGGGGGTAAGAGCTAGGTAGGAGAGCTTGTGGGGGGTAAAGGAGGGAATAAATTGTTTGACGACCTCAATAATAGATTCTCTTGGTGTGCTGGGTATAATGTGCATACTATGTGGAGATGTGTTTATGTGCTGGGTGATTGATGAGGAACAGATGTCGTGATAGTTATCTATGTTTCTGCTGCTGCGAATTTCCCTACGGGACAATAAGACTGTGAAAGAAAGTGTACAGTGTAAAAAAAACATCTATTGCTATTTCATATTGATATATATATTTGATTGGTTCCATTACTAAAATATCAAACTGTGGATATGCTCATTGCAAGATGTTGTAGGGATTGATCTCATGATATGAAAACTTAGATTATCTGATCTGATTACCCCACCAAGCATCAACTATGTCTTTCTTCCTGTTGTTCCAGACGTTGTCGGGCATGTCCGGCGGCACCTCCCACCTCCCCACCAACACCCACCACTGCCCCCCACACCCCCACCCCTCGTCATCTCCCTCCCCCGACTCTGCTCCGGAGATGGCCCTTCCTTCCGGCGTCGCAACCGTGGATCCCGTGGCCCCGTCGCCTTCACCCTCCCCCGCTGCTGCTCCTCCCTCTCCTCCTCCTGCACTTCTCCCCCCCGCTCCGGACCCCCGGCCTGAGAGACTTGAGCAGGGGACCTCGGAACGGGACCGCAGCCCCGAACCTTCAGAGGAGAGGAGACAAGGGGCAGATGGGGCCTCTGGTCCTTGCCTCCCTGCGTCGATGTCCCCCGCGTGGGATGAAAACTTGCCGTCTCCCCCCCTCACACCAACCTCACCTGTCCCCTCGGTCTCACTGCCGTCCATCTTTCACCCTGACACTTACAACCCCCAGAAACCGCCTGACCACCCTGACCCTCAATCTTTAGAGAACGAACAACACAGAGGGAACGGAGGGAGGTCATCTCCACCCGCTCCTTCTCCACCACACTATAGTACTCCAAATCTTGGTGTACTCAGACTTGGCAGTTCTCAGGTTGAAGATTCAGAGGTAGAAGTACCTCCTCCAAAGCCATCACTTCCCCCTGCACCCTCCTACCAACCTGACTCAGGTCCTCCTGACATATCCAACGGCGTGTTAAACGCTGCATTGAACGCTGCATTGAAGGACGTGTCCAGCGGAGTGTCCAATGGCGTGTCCAATGGCGTGTCCAACAGCGTGTCCAACGGCGTGTCCAACGGCGTGTCCAATGACGTGTCCAACAGCGTGTCCAATGGCGTGTCCAGTGGCGTGTCCAATGGCCTGTCCAATGGTATGTCTCCTCCAGCCCACAAGCACTCTGAGTCTGCAGCTCCCTCAACTCGGCCGGATGACAGAACTACAACAACAAACGCATACGGCGGAAGTGTCCCGGAGGACATAAACCTGGGTCCTGTCTTGCCAGGTCCCCCTGTTTCGCCAGGCCCCCTTGTCTCGCCAGGCCCCCTTGTCTTGCCAGGCCCCACTGTTTCGCCAGGCCCCCCTGTTTCGCCAGGCCCCCTTGTCTTGCCAGGCCCCCCTGTTTCGCCAGGCCCCCTTGTCTTGCCAGGCCCCCCTGTTTCGCCAGGCCCCCCTGTTTCACCAGGCCCCCCTGTTTCGCCAGGCCCCCTTGTCTTGCCAGGCCCCCCTGTTTCACCAGGCCCCCCTGTTTCGCCAGGCCCCCTTGTCTCGCCAGGCCCCCTTGTCCCGTATGTTATTACAGCAAAGACGGATCACCCGGCTGGGAGCTGGGAGTTCAACTCCCTGAGCCACTACGGCGGGGGGGGCAGTGATGTTGGGGAGAGGAGCGAGCCAGCAGCCCAGAGACACACTCTCATCGTCGAAACGGACATTGATACGATTGAGATCCCGGGTTCGAGAGGTCACTCTCAAGTGGTGGCCGATGAAACAAAACACTGTGAAAGAGAACAGTCTGGAAGATGTCGTCACATCATGGAAACAGATATAGATGAAGTCTATGAGCCTCTGGCTGGTGAAACCAAACACAGTCAAACAGCACCGTGCAGAAGATACAACAGGATATTGGAAACAGATCTTGATGAAATTGAAAGTGCCTTCCAGGGGCCCAGTTTTGGAACATACTCTGAAGTCGTCGCTGGTGAAACCAAACCACAGAGGAGATTACCAGGAATTATGGAAACGGATATCGATGCCATTGAAAGTGACGTCCCACTGTCTGAAGTGCTGGCAGGTGAAACAAAACAACATGGTGAATCAAAACAATCAATCGGGGTCTATGGATCATTGGAAACACATTTAGATGAATCTGATCCCGGTTTGTACAAAAGTAATTTGGCCGTTTCACAGGACAATGATGAAGGGCCGAGGGGTGGGGTGATGCTCACCCGTAGGCCCACAGGTCCAATAGCGATAGAGAACTTAGGGGAGGTGTTTGAAACCTCGCTGGACGGCTCACAGTGTGACAGCGACTACGGCGATGTGGACGCTATTTGTCTGGAGCTCGACTCTGATGGCTTCGTCTACTGGGCGGAGCCCATCCGGGTGTCCTCCACGTCGCCAACTCTGAGCCAATCAGATGGGCACCAGGGGGTCACCCCCGCCCCATCCGCCGGTGGCCCAATCCGTTTGGACTCCTCTTCCTCATCCCCAGACCGAGTGATCCATTCCCTATCCTCAAGAGTGCCAGAAAAAGCTTCCTCAGAAACGCTTCCGTGTGTGGCTGAGGACACAGATACTGAATCACCTCCGGCCTCACCCCCTCCCCCAACCTGTTACCAACTCAATCAGCAGAACTTTAAAAAGTGCCGCTCTGTCTCAGTTCAGATGCCCTCATTTCCGTCCACGCGCTCCGTGTCCCACATCATCAAAAGGAAAGACGTCATACCCTACTCAGCGGGGAACTCCAAGCCCAACCCCATGTCCACCTCCCTCCCCTGCTTGGACACGTCCACACCCCTGCGCGCCATCCAGTCCTGGACCGACCTACAGATGCAGCGCAAGGGTCTGAGCGCCACGTCGTGGGGCTGCCTGCAAACCTCTCTGAGACCGGGGTCCCTGAGAGCCGTGAACATGGAGAAGCCACTTAGCCCCGCCACCGTGTTCTCCTCCGACCCCACCTTCATGACCGCGTCTAACAGCCGCTGGTCCACAGACAGCCTGCCGGAGTCGGCCGTAAGTTTTCAGTCCAACTCGGTGTCCCTTGACACCGGGCTGTGGCCTGAAGAGGAGGATGAGGACATTGATATGAAGGTGGGAAAGGTGAAGGAGAGGCTTGAGGAGACGCTACTGTGGGAGGGGAACCACAAGGCGAGCTGCTGCTCCTGTGACCGACGCCACACCTGCGCTCAGACACGCCTCAGCAGACAGCCCAGCGAGCAAAACCTTCCGGTAGGTCTCACATGTCTTACATGCTTTTTCTTGATCACTTAAATGATGATTAGATGGAATAAAGAGTATAACTATACTCTATACTCTATACTATACACTTTTCTTCACGAGATTGAAATGTTAACTCACATCTGCTTGAAAACCTGTGCTCGTTCTTAATCCTACACAATAAATCTCTCTTAATTCTCCACAGAGATACCAAAAGGAGATACATAGCTTGTATTTTATAGTTTATGGTGATGTACTGTGAGGTGATAAGAGTTCACCACACATTTGTAAAGTATTTTAAATGTTACAAGTGACATTCAGAAAAAGTGACACACATGTCTCAATTCTTTCTTTGCCTATAATTATTGGCAGCGATGATTAAAGCAAACCTATTTTTTCATCTTGTAACTATGGCCTTTAAACCATTTAAACCAGGATAAGAAAAATAAGGACTGGATAGAGATTTGTTCAAATGACCTTGCTTATTTGATTTCTTCTAAAATTTCCATATATGACTATGCCAAATATGACCAAATAAAGGTTTGATACCAGTCATACATTTCCACCAATCAGATCAAATAAACTCTTCTGATGGATCATTCACAACCCTTTTTCCACACATTATAAAATATGGAATTAACAATGAATGTTCCCTTCTGTTTTGCATCATCACACATGTCCCCAATGTTGTTGTTGTCGTTGTTGTTATAAAGATTGGGGCCTTTCAGCGTCAAGGCACACGCTTTACATATGAATATCTCATTTGCATGTGCACAGCACAGTCCTATTCTTGTGCTTCACTCTTCGCTTGCTATTCAGCTCCTAATATAGCCTGGCCTTCAAACATATTACATCATATTCATTCAAAGATCGTTTTTCTAAACCCAGATTAAATAAATATATATATAGGAATAAAGTGTTGTTATTTCTCCCATCTAGACACTCTTGATAATGTATGTTCATACGTAAACCTAATTTTCTAACTTAACTCATCAAACTTATATCATTTGTCTGAAGTCATTGGGTTATTTAGAGGAGCTGTAAGTTAAAAAGACTGTAAGTTAAAAAGTTAAAAAGAAGGAACATTACAGTGTTTTTACTGTGTGTATAATGGCATCATAATCATTTCTTGCATTCTTTGTGCGTGCAGTATTCCCTGGATGAGCTGGAGGGTATGATTAGCTGTCTGCAGAAGTTCCGCGTGGTGCTGGCCAACATCGAGGAGCAGGTGTCCGACGAACAGGCTACCGTGTTGAATGTCCTGTCAGAGACCGACAGGTAATGTACGCTGCTTTAGAAGAATGCTAAACGATCATATTGCTAACCTATGACGTTGAACCAAGTACGAACATCATAACTCATGTATCCTTCAATTTCTCCCTCTCTTCTATGGTATTTGTATGTACTATGTATGCTTTAGTGCTATATACAAATCGAGATATTTCTCTTGGCACCGTGCAATTCGCATGATTTTGAAACGCCATTCCCAACCTGCTCCTTAATACTGGTGTCTGGACTGTGTGTGTAGGGAGGAGGTTTGTGACATCACAGAGCTGAGGAAAGCAGTGAAACAGGAGGCTAGTGAACTGGAGCTGCAGCTGACCGAACTCGCGCACCACTATGACGACAACTTCAAGATGGTATCTTTATTTTCTGTGTGGATTTAATGTTGCCAAATATGAGTCTTTGGCCAAATACGAGCAATAACCAACCATAACATGTCAACTTTTCCGTAATTCTTTCTTGTATATTGTGTGTTACACTTAACGTGTGTAAAGGGTGTATATTATTAAGTGCTTTTAACTTAACATGCATGTATAGCATGTATATTATTAAGTGCTTTTAACTTAACATGCATGTATAGCATGTATATTATTAAGTGCTTTTAACTTAACATGCATGTATAGCATGTATATTATTAAGTGCTTTTAACTTAACATGCATGTATAGCATGTATATTATTAAGTGCTTTTAACTTAACATGCATGTATAGCATGTACATTATCAAGTGCTTTTAACTTAACATGCATGTATAGCATGTATATTATTAAGTGCTTTTAACTTAACATGCATGTATAGCATGTATATTATTAAGTGCTTTTAACTTAACATGCATGTATAGCATGTATATTATTAAGTGCTTTTCTTTTTTCTGCCTGAGAAGAAGATGCACCGGCTCTTGAATGAGCAGTCGCTGCTCTGCCTCCAGCTAAGACTCCTCCCTCCTCCTCCGATGGCCATGCCCTTCCTTGAAACAATGGCCACGCCCACACGGAGCGTCTCCACCCAGTGCCGCCTGCCCCCCTTCTCCCTGGCCCAGCTCCACACTGACCTCTGCACCTCCACGGAGGCCTTGGAGGCGGAGCTAGCCCCTAGCCCAGAGTGTCTGGCAACAGACAGCCCCACACTGGGCTGCTCCGCCTCCAAGGCCGATAAGCTGGACTTTGTTGGCTTCCTTCAGAGAGTAAGAGGCTAAGCAATGTACTCCTGGAGGTTGTGTGCACACGATCATTTGGGAATCATTTCACTATTTTATCTTTTAAATTCCCCAGTTTTTGTAGGTACTTTGTTGTTCCCCTAGCCTTAATAATAGCATAACTTTGAAATGGTTTTGTAAAAAGTAATTATCACTACATTTTACATTAATAACTTGTAAATTGTACATGCACTTGATAAAGTTACATTATTATGTCCATAAATGCACATAGATACATAGACTGCATTGACAGCTTTCACCCGCAGCTGCCAAACAAAAAAAACCAACTCATTGAAATTGGTTGGGAATTGTAAAGTTTATAGTGCTTTTATTCCACAAAACCGTAGCTCCCCTGTGAATTTCTTTACAGACCTCCCCTATATGGCGGCAACATGCGATCCAAAGGCCAATGCGGCATGTGCTGTATATAACTATGTCTATTCAGGTCTAACTGCTGAAACATTGTCACATACTACATGCAACTTTCCTTTATGTCATATCCTCTTTACTTACAGTCAATCGTGTCAATGAACACCGTTTCCATTCTGTGTTCAACACATAACCTAGTACTGTACGTGGTTTGTTGGCCCTCAGGTCTGGTGCTAAACACTAAATGATGGCTTACTTCCTGTTTTCCAGTTAAAGGAGTCCTTGCGTCCATCTCTGAACTCAGAGTCATTGGAGTAAAAGGTGAGTTGTCGCAGTCAGCTCTCCAGTGTGTTCTACAGTATAGAAGCCCTGTGAGACTGTCCACATATTCACGTTTGTGTTTTGCAATGAATATCAGTCTGGCCTTGGCTGGCCATCAGTTGATTTCCACATATGTGGGCACGACCTCTTAAAAAAGCAGATCAATCAGATGAAATCAGTAAGTGACGCTCTTGTCCTCTCTTCTCTGTTGTTGAATCCGGTTGAAAGTAGTAAAGCAAACACATCTTTTCCTCTGATAATAATGGTTAATCTGTTCATCCTTTACCTTCATTATTCATACCATTTCGGATCAAACAATTTGGATCACTCTACACTTTCATCGGGCACCGCCATTTAATCATGAACTGAACCCCCTTGCCCTTAGTGCTGATTTGACCAATTGTAACTTTTTGGGAAGGCTTTCAACAGATTTGAAGCCAGGCTGATCTGCAGAGAGAAACACAATGTATTGGGAGATGAGGACGGTCTCACAAGGCCAATATTATCGTACAATACTATGAAATGTATGCATCCATTTACCACTTTCATTGTCCTTTTTAACTGCAGTTCTACAGTTTGACTGAAGAGGCTCCGTCTCCCAGGGTCTTCCACTTAATATGAAAAGGATACAACAAAAGTTGTATTATTATTTTAATTGTATATAGAAATGATAATATGTTGTTGGCAGCTCCAAAAATTATGCAAATATCTAACAATGTATATTGTTGTGTGATACTAAATGGTGACTTAAGCATTTTTGCTTTTAAAAACAAAAGATTGTATGTATTTTTATAGTAATATATTTCAAATAACATTTAACATACTATTTTCATAACATTCTTTTTAACATGTGATGTAAGACTAGACTACTTCTTAAAGTAAATATAGAAATAAACAAATGCAATAAAATAAATTGGTACAGTGTGATTTCTTTTAGCATCAATTGTCATTTTACATGAATGTAAGTAAACAAAAAGAATGTCTGTTACTTTATACAATACCCAGAAGTTATGTCATATATTTTTTCATGGTTAGTAACTATAAATGTAACCAGGATCATTTTCCTCCATGAACAGAGAATTACAATCAAGCTCTGCTTCGTAACAAACATTTCACATCAACAAACAGTATAATTTATGTGTTTTAGTATCACACATGTACGGTTGATACTTACATGTGCCTCCACATTTCTTCTCTACATATGATTATTCAATGTGCAGTAAGAAGCTCTTATATTGCAGAGAGGTTTGCAACAATAGTCCCCAACAAGACAAAGCACACACTTGTGAAGAAGGAGGAGACGTGTTCCCAGCACAACCCCCGTTACGGCATCAAAAGACTTCATTGGAACATGTTGAGTGTTTTATTTGTCAAATAGACAATAGGCTCCATTTGGATATTGTCCATTAAAGCTCATATTGAGACCCATATTTATTAAATTTTGGCAGCAGGAACTTAATGTTTTATACTAATATTAACTAGTAATATTTAAGATGCACATTTTAAAGTTGACTTTATTAACTCAATTCAATTAATTCAAAAGACAATCAATGCTGCCACAAGTATTATTATGATTATGATTCATATTATTATTATTATCATCATTATTATTATTATTATTATTATTATCATTATTAAGCATTATTCTAATTGTTGCAGCATTGTTGAGTTGGATCAGAGGAAGATGTTGAAATGATTTTATATGCTGAGCAGGGGTCCTTGATGTTGTCATAACGACGGCTGATGAGTAGAGAAAAGGGGTGGGGCTCGCTCCTCCTACGTACATAACTGAGGGAGGCTGGCTTTGATGTGACCATATGACCCTGTGCTGCCCAACTACAGCCTTCTACCACCTCTATATCTACATCTGCTGTCTGTCTATCAGCCAGCAACACTGCTAAGGTAAGACATTCACTTGATTTCTACTTCGGTCTGATTATATTTCCTCTCATTCTTAGCTGTAAATGGTTGATTATTCTAAAAGGTTCTTTATTTTGAAGCGTAACCTCTCCTGGTTACATCCATGTCCATCTTAAACTCATTGTCCTCTCACATTTACTCCTCTGTTCCCTTTCCATGTTTTTTTCCTGTCATGTGTACATTTTTGCTCTATACACTTTCTAAAAGAAACTGGAATTAGTTCAAGTACCAGGACGAACACAAGTTGAAAGCAAAAATGTAAATGCAGACATTTGTGATATACGTTGTTAGTGATGGAAGGAAAAAAACCCTTTAACTCTGGCAGTCTCACCTTGTGTGGAAAAGCTGCTTAAAACACAAACATGGCATACACTGGTTACTTTTGTATTTCCAATTGTAAATCATGAATCATGAGTATTCCAAATTTCAATGTAAAACTGAGACAATGTAGACAGGGCCTTTATTGTCTCTTCTATCGACGTGTTGTTAACGTGCTGATGAATAATTGATGTGTGTGTGGGCTGGGTATGTGCAGCAGTGGGCCTTGCTATGGGTTTGTTATGTGATCTCTTCTGCACACAGCACGGTCCAGGGAGGGGCTTGAAGTCACCGGCCGTCCCACCACCCCAGCCATGGCCAGCGGGTGTGTGTCCACCCTGGGCGCCGCCGCCAAACAGAGGCTACAGCCAGCGGTGCAGGAGAGCAGCTGTAATTGTAAGGAAAAGACAGAAGAGAGAGAGAGAGAGAGAGAGATTCTGAAAAGTCTAGAAACAAAGAGGAGAGACACATGACGACGAGACAGAGCTGGACATCGCAAAATCACAAATCAATGTTTCCCCGCCCCCCCAACAAATATATAAGCAAAGTTGTATGGGACCTATTCAAATCTTGTTAAAATAATATTATTGTAGAAAGTACAAATGCAGAGTTTTGTTTGAATCTTGGATTGCATTTGGATTTAATCTTAAATGACGGAGAATGGTTCCAAAGAAATAAATCATTCAATCTAAACTGGATCTTCCAGAGAAGTTCTGTACAGTCACTGTTTCTCTGCACTGCAACATGGGGAGGCTCAGAGGAGAAGGAACAGTTTGGTAATGGAGAGGGAGAGGCTGACCCTGAAGGAGGACCAGCGGCACGTGACCCGGAGACAGAGCATTGATTCTAGTGTCTGGTTGCGCTGCACAAAAACGACTTTGTCGCTGTCTGTAAATGTATGTATGTATGTATATGCCCGTCTGTCAGTATTTCGATTTTCTTGACAATCGCTCAGCCTATTGACTTCATACGTTGGGTGTATTGCCGAGGACCCAAGGAAGTGCAGTGTTGAGTTGTTTGGGTGAGCGGTTGGTGCTTCGTTAAAATAAATGACACATTGCCCATTCTCACAACACAACAACACAACAAACACAATCCAGAACATACAACAGTGAACAGAATGCTGCCTGAGATGCTCTCATGGAGTTTAGGGCCTTAATGGTGAGGGGAACAAATGAGAGTTTCAACGACATGTGTCTCCAGAAGCTCCTCTGTTCCAACCTACTCGTACTGTTGTCATACGTAATGGGTCGTCTGTTTTCTTGTTTCGTTTCTTGCATGTTCCGCCACAGACCAAGAGGTGAACCTGTCGGACGGGAGTCCAGAGATAAACGCGGTGACGCGCGATGTCGGCGACGGCGCAGCTTGCGCGGCCGTCGAACCGCGCGACGGAGACCAGCTGAAGAAACCGCGTCGGAAAGACACGCCGGTCCTCAACAGCCCTCCGCATATACCCGGTGAGAGAGCACACACGGTGACCACAACACACCAAATCATCACATGATTCAAAACTACAACACGTAAGTCTGTGTTTTTCCATCTGTAAAAGATAATGATTGATGATATTCATCAATTATTATTTGTTCATTCTCTGCCATCCTATAAATTCAATCAAATATTATTGTACAGAGTACTTTTCATGCAAAACACCAATACAAAGTGTTCAGCAAGTGAGCAAGAACACATGCATTAAAAATAAGATCAGTAAGTGTCGCAGAGATGCATGTGAGTGGTAAGACAGAACAGAGAACATGACACATGAAGTGATCAGGAGTTCACTCCAAAAGACTTTGAGGATGTTGTTATAAAATATTGGGTTATTTTGACTCCGACTCCCTGGGACATGCACCAGCCTCACCCTAGGTCTTTAACTTTTTAGTCTTCGGGTGCTTGTCCGATACACAATATGTGAGTGTAATGTATATTAACAGTATCAAACGTCATACTTTGTATGTCAGACGTCTTTTTTCCATGCCTTTTTTGTAGGCGCCAGATTGCTAATGGGAGAGAAACAGACCGTCTACCTGGAGGATGAGGAGAGGGACAGAAAGGATTAGAGAGACATTGCTCTTTTGTCTCTTGCTTTTTAACCAATGGTCTTGTTTGTTTGTACCACTCTATTAAATGTAGCTTTGCAAACATTCTTTGTCATGTCTGTGTGTTGTGTGTCTTTCTCAATGAAAAGTATTACCTTGAACTGAATTCCACATTATAACAATCATGTGTTGTGTTGCCCTTCGACCAGAAGTAAAACAACGTCTCCATCACAGGAATGTTTACAGATTTGATTTCATGCACTCATCACAGTAGGAAGTGATCACAGACTTCAGTCAGCAGTGTTGTCGTTCCACACTATTTTATTGTCTGTCGTATTGACTTTATTCTAGCTTGTGAAGTTGCAGCTAATTGTTGTGGAGAGAAAAGGAGAGGTGGTCTACTGCGTGCGTCTAGCTCCCCGTGGAAGAACCGTTGTGTTGCCCCAGGACAGGATGACCCCTCACAGGGCTGTCAAGCAGTAGCCATTCATGGCAACCTCGCAGAGCGGTCCCAGGTTAACCACGCAGGGGATGAGGAAGAGCCCATCGAGCTGTTGCAAACGTTTAGAGGACAAGAAGTCACCCCTCATGGGTTGTGATTTTCCCTGCCACGCCCACCAACTCTCAAGCACCTATCCAGTATGGGTAGGCAGAGAGGCCCCAGAGGAGGAAATGAATGGCAAGCGGGCAATGTAGCGATCCTGCTACAGGACAGACTGATGTACTTCTTGGGACAGGGGGGATATTCTGGGGGGAGGAGTTGGCATTGTCTTTAGTTATTGGATTATTGGTTATTAGATTACGAGGGGGAGGGGCTTAATGGGAAAGGGGAGGGATTCTTTACTGACAGGGTTAGGTTGGTATTTGGTTGGAGGTGAACTAGTTAGACTGACCAGCGTATGCTTTTTTTTTGCCGGCACTCCTTCCAACCCGATTTATCTGAGGCAATAAATCTGGCCGACGGGGAACTGCTATAATTGGCACAATATATATGCCCCAATATCCACGCACAACCTACCAATTCAATCACATCGATGACATTGATGGTTGACAAAATGTATTCTGTTTTCTCATAGAAGGTATGCAGCCCCATCGGCCAGTATTCAAGTATTTGCTGCCCTCTAGTGTTATAATTGCCACAATGCAATGCATTTTGATTCTCAATGATATTCGGAAATGTCCCCTTTAAAAAAAATAGGATTCTAAGTATATAATATATATATATTATATATTTACATTTACATTTACATTTAGGGCATTTGGCAGACGCTTTTATCCAAAGCGACTAACAAAGAGTACATTTGTTGAAGGAGAGGCAGCAATATATCACTGTGGTACCTGAAGATAAGAATAGAGCTGTTTTCAAGCATTCATAGTTACGAGACGAATAGAACGAGTTTCATAATTGCCAAGTTGCCTGCATAAGTAGCTGGGCAGGCGTGCTATTCTAAGCATGATACAACATCTGAGAACGAACAACAATGCTAAGTGCCATTAATAAGTGTGAAGACATATAAACACGCAGGTTAGTGCTAGGGGGGGTTATGTAGAGTCCAGGTGAACTCTGAACAGGTGGGTCTTGAGTCTCTTGTTAAGGGAGGGGGGTTATGTAGAGTCCAGGTGAACTCTGAACAGGTGAGTCTTGAGTCTCTTGCAGAAGCTGGCAAGCGACTCAGCTGTCCTGACATGAGCCGGGAGCTCATTCCACCACTGCGGAGCCAGAACCGTGAAGAGTTGGGACTTGGAAGTGCGATGTTTGGCTGCTTTTAGTGAAGGCGGTACCAGTCGTTTGGCAGAAGTTGCCGAGCGGAGTGCTCGGGCTGGGGCGTAGGGTCGGACTAATGTTTGGAGGTAGGTAGGGGCGGTTCCGTTGACAGCCATGAAAGTCAGCACCAGTGTACGAATGCAAGCGATTACCGGGAGCCAGTGGAGGTTGCGGAAGAGGGGGAATTTAGGAGAATTTAGGTAGGTTGAACACGAGGCGTGCTGCTGCGTTCTGGATGCGTTGTAAGGGCTTGATTGTTGAGGCGGGAAGTCCAGCCAGGAGAGAGTTGCAGTAGTCGAGACGAGTGATAACGAGTACTTGGACCAGGATCTGCGCTGCTTCACGTGTGAGGAAGGGCCGGATCTTGCGGATGTTGTAGAGAGCAATTCTACAAGATTGGGCCACAGAGGTAATGTTGGCGTTGCAGGACAACTGGTCATCCAGTAACACGCCAAGGTTCCTTGCCGTGGGTGCAGGGGAGACTTCGATGTCCTCGATGGTGACAAGTAGGTCCATCTGAGGGCAGTCTTTACCCGGTATGAAGAGAAGCTCAGTCTTGTCGAGGTTGAGCTTCAGGTGGTTGGCGGTCGTCCATCTGCTGATGTCGTCCAGGCATTTTGAGATGCGTGTTGCGATGTGGGTGTCTGAGGGGGGGAAGGAAAGAAACAGTTGGGTGTCATCAGCATAGCAGTGGTAGGAGAAGCCGTGGGATGTGATTGCAGAGCCGAGAGATTTAATGTATAAAGAAAACAGAAGGGGTCCCAGTACTGAGCCTTGGGGTACTCCGGTGTCAAGGGTGCAGGGTCTGGACAGGGAGCCATTCCATGTGACCTGATAAGTGCGATCTGTCAGGTAGGAAGTGAACCAGGATAACGCAGTTCCAGTGATGCCAAGCTCTGCCAGGGTGGAGAGGAGAATCTGGTGGTTCACTGTGTCGAAAGCGGGGGACAGGTCAAGGAGGATGAGCACGGATGAGAGGGAAGAGCTTCTGGCATCGCGAAGGGACTCTGATACTGCAAGCAGGGCTGTCTCCGTGGAGTGCGCCGCTTTGAATCCTGACTGATGAGGGTCGAGCAGGTTGTTCTCGGAGAGATAGGATGATAGTTGGGTGGAGACAACTATCATCCTATATATATGCCAAACGTTCAAGCTTGCCCATGAATATTAATTTGGAGACACTAGGTAATATGTTTTGTGTATATCGGAGGGGCTGTGGTGCAGGCCCAGATGAAGTGACAGAGGGGGCAGTTAAAAATTGTGAGGGGGCTATATTGCTAATGATAGTAAAACAGTAGGTTACATCCTGCTATGCCTATTTCAGCTTTATTTTCACTGGTGCTGAAAGTCGGGCGTGAATAACTTTCAGGTGTGAGTGGTTGATGGAAGCGTTGCTTTCATGTTTTTAGCTGTAGTGCAAACCTTGTTTTTGTGGCATCACTGTCTATCCACAGGAATTTTATATGTCAATTTTGTAAAGTTTCCACCCAGCCTTGCTCCACACTGCAGTTCATCTGATGCTGGGCCAGGTGGAGTTCGGAGCGATGCTCTGTGATTGGTTGTTAGGGTTAGGAGCAGGCGACTGACAGTGAAACAAGCAATCACAGCAGCGCAGTCCCTCCGGTTGATCCAATCTAGCACCAACCATGGAGTTTAATATCTAATCAATTTGGCCACGGCTGGCGCGGGTGGGTACTCTGTATTCTCTGTGTGTGCTCACCATTCTCTGTGGGTGTGGCTCCGAAGCACACGGTATCGGTGTCTTTGCCGTGTAGGCAGGAGTGCAGACAGACTGAAAGGAAACCATGTACCAAGTACATGGTTTCTGATGTGTCTGATTGGATGGACAATGATGGAGTCTCTCCTACACAGAAGATTCAGTCTGCTTTATTGCACTTCATTGAAGATGGCTCGTCTCGTCTAAGGCCTTGGCCTTAACATGGGCCCCTTTTCAAGCTTCTCTCAGAACAAAAGGCTGGAGAAAAAGCTAGGGGAGGAAGAAAATCTCAGAGAAAAAGTCCTGCGGTCCTTTGAATCTCAAACCAGACAACTGGACACCCGAGTGTCAGGATGCTTTTGACACTTTAAAGCACAACCTACTACACACTGTGACATTGGCCCACCCTGACTTCGGGAAGCCATTCATCCTAGCAATGGACGCCTCGTTTGATGGGATTGGCGCTGTTATCTCCCAGCTACAGCCTGGTGAAAAGGTGGCAAGACCAGTCCCCTTTGTCAGCAAAACACTATCACATGCCCAGTTGAACTACCCAGCTCATAGATTGGAATTCCTGGCCTTGAAGTGGGCTGTATGCGAACATTTTTCCCATTGGCTAAAAGGAGTACACTTCACTGAATGTTCTGACAACAACCCTCTGCCCTACATTCTAACAAAACCCAAGTTGGATGCATGTGAACAAAGATGGGTAGCTAAGCTAAAATGATTTTGACCTGAAGTATGTCCCGGGACGAACACAGCCGCCGATGCTCTGAGCCGTGAACTTAATTTAGTCTTGTGTGAGCCATGGCCTGGTGAAGGAGCCTTACCTGTTCTTGCTAGATGAAGTCAATAGAGTTGTCACCGGTATAGTGCAAGATGCGTTCCGACTAACTACAAATTGTCAAGCCGTTCCAACCACTGATGACAATGCTGATGAAGTCCTGTCTTCTAGAGGGGCCATCAACACTGAAGAGGTGTCAGCAGTCATGGATGCCCATTGCACTGGTGGTGTCTCTCAACTGCCTTGTACATATCCAGAGCTACAACTTCCTGAGTATCCTGAGATCCATCCATTGTCATTCCACAAAGCCAACTGCACAATCTACAGCAACAAGATGCTGTGGTGAGTCCTCTTCTATGCGTAGCAACATAGGAGGCCAAACGCACATGAGAGAGTGGCTGAGTTTGTACTCAGCCTGCTGAAACACTGGAAGAAACTGAAGGTGCACAATTGACTTCTCTACAGAGTGAAGAGGGACCACCACATGGGCAGGAAGATCTTTCAGTTTGTCACCCCAGAAGCTCTGAAACAACAAGTCCTGCATGGAGTTCACGATGCAGCTGGTCATCAGGGCCCCTCAAGAACTCTTTCTCTGGCCAGTAAATGATTCTTCTGGACAGGCATACAGAGAGATATTGTGAGTCATGTGAAGCACTGTCAGAGATGCACCTTAGGGAAGACTCCTGAACTGAGCCTCTATTGAGAACGTTGGAACTTCAGCTCCTATGGAACTAATGTGTATCGACTTCTGGACAGCAAATCTGAGCAAAAAGAAGACCACTGATGTTCTTGTAGTTACAGACCATTGCTCGAAGTTAGCTCTCGCCTTTCTCTGTATGAACCAATCCGCAAAGCAAGTTCCATCACGTTCTGGAGAATGCCACTGTTTCAAGATTCAAGATTCAAGAATTTGAATTGTCACAAAAACAAACAGGAGACCCAGTGAAATGAGAAAGTGGCAATGCCCATTGCAATGTGCAACAGAACATACAAATACAAATATCACAAATTGAAGGGAGTCTTCAGGGAGTTTTTTTAGGAATGAGAAATATGAGCAAAATAGGCAAATTAGGCAAAATACGCAAGTAAACAGCATATATTAAATAAACAGAGACTGGTAGAGTGTCAATGTGTGTAGTCCAAGTCAGATCCTCTGCGATGTGGACCCCCAGATACCTGAAGCTGACCCTCTCCACAGCAGTACCATTAATCCCCAGTTGTGTGTAAGTCCTCTGATGTTGTTGTGTCCTCCTAAAGACCACAATCAGATCCTTAGTTTTGGAGACATTCAGCATGAGGATGTTGTCTTGGCACCATAGTGACAGGTTAGCAACTTCCTCTAGGTAGGCCTTCTCATCACTACCGGAGATCAGGCCCACCACCACTGTGTCATCCACAAACTTGACGATGGTGTTGGAGCTGGACCTGTGTGTACAGAATTGGAATTCCGTACACACAGAATTCCACAATTGGAATCGAATCTCTAATATCATCTAACTCATTTTCCAGAGACTGGACACTAGAAGGATGCTGGGTGGACGGTGTGCCTGGTCTCTCAGTCTGTGCCGAACCCCGCTCCGTTTCCCTTTGTCTTTTCTTCTTTGTTTCCCTGGAAACGCGTCACCTCTGTTGATGTTGTCTCCACCGGCCACTCAGGATCGATGTAAAAAGTATCCAAGAACCTTTGTTGTAGACCAAAGTTAATGTCCAGGGGTGTATCTCGCCTGTATTTTGCGAGATACGATTGTGAGATAGATGTTATCAGCCATCATGAGTTTGTGCATTATCTGATGAGGAACCTCTCTGAAGCTGCACAAATCGCCCAGAAGAATGCCATTGGGGCGCAAGCCCGCCAATGCCAAAATCTACAACCGGAAGGTCAGAGGAATGCCATTGGCTGTGGGTGACAGAGTGCTATTGGCCAATCGTGCTGAGAGAGAGAAGAGAAAGGTCGCCGACCAGTGGGACTCGACTCCATTCGATGTGGTGTCAGTGAGATCCACAATCAACGTGTACAGAATCAGAGATGCTTTCACAGGGAAGGAAGTTAATGCGTGTTAGCGTTCTATATTACACAAGTAGCGCGCATAAGTCAGATGGCCAAGGAAAGCTGACAAGAAAATGTCAAAAAAAAAAAGACGTAAAGAAAGAATGAAGCAGGCATTAGAGGCTTTCACATGTAAAAAGATCGATGCACTGTTTGGGCACCAACCTCCTCAAGTGGCCAGTGAGTCCCAGAACACTATCATGTGCTGTATTATTATTATTATCATGTTGTCTATAAATATTATCTATAACACTACCTCTCATCTCCTCTCGTCATCATGTGCAATATTCTTAATGTCATGTCCAATAATATTACACTTCAATTATGCCAAATTGTTTGCGCGGTCGGAATATCTTATCTTGCCTACATATTTGTATATTTTAACTGTAAATTTGTAAATCCGTTAGTTTATTTGTATTATTCTGTTGTTTTCCATATTGTTTTATTGTACTGTATTGCTGTGTAACCTGGCACAAGAATTTCCTTCAGAATTAATAAAGTTCTATTCTATTCTATTCTATTCTTACACACACGCAGCATGCACAGTGCATCAGGAATGACAGGAAGACAGAGAGGGCCGGTAAGGACGCACACAGGGCTGCTTAAAACGTTAAAACTGGCTAAACATTTGCTTATTACATTTGGCTTGTTTGAAAATATTGTAACGATCCCCAGGGTGAGAGAATGAATGTCGAGTCAGGATTACAAGTTGAACAACTTGTTATTAGTAACAATCATTCCACAGGTTACTGTCTGGCCATAACCTACGCCAACTAAAACCAAGACTTGCAAACTCCCGCTCAAAACATAATAACTCCCCCGTTTACAAGCCCCTCCCACTTCATTATGATTTGCCACCCACCCAGATTGACAGGTAACACCTTCCAATAGACGCACACGGGAACGGCTGCATCAGAACAACACAGAATACACATAACACATATAATTAACGTCCAGGGTCGCTACAATATGTATAATACTTAACATCTATGTTCATATCTATGTTCATATGTAGGCCATGTTATGTTTTTATTTGAGGAAATCATCATTGTATTTATTTTAAGATCTTTTCATTTGTTTTCATGAGGGAATAATGGAAGAATTTGTCCTGTTTTCTTCTCTGAAAGATAATAAAAGAAGTAACGATAATATCTGGAGTGTTTTGTTGGGAAATGGTTGTAATAAATACTGTAGTATAATAATAATAATTTACGCCGAAAAACCCCCAGCCTCCCAGGGCCGAATTTATTTCCCAGTACAGCCCTGGCTGGTTCATGGTATGGCCCTCAAAGGCCGCTGTTGTGTTAACTGCGTGAAAAGTTGTGAAAATGTGTCTTCAGAATGGTAGCAATTTTTAGCAATCATAAAAAACTGTATTGAGTAAGTGAAAACAGCATGATGATGCTCCGCAAGAGGCCCCAACTCAAAGATGACACATAGATGACTATTGTAATAGTTTAATTTAAACATTTATTTGAATGGACAGACACACTCAAGTGGGAACACAGATTAAATATAGCTTCAAGGCACTACATATGTACATATATTTGACCAGAAATTATTTATGTGATGATATTGACATACACAGGACACAAAACACAGAATGCCGTTTATTCTTTGACATTAATGCACAGATGTACTGACCACCATCACTGTAGCGTCAGCTGACTAGACTAGACTACTTTTTTTTATTTCAGTGCTAAAAGTCACCTCTGGGACATCTGTCCTCATATGGTGGTTTATCACAGTGCTGCAGGGGTGATTTTAGACCCTATTTAGCGGGGCTTAACCACCTTGAAGATGTTATTGTTATTTTTTCTAAAAAGAAGTTATTGAGGCTTCATCCAAACTGTTAACGGGTCTCAGAGTTTGAATTAAAACAGTGTCTGGAAGGAGTTGAAGCACCAATTGGCAAATTGTCCTACAACATAAACAATGGATTTATAAGATCTAAATCGAACCATCAATATTGTGGATGACCCTCATTCCGTGAGCAAATAGCCTACAAAGTGATATTGTCTTATTAGGAAGATTTACCAAATTGTTACGATTGAGACATACTGAATTGTATTAATGGTGTATTCATTTATTTTCTCATGGTGGAATTGTATGACAATTGTTCATTACCAATGTTAAAAAAAAAAATGTCATGTTCATGTTCCAATGCAAGCCTTCAACCTACCCCTAGGGTTACACGTACCCCTATTTGAGAAACACGGGCCGAGCTAATAAACCATTGTGTGAATCTTATTTGGGGCCCAGCCCCCTTAAAGGTCTAACGTATTAGAATCCCCCCTGCAGTGCCGAGTTCACTTCCCCCGGCGTAGCGAGATGCGTTGCAGCCTCCTAGCTTTGTCCCGGGGGTCAATGGGTTGCACGTCCGCTACCTTGGACCTCGCTGGCCGGTAGGAGTTGGCACAGTAGCTGGGTCTTTTGTGGTAGCGAATCATATCACAGCCCTCCTCCACGCCTGAAGGAGGAGGAGAAAGGACAAACATTTTAAAAGTTGGGCTCAGTCAAAGCCCTCTCTGGGTAACACGTGACACATGATACCCCCCATCAGAAAGACCTCGGTTTTAATTCAGCCTTTAATGCCGCTGGGTCACTTTGAAGCTATTGTGTGTCATGTGCCAGCTTCAAACTTTTTTTATTGTCACATATACAGTACATCATAACACAGGGCCAATTTGAACAGTGAAACTCTTCCGACATGGCAAGCGACGTAGGCAAAAATGTACAAGAAAAAAAAAGAATATATATATTACATATATATATATATATGCATTGAGAATATACATATATACACACACATACATATACAGTATGTATATATTGTGGCAGATGGCCACTGAGGGGCCGACGAAAGAGTGTGGACGACAGTCGGGGGAACCGCAATTCCCCATTCGGCCCCCAGAGAGAGCCGAGGAAACAGGAATTTGGAGAGAGGCAATCAGCCTCATGGGAAGTGGCTGTGCCTCGTTGGAGGAACTCGGCGGCAGCCAATCAAAGGCCGCCACTTCCCATGAGGCTGATTGCCTCTCTACACTTCCTGGTTTCCTTGGCTCCCTCTGGGGGCCGTCTGCCACATACCCTCCCCCTCAGCTCCGACCAGGAGGGAGGGGCGGCCCACTCCTCCAATGGCCCGCTCTGGGGTGCCTCCGCTCGGGTGGTCCGCTGCGGCGCCGCCCCCCGTGTCGTCGTCCGCCGCTGCCGCGCCGCCGCCCCCCGAGTCGTCGTCCGCCGCTGCCGCGCCGCCGCCCCCCGGGTCGTCGTCCGCCGCTACCGCTCCGCGGGTCGTTCTGCCGCGCTGCGACCGTCGGGTGTCGCTGGTACCGCAGTCCGCTGCGGCGCCGCGGGTCGTCGTCCGCCGCTGCCGCGCCGACGCCGCCCGGGTCGTCTTCCGCTCCTGCCGCGCCGGACGCGCCGCGCCCGACGCCGCCCGGGTCGTCGTCCGCTCCTGCCGCGCCGACGCCGCCCGGGTCGTCGTCCGCTCCTGCTGCGCCGCCACCCGGATCGTCTGCTGCTGCTGCGCTGCCACCGCCGCCCGGGTCGTCTGCTTCTGCGCCGATCCCCGGTCCGTCTGCTGCGCCGACGCCGCCCGGGTCGTCTGCTGCTGCAACGCCTTCCGGATCCTCCTCTGCTATGCCGACGCCTCCCGGATCGTACTCTGCTGCGCCGACGCCTCCCAGGTCGTCTGCCGCTGCGCCGACGCCTCCCGGATCGTCTGCCGCTGCGCCGACGCCTCCCAGGTCGTCTGCCGCTGCGCCGACGCCTCCCGGATCGTCTGCCGCTGCGCCGACGCCTCCCGGATCGTCTGCCGCTGCGCCGACGCCTCCCGGGTCGTCTGCCGCTGCGCCGACGCCTCCCGGGTCGTCTGCCGCTGCGCCGTCAGTGGGGCCTATGGCCCTCAGCCGGGCCTGGTCCGCCGTCAGCTGGGCCTGGAGCCCTTCAGCCTGCTCCAGTGCCTGCTGCTCTCTTTGGCCTGCGGCCATCAGCTGGGCCTGGAGCCCTTCAGCCTGCTCCACCGTCAGCAGGGCTGCGGCCTTCCGCTGGGCCTTCTCCGCCGTCAGCTGGGCCTGGAGTTCCTCCACCTGCTCCAGTGCCTGCTGCCCTTTTTGGCCTGCGGCCATCAGCTGGGCCTGGAGCTCTTTAGCCTGCTCCAGGGCCTGCTGCTCTCGTTGGCTAGCGGCCATCAGCTTGGCCTGGAGCCCTTCAGCCTGCTCCAGGGCCTGCTGTTCTCGCTGGCCCTCCGCCATCAGCTGGGCCTGGAGCTCTTCAGCCTTCTCCAGGGCCTGCTGCTCTCGCTGGCCAGTGGCCGCCAGCTGGGCCTGGAGCTCTTTAGCCTGCTCCAGGGCCTGCTGCTCTCGTTGGCCTTCCGCCATCAGCTGGGCCTGGAGCTCTCTGGCCTGCTCCCGGGCCTGCTGTTCTCGTTGGCCTTCCGCCATCAGCTGGGCCTGGAGCTCTCTGGCCTGCTCCCGGGCCTGCTGTTCTCGTTGGCCTGCGGCCAACAGCTGGGCCTGGAGCTCTCTGGCCTGCTCCCGGGCCTGCTGTTCTCGTTGGCCGGCGGCCGTCAGCTGGGCCTGGAGCTCTTTGGCCTGCTCCGCCGTCAGCTGGGCTGCGGCCTTCAGCTGGGCCCTCTCTGCCATCAGCTGGGCTGCGGCCTTCTCCAGGGCCTGCTGCTCTCGCTGGCCGGCGGCAGTCCTCTGGGCCTGCTCCGCCGTCAGCTGGGCCTGGAGCTCTTCGGCCTTCTCCAGGGCCTGCTGCTCTCGCTGGCCAGTGGCCGCCAGCTGGGCCTGGAGCTCTTTAGCCTGCTCCAGGGCCTGCTGCTCTCGTTGGCCTTCAGCCATCAGCTGGGCCTGGAGCTCTCTGGCCTTCTCCAGGGCCTGCTGCTCTCGCTGGCCAGCGGCAGTCCTCTGGGCCTGCTCCGCCGTTAGCTGGGCCTGGAGCTCTTCGGCCTTCTCCAGGGCCTGCTGCTCTCGCTGGCCGGCGGCAGTCCTCTGGGCCTGCTCCGCCGTCAGCTGGGCCTGGAGCTCTTCGGCCTTCTCCAGGGCCTGCTGTTCTCGTTGGCCTGCGGCCAACAGCTGGGCCTGGAGCTCTTCAGCCTGCTCCAGGGCCTGCTGCTCTCGCTGGCCGGTGGCCGCCAGCTGGGCCTTCAGCTGGTCGGCGGCCTTCAGCTGGGCCTTCAGCTGGCCTTGGAGCCCTTTGGCCTCCTTCCGGGCCTGCTCCTCCTGCTGGGTTGCAGCCTTCAGCTGGGCCTTCAGCTGGTCTTGGAGCCCTTTGGCCTCCTTCCGGGCCTGCTCCTCCTGCTGGGCTGCAGTTGCCAGCTGGGCCTTCAGCTGGTCTTGGAGCCCTTTGGCCTCCTTCCGGGCCTGCTCCTCCTGCTGGGTTGCAGCCTTCAGCTGGGCCTTCAGCTGGTCTTGGAGCCCTTTGGCCTCCTTCCGGGCCTGCTCCTCCTGCTGGGCTGAGGCCTTCAGCTGCCCCGACAGGAAGTCCCTTTCGGTGCACAACTCCTGCACCTTCTTCTGGCTCTCCTGCAGCTGCATGCTCTCCTTTTCAAGCCGCAGGTCCACCAGCACCTGGTATCCCCTCTGGGTTTTAGCCTGCTTGGCCTCCAGGTCCTGGTATCCCCTCTGGGTTTTAGCCTGCATGGCCCACCACTCCTTCACCATGGCTTCCATCTGGCCCATCTTCTCCTTCTCGACCTGGAGCTCATGTTGTGGCACACTCCCTTTGTATGGGGGTGTCCACCCGACTGATAATAAATCACTTGTCCCACACCAGTATACAATGCAAACAGGGTTTATTTACCATACAGGGGAAGGGAAAGTGCAGGGTAATTAAAGTGCCAAGTCAGTTATTCCGATCTCGTCGTCGTTGTTCGTATGCAGGGGGTATCACACCAGGAAGTGGTCTCGGGGTCCAGGGCAAGGCAGGCGGGAGGGTCGTCAGGCAGGCAAGGGTCGGTACACAACTCATGTTCGCAGACAGGCAGAACGTGAAGGCACACAGCCACTTCTTGTAGTCTCCCAAACTCGCCCACCCAGGGTCTTGGTCCTCCACCTCCACCTCCACCTCCACCTCCACCTCCACCTCCACCTCCACCTCCACCTCCACCTCCACCTCCACCTCCACCTCACTCTCTTCCACTCTCTCCACCGTCCACACCACCCAGGTCCTCTCCTATTTATAGTCTGCACGCCTCGTTGGGGGAACTCGGCGGCGGCCAATCAGGGGCCTGGCTGCGGCCAATAAATGGGAGAGGACCTGGGTGGTGTGGACAGTCGAGGAGGAAGAGGAAGCAGGAGAGTTGGAAGTGGTGGTGGTGGTGGTGGTGGTGGTGGTGGTGGAGTGGGAGTGGGAGGAGCGTTGGAAGTAGGAGCGAAGGAAGTAGCGGACGTGGGAGAGGAAGAGGAAGAGTACTGCAAACGACGAGTGAGTTAAAGAAATACCGAAGTGGCTGTGTGCCCTAGACTTTGGATTGTCTGAGAACCCTGCCGTGTGCTGAACCCCTGGACCGCCTGAGAACCCGCCCCGTGAACGAACCCCGCCTGGCTGACTACCCGACCCATCGCCGAACCCCGCTCCGTGTACCGACCCCTGCTAACGGACCACGACTACCCGCACGGACTAAAGGACGAACCCCTATAAGTACCCTGCACTTCCCCTTCCCCTGTATGTTAAATAAACCCTGTTTTGCCTTGTAGTCTGGTGTGGAACTGTGAATTATTATATTCAGTCGGGTGGACACATGCCACAATATAGGGAGTGTGCCACAACGCATTAATGCTTCTGATTAATCTGGACAAATAAACACGCAAAAAAAAACCCGCAAATTAATCACATTACCAAGTTAGACCCAAACTTCCTCCCGTACTTACATGGGAAACACAGCCATCACGATGACTGAAGAGATGTCCCCCGGTGTGTTAAAAGGTTTCAAATTTAGATAAAACCAAATTTGTGATGAGCTGTCTTTCCACCGAAGCACAACGAGTGAAGTACAATCTTCGGGCAAAGCACGTCTTTGCTAATGCTAATTCTAACACTGGCACTGTCACTCAGTCTGGATCAAGCTGCGTTCAGACTACGCTGGCAGAGCATCCAGGGCAAGTCTCTCAATAAAGCGACAAAATTAACCAAAGCAATCGCTAAATGGATCGCCATGGACTGTAGGCCCATCAACATTGTTGAAGACCAGAGGCTACAAGGCTTATCCAGATCACCTCAGGCGACCCATCATACAAGCCACCTTCGAGGGGAACTATTGTTGCAAGAATTCACGAATTGCATGGCAGTGAAAAGACAGCGGAGGAATTGGCACAAGCTACATGTACTGACTGGAGACCACTGGACATCAGTAAGCAATCATAACTACCTCGGTGTAACGGCACACCTAATCGATTACAAATGGCAATGGCACTCGTTAGCTTTAGGTGTGGTGAAAACGGATGAAAGGTATTTTGCCGAAGCATGCGCTAGCCAGTTTGTAGAAGTTGCACAGGAGTAGGATATTGCAGACAAGATAGTGCTCGCAATATGATGGCGGCAGCAAGAATACTACCATACAAGCATATGCCCTGTGTAGCGCACATCATACAGAGGGTAATCACAGTGGCTCTCTGTGAAAGCGGGTTTGTTGATGCTTGTTGATGCCAAGTGTCATTTCAAACAGTCCAGCAAACACCGCAGAGCTGAACGTTCAGCAAGCCTCTCATGGGCAAGAAGAGGAGTCACTTGCCCAGGACGTACCAACGTGAAGGAATTCTCTTGAGATGATCAAGCGGGTCCAACACAACAAAGACCCTCTGAAGGCAACACTGGAGCAGCAGAAGCACAAGTTAACCATGCTAACCTCAGCTGATTATGACAGGCTGGCAAAGTTGGAAACACTGCTGGAGCCATGCAGGTAAGGTGATTTCCCTATCCTCTTCAATTTTCACTTATGACAAATCCAATTAGTATAATATATGATTGTATTTTACAAATCATTTTAGGCCTGTCCCCTAAATGGGTGCTATCTGAATGAAAAGTGTAGTCATTAATTCTGTTGGTCATGTGTGTTTGTAGGTATGTCACTGAGCTCCTGGGTGGTGACAAATATGTGTCCTGCTCTGTGGTGCTGCCTGTACTCTGCCACCTCTTGCGAACCATGAAGGCCTCAGATGTTGACCCTAACTATGTAGTGCGCTTCAAGGCTGCATTCACTGAAACCTAAACAGACAAAAGGAGAACACAAACATGTCATGGCTTAAGGTAGCAACAGCTCTAGATCCCAGATTCAAGGACCTCAGGTGCCAGCCCAGAGCAGAGAGGGAAGAGGTGTGGCAAAACCTGACTGAGATGCTTCCAGGGAACCTGTACCACAGCCCTCCACAGGGGAAATGGAATCTGAGCCACCAAAGAAGAAGATGGCTCTCCTACTGATGGAGTCAGAGTCTGATGATGAGGCACCGTCCACAGACAAAGCTCTAGACAGGTAGAGGGTAGAGCCCAGTGTCAGCATAGAGGCATGTCCACGACAGTGGTGGTCGGCACACAAAGGTGCCCATATTAAGCTGGTCCATTTAGCTACACCTGCTTCAACAGTGCCATGTGAGAGACTGCCTTCTCTGGCAGACCAGATTGTGCAGAAGAAGAGGTCAGCTCTGTCACCTGAAAATGTCAACAAGCTAGTCTGCCTGAGCAACTGGTTAAAAGAAGAATAGACTTTAAGTTGACTCATCATGAATCATGAATCATGTCATGAGATGTTATAATAAAATAAAAAACCCTCTTTCTCTTACCAGTTTCTGATGCATTTCTTTATTACACCACACATGTATTTGTTTGACCTCCACCCAAAATACAAAATAAAAGTAAACACTAGTATTTTAAACTTGATTTATCATGATTAATCACAAATTATTATTGTGATTAACTCGATGAATTTTCATTCATCATGAATCAATTGACTCACTAATATACAGTATATACTGGTCAAAAGTCATGGCAGTCCAGAGTTTCCAAAAATTTCTACACCACTTATTTTTCTGTGATAGAGTGATTGGAGCACACACTTCTTTGTCACAAAAAACATTCATGAAGTTTGGTTCTTTTATGAATTTGTTATGGGTCTACTGAAAATGTGACCAAATCTGCTGGGTCAAAAATATACATACAGCAATGCTAATATTTGGTTACATGTCCCTTGGCCATTTTCACCACAATTAGGCGCTTTTGGTAGCCATCCACAAGCTTGTCAAGCTTCTGGTTGAATCTTTGACCACTTCTCTTGACAGAATTGGTGCAGTTCAGCTAAATTTGTTGGCTTTCTGACATGGACTTGTTTCTTCAGCACTGTCCACATGTCCTCGATGGGGTTTAAGTCAGGACTTTGGGAAGGCCATTCAAAAACCTTAATTCTAGCCTGATTTAGCCATTCCTTTACCACTTTTGATGTGTGTTTGGGGTCATTGTCCTGTTGGAACACCCAACTGCGCCCAAGACCCAACCTTCTGGCTGATGATTTTAGGTTCTCCTGAAGAATTTGGAGGTAATCCTCCATTATTCCATTTACTTTCTGTAAAGCACCAGTTCCATTGCCAGCAAAACAGGCCCAGAGCATAATACTACCACCACCATGCTTGACGGTAGGCATGGTGTTCTTTGGGTTAAAGGCCTCACCTTCTCTCCTCCAAACATATTTCTGGTCATTGTGGCCAAAGAGCTCCATTTTTATTTCATCTGACCACAGAACTTTCCTCCAGAAGGCCTTTTCTTTGTCCATGTGATCAGCAGCAAACTTCAGTCGAGCCTTAAGGTGCCGCTTCTGGAGCAAGGGCTTCCTTCTTGCAAGGCAGCCTCTCAGCCCATGGCGATGTAAAACACGCTTGACTGTGGACACTGACACCTGTGTTCCATCAGCTTCTAATTCATTGCAGACCTGCGGTTCTCGGTTGACTCTTGACCATCCTGACCAATTTTCTCAGCAGCAGGTGATAGCTCGCATTTTCTTCCTGATCGTGGCAGTGACACAACTGTGCCATGCACTTTATACTTACAAACAATTGTTTGCACAGTTGATCTCAGGACCTGTAGCTGCTTTGAAATTGCTCCAAGTGACATTCCTGACTTGTTCAAGTCAATGATCTGCTTTTTCAGATCCGTGCTGAGCTCCTTTGACTTTCCCATTGTAGTGTTTGTGTCTGAGTCTAATGATTGTATTAAATGAGTCATATTTAAATGGGCTCAGAGAAGTCACCAGCTGTAGTCAATCATAATCACTCACAAGAAGTTAAGAGGCCACAAAGCTCATTTGATTGACACAACTTTCTACATCACCTAAATTGATCATTCATGTTGCTGTATGTATATTTTTGACCCAGCAGATTTTGGTCACATTTTCAGTAGACCCATAACAAATTCATAAAAGAACCAAACTTCATGAATTTATTTTGTGACAAAGAAGTATGTGCTCCAATCACTATCACAGATAAATAAGAGTTGTAGAAATTATTGGAAACTCTGGACTGCCATGACATACATGTTCTTTACAAGTGTATGTAAACTTTTGACCACAACTGTATATATACAGTATATTGTGCCATTCAGTGTACTATAGCTTATATTCTAATCTTGGCAGCAAAGCGCTCACACATGTGGTGTGGTAGTGTGTAGATGCTCTTACCCACTGTACAGTACTTCATTACCTACATGACACCAGAAAAGACATGGAGTCGTGATCTGAGCCCTTTGAGTCCAGTTTTATTGTCACAAGGAGTGCAATAAACATCACCGTATTGGAGCGAACAACATCAGAACAACACAGAAAACACGAGCTTGTCCCATCACTGTGGCTGGGGAGTGGGGATTTAATGAAGTCTCCTTTGCAAAATAGGAAGGAACAAACAGAAAAATAAAACCATTGACCATATACACCAGGACAATGAGAAGGACACTGTATTCACAGAACACTACAAATGCTAGCCCTGCAATCGACAGTCACTACTGACAGTGACTGACAGTCACTATTCTGCTCAAAACCTTAACATGATTTTCAGGGACATAAAGTTGAGTGAAATATTATAATTTCTATTAAAATAAATAAAATAACAAACATTGAACAAACAAACTGGGGTCAAATTGCATTCATATGTGCAATTTGTGTATTTTGTTTCACTGTATATGGTCGGAAAATTGATCACTATTATGTGCATTCATCAAAGATTGTCTATATAGAACAATGGACCTCATTCTCGAACGCAGTTAAGAAAACGTTAAGAAGAAATTTCTTCTTAACTCCACTTACGAAGTTCCTGCGACAATTCTGGCATTCCTGAATGGTTTCTCATCTGGGATTGGTTCTTAGCTAAGAACAGGATTTAAGAACGCGGAAAAGCAGTCGTAGCGACCTATTTGGAGTGCGCCCATGTTCTTAAGGGCTGAGTTTGTGAGAAATCATTGGTGATTGCGTTCACATCAATTCTACAGACATCCTCAGATGTAAATAATTATAATAATAATAAATACGAGAATATTTGTATCATTAACAATTACGTTTCACATGCATAGTCATGATTCTACGAGGCATCGTGATGTCCTAAAATAAATAAAAGCACGACACGAACACTGCAAATGGCAGTGAATAAATAAATAAGCACGAAACTCGCGTGGATATAGCCATAGGGGAATAGAATTGACATCTACATTCTGTGAATGAACATGTGAATATCCATCACTAAAATATATCATATGGGCCTACATAATATACATAATATACATAATATACATACTATACATAATATACATAATATACATAGGGCCCAAGGACGTATTGTTGTTTAGGACGTTGGTGGACATCACAGATATTGCACCACGGATGCGCAATTACGCTTCCGTGAGGCGCGTGTTGGGCTCCGAGTCAGCGTCTCTGGGGGTGGGGGGGGGGCATGATAGGGCCTATCAAGATCCACAAGTAGCCTCCTCATGTATTTAACTCAACTGTACAATTGAATCTGCTCTCAGCCGTCTTGTTCTCTATTGTTATTTTTCATTGTTGGTTCTATTTTCTTTACCTTGCTTAGTGTGTACATTGTAAGAGCCAGTGGAGAAACATTCCACTGCTCATCTTACTGGTATGATGTTGCATGTGACATGTGACTGGTTTGGCCGGTGCACCATCGGTTTTCACTGTTCGCTTTGGCATGATTCTGTGTGCACACGGTCCTGTTGTTGCCCTTATAAGGAGCTGGCGGGGCGTGTCTGTATGCTAATGCAGGTGTACGAGCACCATTTAAGAATGAGAGCAGCTGAGAACACTTGGGCGGTTTAAGAACACATTTCCCCGCGTTCATGAATCCGGCGGACAGATTTCTTAAGTTTGTTCTTATGAAGTTTGTAAGAAGATATTTAAGAAGACACTTAAGAAAATGTTCGAGAATGAGGTCCAATATTACCCTCCCAGATAAAAAAGCAATCAGAAGGCATGACAGGAACCCCACAGTTAGCAAGGGGTAATGACGGGTAATGACGAGCCAATGTGAACAAACTACAGTATGATTGAAGCTTCAAGAAAATAAATTGTTTTGTGGAGTGAACGACTCTTTTTACATGGCAGTTAAGGCAACATTCCTTGAAAAACAAAACGCATCAACTCATGTTAAAAACATTGCAGATCAACTTGAGATTTTCTTTTTAATCTGTCATTTTCTGTCT
This sequence comes from Coryphaenoides rupestris, assembly GCA_002895965.2. Lineage (NCBI taxonomy): Eukaryota > Metazoa > Chordata > Actinopteri > Gadiformes > Macrouridae > Coryphaenoides > Coryphaenoides rupestris. The sequence continues at coordinate 255,423 of PIJE02000236.1, read as the reverse complement.
TAGGTCAAGGCAACAGGAATCTCTACACAGTGTGTCAGGAGGACATTTTGAATTGCTCAAAGAAAGACCTTACACATTTGTTATTTAGATGTTCCTACAACAGCCCATATTTGACAGGCAGGTGTACATGTGTTTGTTTCGTGTTATATGTGTGCATCGGCTTGTAGAAGTAAATCAATTCAGAAATTGACGACATTTCATCGGAAACAGAGCGAAACCAAAAATACAGAAACAAATATCATTGGATTCTGCAAATCACAGTTGCAATCTTCACACCTAAAAATATTAGCTGCAAATACAAAAAAAAGCGTTATTCTTACCTCCACGTCAGAGGAAGTAGGCCTATATACACAGAACAAAAATCAAAAAGATGTCATTATCATATGTCATTTCCATTACTGGGAAATGGAAGAAATATTTTGTTGATTAATTGCAATACATGTGAGGAAATACAAAATCATTGATACAATGGTATATTCTGCAAATGCATACCTCGCGTTATGGCGTTCAACTGACATTGGCAACAAAAAGGTTGAGTTTGCTATACATACTGTAGGTTAACATCATAGGCTGATTCATGGCAAGTTGACACAAATGAATGCTGAGGCTAAACTACAAACACAGGACACATCCCATTAACATCAGAACAAAACTTAACTAATAACAGTGGTTTGTCCTTAGGATACCTGACTACTTACCAAACCTTGTGTAACCATCCTGAAATGTGCAATGTCAGGAAAACCCAGTCCGAAAGGTTTTGTGTTACTTTGCGTCTTAGCAGTGTACATGTTTGGCTTTCAGTTGCGTCATAAGTATCAGTCGCAATCGAATATATCACAGATGAATATATACAAATATTTGCAGTTGCTTATTTTTTTTTATGACAACAAATTGTGCTAATTACACAGCAGACAAACACAGTACCGTGTCCTTATCAGGTTGTCATTTTAGGGCCTATACTTCTCAAGCCTCTGTCGACATATCACCCATAAGGAATCATGTGTCAAGTTAAATATGAACTAATATTCTACCTGTGTGCATAAACACTTGGGTTTGTGTTCTTTGTTGGTCCATCTGCCGACATAGCAACTATCGGTTCTAACCAACCTTCTAGGTTTAAAAGCTTTACATTGGAATTAAACGGCCCCATCTTGAGCAAGGAACACAGCGTGGCTGTGAATGTTGATTTTAAAGGGTTAAATGCGGCAACAATCATTTATCTTTAATCGCATAGATTCTATACATTGTAGACAATATTAAAGAGTTGCGAGACATCATGGCATCTCATTCATTCAGTCATTCACTCTCAAAGCTATTGGCCCATTCATTGTAGCATTATTTGACTCACTCTCACTAACTGCATGACAACTCAATATTGTTAGGAAATAGCTTCAAGAAAATAGCCGATAACAACAAGAAACAAAAAGACATTCTTTAGAAGTTAGACGTTTTAGAGTCCTTAATGGTGGCCTCCTACACATGACTCTCCGAGGTGTTTTAGAGGTTTTATTCCGGTCCTCGTATCTGAGCTAGGAGCATGCAGGCCGACTCACATCACTTAAAGCAACGCCTCCATTTTTGGAAGGAACTGATGAGAGGAAAGCAGGAAGAGGCTTGGGTCTTGGGTTCGATCCGGCACTAAGTCCTTTGTTAATTAACCCGACTGGGCTTCAATGCAGTGTCCAGCTTTAGTGCCTAAAGGTCACTCACCACTTCCCAGTTAAGCCACATCTCATCCAAAACACTGATGACATCATCAGCAATGAGCATGGACTGTCACACAGAAACCTTCGACATTCCCAAAATGTTCTAGGTGTGGGTGCCTTGCCTTTATATGCAGTGTTCCTGTCAGTGAAATATTAGGTGAGGCATTTGATGAACACTGCCTTTAGGCAACAACAATACAAAAAAAAACTGGTCTAAAGAAGTACCACAGTGTAACAACACACAGGAGAGAGAGAGAGAGAGAGAGAGAGAGAGAGAGAGAGAGAGAGAGAGAGAGAGAGAGAGAGAGAGAGAGAGAGAGAGAGAGAGAGAGAGAGAGAGTCAAACCATTGAAATGGTGGACCATCATGTATAGATCCTAGCCTCTCCCAGATGGTGCTCTGAGCAAAGAGAGCACTCTTCCCGACGTGAAGAGGATAACGGAGCAACACACAGATGGAGAGAGAGAAGTGTGCCTGTTGAGACTGTGAGTCTGTGTGTAACACTGGTTAGTTTGTCTCGGACACAGAGGCAGCAGCGGCGGCTGCTGTAAGCTGCCCTGCAGGAGGGTTGTGGTGGTTACCCTCGTCATCATCATCATCATGATCATGATCATCATCATCATCATCATCATCCTCCTCCTCCTCATCCTCCTCTTCCTCTGTCTCGTTGGAGTCTGCTGGGGAAGAAGAAGGGATATATGGCACACTTCAAGGGTTGTCCCATAGCACATGCTCTATTAACCGCCACGACTCCTGCTGCTCCACACCACTGCTTCAGTTTCCTTCCAAAATGTAGAATTGTATGGTAGTAAGAGAACTGTCACACAAATAGCAAACCAGTCGGGAGGTAGCGAACAGAGGTGTATTTACAAGGAATGATTCCAAGGAATAAACCCTCTGGGGCAGTCAGAGAGTCTCCAAACGACTCATTCTAATAGGTTGATCCTGGCTTGTTCCTAGGTGAAATGCCAATTGCAATGACAGGAACAGCACCATCTGTGGTGAGGTGCATGAGGATTTTAATTAATAAAAGAATGATTTAGCCAATCTCTGGTTCTTTCTGAGGATTGTGACTTATCAGGGCTATGCAACAGCAGGCAGAGACAAGACACATTAAGCATCTTTTTAGACTAGTCACTGATTTTTTGGTACATTATTGCCATCAAGTTAGACAGGTTTACTATTTATTTTAGTTTTAAGCTATCATCACATCACAAACACCCACATCTGTTATAGGCTAGAACAAATGTTGATCTGATTGATGAATGAACAGAAAGCTTGTTTTTGTTTTCCTAAACAAAATCAAGCACAATTAGCCCACCTAAGGCCAGTACTACGAAGCAGGATTTGGCCTGGGTCTTCTGTGTCACAACGGTGGTTACATTTTTATCGATATTCAATCTTTATTTGCTCCCACACTGTTAACACTGTAACACGGTATTGCACCTAAAAGAATAAAGCTAAAATTCTCATACATGCCAAAAGAAAACATCTAAGCAACACATTAATTTAATGGAATACACAATTCATAATTCAGAGCTAGCCTACATGTCCCATATTATGGAAAAACCGACTTTTTCAGTGTTTCAGTGTTATATTTAGGTATCTGTGAGTGCCTACCAACTCCAAAATGCTGAAAAAAATATAACCCAGACAGTTCCTTGTGGGAAGTTCCTTGTGGGCTGTCAAAAAGCATGTGTTTCAGTGAGCAGTTCTGATTCAGGCTCGGTTTTCTACGTCATAAACAAGGTGGATTATAATGATCCCACCCCCCCAATGTGTAACTCATGGCTTGGAAACTAACATTGCCAAAAGTTCTGTCCTACCGGTCTGATGCTCCACGTAGCCTAAGACCCTTCTGGACATGCAAGAGGCAAGAGGCAAGAGGACGGGAGTTCGCTCTAGGCTAAAGGCTAACCCTAGCCGACCAGTGCTCCCCTCAGTCATATTAGGCAACGTTTGCTCCCTAGCAAAGATAGTCCTAACAAAATGGACTATCTAACTAACCACCCAGTCTGAAACAAGGGATTACTGCATTCTTATATTTATGGAAACGTGGCTGCACGACAACATCCCTGACACAGCCATCCAGCTAGAGGGCTAACATGTTTCCGTGGGGATAGGAATCCCGCGACCTCCAGTAAGACCCGCGGTGGCGGGTTGTGTGTTCACATAAACAATGACTGGTGTGTAAATTACATGGTAGTCGCAGCCCACTGTTCACCACAGTTTGAGTCTAGTGGTGAAATGCAAGTTATGAGGTGTTGGCAGACAATCCAACACCCCTGCCTGGCCCATTACTGTTGTCGAGAAAACATTGCTGGCTGTCTTCTAACTTACAACATTACACCTTGAGTTGTACTGCTGTACATGATCACATAAGAATAGAGCAGGTTTCAAGCATTCATAGTTGCAAAGCTAATAGAATGAGTTTAATAATTGCTAGGTTGCCTGCATACTAGCTGGGATAAGAGCAACGTTAATAACTTTACCACACTTGTCCACTACTATATCTACATGAAGTCTCCAGGTCATCTGCTCATCAAACCACACACCTAAACATGTACAATCCTTAACCCTCTCAACAGAAGATCCATTCAATAGGAGCTCTTGATTCCTTAACTTAGATTTTGTCACAATGTAAACTCCCACCTTCCTGCCCACTGTTCTACCTTACTTAGAGCATGCTGCATTTGACCCATCAAATATTTCACATTCCTCCCGCTTTTCCAAATAGCCCCATCATCAGCAAACAGCGACATCCCAAAACCATAGCCCACATGTAATTCACCATGAGATTAAATAAGACAGGGCTGATCCATTATCTACACCAACCATTTCAGAAAAAGACAGATTATCAGAAGCATCACTGACTCTCTCAACCAGGACTGGCATGGCTGGACACTGATACACTAACATCCTCCGCACTACATCCCACACCGAGAGACCGGTGTATCAGGCCCCAACGTCCCACAAAACCTTCTCCAACTATCCCTCTTGGCTTCCTTTATTACCCTCCTCGCTACTGCCCTCAACCTTTTATACTCTATCCCATTATACACTGGAAACTGGAAACTTCCTGAGGCGCCTATAGGCTTTTTTTCTGTTTCTGACCGCTACATCACAAGCTTCACTCCACCACGGAACTATTTGACTTTGTTTAAACCCCCCCTTATTAGGGATGGAACCTCCTGCAGCCCCCATTAGCATACTACATAAAAACCTATTCCAGCCCTCTATATCACCCTCACTATCAACCCATTCAACAGCCTGCTCACATTTCTCACTACATTTCTCCCAGTCTGCCCTGGAATAATCTAGTCTAGTTAAAATGCCAACACTTTCAGCAATCAACCTTCTCCTGAACCAGCTTAAAATTGGAAAATGGTCACTCCCCATTGTATTTTAATTGAGAAGATCCCACTCACCACACCTCACTAATCTCCTGATGCAGTAGTTAAATCTATGCACACAGTGCTGGACACAGTGCTGCAGTCTATCTGGAAACGAGTCGCCCTTCCGTCATTCATAACTGATAGACTATGCTTATCTAAGAACTCCTCGACCATTGCCCCATTTGAATCTCGAGTTGTACTACCCCATTATGTGTAAATAAAAATCTCCCACCCAGATTACAGACTGTCTTACTTTTTCCATTATGTTATCTAAAATGTCTACTGATAATTGCTCGCAAGGGTTATATATATTTGCCAGAGATATTCTCCCCTCGAACACCATATCTCTGCTACCACACACTCAAGTTCTGACACAACCTCCACTCTTCTATACTGTAACCCCGATTTTATAAAGAGGGCACATCCCCCACCAGCCCTATCTTGACGATCCTCAAACACAGAGATATGTGATATCCAGGTATCACAAAGTCTACGCATGGCTTCAGCCAAGTTTCCTGAATACAAATTATTTCTGGCTTATCCTTAAAAGCATCTACAAACCATTTGAGCTCTTGTCCATTGGGCACAAAACTCCTCACGTTCCATTGAAGGATATAAAACAATCCACATACTAACAATCATCATCATTATCATCATAATCTGAACCTACCCGGTTCAACCGTTGAGACATATTGACAGACACCTTAGTCTTGTGTTTAACCACAAATGCATGAACTGCATCCAGCTCTCTAAAGTCCAAGTACTTCTGAGCTGCCCTAACCACCTCACCCTCCGTCACCACATCTGACTGGTTCTTTGCCTGATTCTTTACTACCCACATAGTCTCCACTATAAATCCAAGAAACTCAGTTTTCTTTATTACCACACAAGCATCTGGAATTGGCACCGCTTTTGGAACTACGCCCGCAGCCATGGACCAACCTTCTCCCACACCATCCAACTTCCTAACTGCCTCATCATAATACCTTTCCTGCTGTTTCATCCTGCCCGCAGCCTCGGTATTCAACAATATGATTTCCCCCACAACGTCCACATTTTGGTTCTGATTCCTTTCAATCAGACAGCACATGGTCACCTCCACATTTTCCACAACTACGTTTGTGGCTGGGGTGGTTATTGTCTTTAATAATCCGTTTGGCCTTGGCCACGCACCGCCTGGTGTATATATCCAGGAAGGAGGGAAGCTCACCTCCAATGATGTACTGGGACGTCCGCACCACCCTCTGTAGTGTTCTACGCTCCAGTGCGGTGCAGTTCCCGTACCAGACGGTGATGCATCCTGTGAGAACACTCTCGATGGTACAGGAGTAGAATGTTCTGAGGATGCGGGGGCACATGTTGAATTTCCTCAGTCGCCTGAGGAAATACAGGCGGATGGAGATGGGGGCGTGCTATCCTCTCCGCTTCCTGTAGTCCACGATCAGCTCCTTGGTCTTCTTGACGTTGAGGGCGAGGTTGTTCTCTTGGCACCACTGTGCCAGTGATCCAACCTCCTCCCTGTAGGCTGTCTCGTCGTCGTCGGCGATCAGACCCAACACTGTCGTGTCGTCAGCGAACTTGATGATGACGTTGGAGCTGTGCATAGCCATGCAGTTGTGGGTGTACAGGGAGTAGAGGAGAGGGCTCAACACGCATCCCTGAGGGGCTCCCATGTTGAGGGTCAGTGGCTCTGAGGTGGTGCTGCCCATCCTCACCACCTGGTGGCGACCCGACAGGAAGTCCAGTATCCAGCTGCACATGGTCGGGTGCAGGCCTAGACTCCTGAGCTTGGTGTCGAGCTTGGCAGGAACTATCGTGTTGAACGCTGAGCTGAAGTCCACAAACAGCATTCTCACACAACACTTCTCCCCCTCCAGGTGAGAGAGGGCGGTGTGAAGTGCCATGGCAATCGCGTCGTCGGTTGATCTGTTTTGACGGTACGCAAATTGCCATGGGTCCAGCGTGGCAGGCAACATGGAACAAATGAAGTCCTTGACCAACCTCTCGAAGCATTTACTGACAATCGAGGTGAGTATAGTCATTCAGGCAGGAGCTGGATGAACAGGAATTTCCTGAAGCTCAATGGCAGTAAAACCGAGGCCCTGCTCATCGGCTCCAAATCCACACTCAACAAATCACAAAACACCCCAGCTTCAAACATCACCATCGACGGCTTCCCTGTACCCTTCTCTTCCCAAGTCAAAAGCCTTGTTGTCATTCTGGACGGCTCCCTCTCATTTGCACCGCACATTAAAAACATCACCCGGACTGCCTTCTTCCATCTTCGTAACATTTCCAGACTCCGCTCATCTCTGTCCTAATCCAGCACTGAAGTTCTGGTCCACTCATTTGTCACATCCCGGATCGATTACTGTAATGCCCTCTTAACTGGCCTTCCCACCAAACTCCTCAACAGACTCCAAAAAATTCAGAACTCTGCTGCCCGGATCATCACCCGCACCAACTCATCCGACCACATCACCCCTGTTCTCATTCAACTACACTGGCTTCCTGTGCGCTACCGGATTGATGACAAAAACCTTCTACTCACCTTCAAAGCTCTCTATAATCTAGCCCCCATCTATATCACTGACCTCCTCCAGGAGTACACCCCCTCCCGCACCCTCCGCTCATCCTCCGTTGGACTTCTAACCATCCCCAGCTCACGCCTCAGCACCATGGGTGCTCAAGCTTTCAGCTGCTCGGCTCCCAGGCTTTGGAACTCCCTGCCCCCACACATCCGACAGTCTGACTCCATAACAACATTCAAAACCCAACTCAAAACCCACCTGTTCAAACTGGCATATTCACTTTAACTGTACCCTGTGTTTCACTGTATTATACTTCCTGTTGTTTGTTTTCTTGTCTGCCATTTCTGCCACTACCACTGTTTTTAATTTAAATTTTAATCTTAATTTGACTGTCTTGTTTTATCTCCTGTAAGGTGCCCATGGGTGTCTTGAAAGGCGCCTCCAAATAAAATGTATTATTATTATTATTATTATTATTGTTATATGACCATAGTGCTGACATTTGTAACATCCTTGAACTTCAGTAATACAGTATATCCATCTCTCCTCTCTCCACTGGGCCCAATCGTAAACCGGCGTGCCTCTCCTACTTTAGCCCCCTTTACTCCCCTCATCAAGTCTTCCAGAGAATTATCCAAAGATACTCCATAAATCACTCCCTTAGGACCACCCTTCTTCCCTGCTGCAAACGCTTCCATCCATCTACCCCCCAGAGACTGCAATTTAATAGCTTTGGTCCGTTGAATTCTTACAAAACACCAATAGCTTGCTATCTGCTAACACTCTAGCAAGACGGATATCCCCCAGCTCTTGCTGCAAGGCATCAGTCAGTTTCAGTGGATTAATTTCCCCAAACCCTGACCTGTCCCTCCTTGCATTTGAAAAACACTTTAAACTCATCCTGTACTCCCATTTGACCCCGACTTGGCCCTACTTTACGCAATATATTCACAGCCTGACTATCATCCCCACTCCCCTGCGAAATCCTTTTCCTATTTTACTTCTTACGTTCTTTTATTTCCCAACCCTCGCCACCCTCCTACATCCCTTCGGAGCCCATTCCTCCTCCTACCCTGCCTCTCCCTCTCTCTCTCTCTCTGAACGTGGTCTCTACTATATAGTCCGAATCACAACAGCAAAGGTAAACATGTCAGCTCTTCTTCTACTGCTGATCAAGGAACTGTGTCGACTGGTGGAAAAAGGGCATAATATGGGTCCTGTATTGATAAGCCTTTTAACTTTATTTAATTACACATTCACACAGCCTGCTTTTTAGACAGTTTTCCTTCCCACATTTGACAGCAGCAACTATGTGCTTTTAGCCTTATATTCAAGTAATTCTTCATATTTGTTAAATATAATAGCTTGCTTATCTTAGGTAAAAAAATATAGTCAATGTTTGCAATTGGTCATATGTTGCGAACACTGCCCCTTTTACGTGAACGTGGTAATAGCTTGATGGCGAAAACTTAATGAGTTGATAACCACCGTTGTGAACACTTATGTGGGATTTTGTTTATAGGTTTAGTGAAGCCAGCAAACCAAAAGAGACCCTGGGTATGTTGAATTTGCGTCGTAGTATAGGCCCCAAGACAAGTGTTATGTTGCTGTGACATAACTACAGTGACATGTCATACAGAATGTGATAGGAAGTGGGAGACCATGCAGTTATCTCCATGCAGGTGTGTTTGCTGGTCAGCTCCATGAGGGGAAAGGTTACTACAGCAGAGATGATTAGTTGATCACAATATATACAAGGAAGCATGCAATGGCTTGAATCCCCTCAGCAACACCATACTTGTTATGGTGCCATATGATGCCTTTGAGTCAATCTTAAAGGACTTAGAAGGTGGAAGTATTGGACATTGTCTCTGCATGTGATTGGTTATCTGCACAAGCCTAAAACTGCCTGTTAAATGTTTGATCGTTGTGTGTGTGTTTGTATAAAATCTAAATGTATCTGTGTTGATTGTATGTTGTATGCTGCCCTCTTGGCCAAGTCTCTCTTGAAAAAGAGATTTAAAATCTCAACGAGTCACGACCATGGTTAAATAAAATTGGTGGATCAAAATTATGTTCATGTACATGTGGCAACAGTAAGCATTTGGAATGCATCTTAATCCAAGATTCACACTGTTTCACATATGATGTGTGTGTGTGTGTGTGTGTGTTTTCAATGTATTTTGTAACATCTGATTGACTGAATTATATCAAATCCCTGAGACTCCCACCACGATACTGGAGGCAAAGTGACGGGCCATCTCCGTCTGACTTCCAGACCGAGATGGGGTTGCTGAGGCCACAGAGCCCAGACTGGCTGCAGGGTCACCCATATGACATACATGTTTCAGGGACAACAACTACAAAAACAAGGAAGACAAATCACAGAAATAAAGAGAGACATGAGGGTTAGATGGTGTGTGTGTGTGTGTGTGTGTGTGTGTGTGTGTGTGTGTGTGTGTGTGTGTGTGTGTGTGTGTGTGTGTGTGTGTGTGTGTGTGTGTGTATGAGTGTGTGTGTGTGTTTGTGTGTGTGTGTGTGTGTGTGTGTGCAGAGGGCGTGTTCAGCGAGGATGACTTGTCGGAGCAACAAACAAGTCATCGCTCAGGGAGATGGAGATCAAACAGAGGGTGGGATGCAGGCAGGAGGATCTTTTAAGATGCATGTGGTCACCATGGCAACAGCAGGGTTAAAGCTCAAGGGAGGGGTGGAGAGAGAGACGGACAGAGTAAAGGAGTGAAAAGCTGCCTTGTGCTGCTTTTAGGGTAGAAGGAGGAGGAGAGCAACGGATGCTGAAGGTCGTCATGATGAAAGGCGTGTGCATGGTTAGTGGTTGACACCGGCACACATTGGCACAAGAGAAAGAAAATAAATACATAAAAAAACATTGCTCGGTAAGGAAAGTAGAGTCTTACTGATTTGCAATGGTTGTGACAGCAGAATACACTGTATTTTAAGCATGTACAAAATACCATAGGACAGTAACCCAGTGACAATGTGTGCTAGTTGTTTGGGGATTTTGGTGCCTTTAGTGGATGAGAGAACGCCAAGATGTGCCCGGATCTCGCTTGTATTTACCATCAGAGGAGTCAGTCTCTGTGTCACTCGCGTTGTCTGTGACGGAGGAATCTAGATCTTCTGTTACGTCCCCTGAGGGGTACACTGAAATGTGCAACACCAAAACAATCCAAATAAAAGGAAAAAGTTAGAGTATGTAGCCCTTTTTGTGATTTAAGAACTATGATAGGCTTCATGTAGCCCATTCTTCAACCACGCTAACATACTTACTTCATATCTCTCATTCCATTCCTTCTTAGTTCTATTTTTCAATGTCATTTACACAGTTTATATCTCAGAATAGTGATTGTCATAACTTTATACTTCACATTGAAGTTGTCCATCCATGTATTGGTTAAATTCTAAACTAAATGAAATCAACATGTATACATTTGTATGATTTTTTTCCCTCAAAATATTCCCTTGAAATATTTTCTTTACCTTGAAAACTAAATTTCAATTTCAAAATGTCTTGGCTTTCTAAAAGCTGTGCATCAAATACCTATTGAAACAACAACAAAATATAAATTGAAACTACAACAGTGTCATTGAAAAATGTGAAGGGCAATCCCATGAGTGTAATGTGTACGTATCACCACTTGGTGGAACTCACTAACAACACATCACAGTGGAGGCAACGCATCCTGTCACAACTCATTCTATGGGCCAAACATGAAACAAATCTTATACCAGAAAGGTCATCAGCTATGTTTCTCATTTTACTTCTGTAACTATACTCATTAAAACCTTAATACTATTTGGTTTATTTCCCACCTGTATGTGTCATTGCATCTCATTGATCCTGAGTACCAGGAAGTGAATAGAGTACGTACCATTTTGACCCGCTTTTTCATCGCCTTTGCTCTCCCCGTTGGCCTCCGGCTCTGTGGTGTCCGTGTGTTTCGGTGCCATCCCCCTACTGGGTCCGGGTCCCAGAGGTGGGCCGGGTTCTCCTTCGGTGGCTTGGACAGCCCCCCCGGGGTCTCGGTCCCCTTCCTCTTCCTTGGGCTGATCCTCTGCTTGCTCCTTCCTGCTCTCCTCTGCCCCCTCCGCCTCTGCCTCCTTCTCCTTCTCCCCCTCTGGGTCCACCTTGGTTCCGTCCTCCCCCTCCGACTCCTTCCCCTCCTCGGCCCTCCTCTTGCCCTCTCCCTCCTGGGCCTGGTCGCTCTGCCCGGCCTCCACCCCCTCCTCCGCCTTCTGCTCTCCCTGGCCGGCACTCTCTTCCGCCTCCTTCTTGCTCTTCTCCTCCAAATCTGAAGGGAAAACATGATGGAGACATTCAGAAAGAGGTTCAGAGTTTTGGGTATGTTGACATGTTTGTTTGTTTGGTCCATGATCTAAAAGCAGCAAAATTCCCCCATGAGTTGTTCAATTATTGTTATTACTGTCCAACATCATGTGCAATACTCTATCATGTGCTATATTATTATTATTATTATCATGTTGTCTATAAATATTATCTATAACACTACCTCTCATCTCCTCTCATCATCATGTGCAATATTCTTAATGTCATGTCCAACAATATTACACAAATTGTTTTCGCCGTCGGAATATCTTATCTTGCCTACATATTTGTGTATTTTAACTGTAAATTTGTAAATCCGTTAGTTTATTTTTATTATTCTGTTGTTTTCCAAATTGTTTTATTATTTTATTTACTGTATCGCTATGCAACCTGGCATAAGAATTTCCTTCTGGATTAATAAAGTTCTATTCTATTCTATTCTATTCTCTGTGGGAAGGACAGTTGAAATACAAGACAATGAACACAGCAATATAATGTGCAATATTACCTTTCAACATCATGTGGATTTTTCCTTAGTATTAAGTGCAATATTAATATTACTGGCCAACATCATGTGCAATACTCTCTCCTATCATGTGCTATATTATTATTATTAATATCATGTTATCTATAAATATTATCTGTAATTCTACCTCTCATCTCCTCTCATCATCATGTGCAATATTCTTAATGTCTTAATGTCATGTCCAATACATTACCTTTCAAAATTATGTGCAATATTCTTAATATATATTCTTAATATTCTTTCTATCAGGTGCAATACATCCCCTAACCATTATTATTATCACAGTATTACACTTCAACTATGGCAAATTGTTTTCGCCATCTGAATATCTTATCTTGTCTATATATTTTTATATTTGAAATGTACATTAATATTGTACATTTGTAAATCTGTTAGTTTTTTTATTTGTATTATTCAGTTGATTTCCATATTGTTTTATTGTGCTGTATTGCTATGCAACCTGGCACAAGAATTTCCTTCGGGATTAATAAAGTTCTATCTTATCTTATCTTATCTTAATATGTTCAACGTCTGCAATAAACCCGATTATTCAACATTCAACACCAACTGCCTGTGTCCTTGGAGTGGAGGAGCCCCAGAAAAGCCACTGTAGGTGGTTTAGCTTGTCGTATTGACATGAGAAGTGAAATTTCGTTTCACTTTTGTTATACTGGTCGCTATATTGCTTTTTAATTTCAACTCCAATGCTGGTAATGAATTCATATATTTCTAATCTAAGATGCACTTTTAGTACTCCATCTTGAGATGATTGTAGTTTCACCACAGCAGACCCACGTCCATAACATCCACCGTCACATAACAACGTATTTTAGTGCAAGTGCAGTTGGATTCTCTTAGCAGCGCAGTTTTCTTTTCCTAAGTCTTTAGTTCTAAGTCCTTATAAATTCTCATTCTCATCTTTCCTTGACCTCATAACAGGGTTAAGGAAAAGTTTTTACTGTTCAAACTCACAGCTGAAATATAAAAAATAAGTCACAATTTTTCATTTAATGAAAGCAGACCTAGACAAGACACACCTAGTTCAGTAGTTGACCCTGCTGTGGCATTCATGTGAAGTCACAGGGTCATAATTAATTACAGCTGTGGTGTGATTTGGTCTTGTATTTATGTGCGAGGTGATAGACAATGAGTTTTTCCTTATGATAGACTATAAGGTGTTCTCTATGATATACTACAGAATATAAGGTGTTCCCTATGATAGACTACAGACTATAAGGTGTTCCCTATGATAGACTACAGACTATGATGTGTTCCCATTATCATCCACTATCCATCCATCCATTCTCTTCCAATTATCCAGGGAACGGGTCGCGGTGGTAGCCGGCTAAGTAGGGCCCCCCAGGCTTCCTTCTCCCCAGCAACATTCTCCAGCTCCTCCTGGAAAATCCCAAGGCGTTCCCAGGCCAGATGAGATATGTAATCCCTCCAGCAGGTTCTGGGTCTTCCCTGGGGTCTCCTCCCAGTCGGACGTGCCCGGAAATCCTCTAAGGGGGAGGCGCCCAGGGGGCATCCTAATCAGATGCTCGAACCATCTCAGCTGACTCCTTTCAACGCGGAGGAGCAGCGGCTCTACTCCGAGCTCCCTCCGGATGTCTGAGCTCCTCACCCTATCTCTAAGGGTTGTATCCATGACCTTGCTCTTTTGGTCACTACCCAAAGCTTGTGACCATAGGTGAGGGTTGGAATGTAGATGGACCAGTAAATCGAGAGCTTCGCCTTCCGGCTCAGCTCCCTCATCACAACGGTACAGCGCCCGCATTACTGCAGACGCCGCACCAATCCATCTGTCCATCTCTCACTCCATTTTGCCCTTGTGAACAAGACCCCGAGATACTTGAAAGCCTTCACTCCCAACCCGGAGGGAGCACTCCACTGTTTACTGGCAGAGAACCATGGTCTCAGACTTGGAGGTGCTGACTCTCATCCCGACCGCTTCACACTCAGCTGCAAACCACCCAGTGCATGCGGGAGGTCACGGTCTGATGTAGCCAACAGAACCACATCATCTGCAAGGAGCAAGGATGCAATTCTGAGGTCCCCAAAGCGGGCAATCTCCTCACCTCGGCTGCACCTTTAGATCCACGAAAATCACAAAGAGAATCGATGACAAGGGACAACCTTGGCGGAGTCCAACACCCACTGAGAACGTGCTTGACTTTGTGTCGAAAATACGGACACAACTCTCACTTTGTTTGTACAAGGACAGAATGGCTCATACCAATGGCCCTGGTACCCCATACTCCCGCAGTACCCCCCACAGAATTTAGCAGAATCCAGAATCCATTCGGGCTTTAGATCAAAACATAAGGGATGGAGGCAAAACGTGTTTACAATACAAACAGTTAAATACACATATAACATATAACACAGTTCTATCGAACTAGGCCCAGATATCTACCTCGCAGGAGATCGTGTGTGTATCGATCGAGAGGTGGCTCGTTCTTCCTTTCCCAAAGAACTGCTTTGAGTTCGGCAGGGTTGGGTGCAAATGGTCCCATGGTCAGGCGGTACTTTCTTTCTTTGTGCTGATGGTCCCGTGGTCAGCCTTGCTGAAGGCGGTACATTCTTTCCCAAAAGAATCGAGTTCGGCAGGGTTGCCTTTCAATGGTCCTGATGTCTGGGGCTCAATACCAAGGTTGGGTACGTCGTTTGTGGTATTTGTGGTGGTCCATTGATGTCGGGAATTAACGGGGAATTGATCGCCATTTATCCT
Source organism: Coryphaenoides rupestris (assembly GCA_002895965.2). Taxonomy (NCBI): domain Eukaryota; kingdom Metazoa; phylum Chordata; class Actinopteri; order Gadiformes; family Macrouridae; genus Coryphaenoides; species Coryphaenoides rupestris. The sequence continues at coordinate 240,186 of PIJE02000236.1, read as the reverse complement.
CTCAAAACAAAAGCTGCATGGTTCGCAGGGAGTCTTATTCTAGACTGAGACTTAGCTAAGGTACTACAGCATGGCTGGTAGGAAACAAGGACTTTTTGGACCATATCTGAGAGTCCAAAACAATTCCAAGATACTTAAAATCCTGTACTGTATCTAGTTCATTGTCTGTGATTGGGAGCTTTCTAGCTAGCCTACTACTGGGGCTAGCTAGCCTACATACATACCTTTGGTGGCTTGAGCCTTCCACTTCTCCCTGTTCTGGTGCACCTCCTCATTCCAGGCGGTCTTGAAGCACTTGAAGTCGACCGTGTGCAGGGAGCAGTTGAGGGCCCCACCGCCCTCCGACACCGTGCTCTTCACGCTGGAGCGCTTGCCCTCGCTGCCGCCACCGGCACCGCCGCCCAGGCTGTTCAGGCTGTTCAAGAAGAAGAAGAAGGTTTGTTATTTTATACAAAAGGTTATACGATCAGATTCGGAAGAAAGTACTAGCCTCACAAAGGCAGCCTAAATCTCGCAAGCTCACCTTCACTTTATGTAAATAACGGTAAAAGAAGTCCAAACAATAACTAAATAACACAATAGATCTATATACACAAGTAGCAAGGTTGATACATGGTACTGCATGTACCATTGCACATGTTAAAAAAGTTGAGGTAGACATTGCCAGTAATATGCTACATTTACATTTAGGGCATTTAGCAAACACTTTTATCCAAAGCGACTTACAAAGAGTACATTTGTTGAAGGAGACAGCAATATATTGCTGTGGTACATAAAGATAGGAATAGAGCTGTTTTCGAGCATTGCTGGCTAGTCATGCATCTTATATTCACATACACATGCAGTTACAGCTTAGCTGCAGAACGTTTTCACCCTTGCAGATGTGAAGAGATCCTCCAACCCATTAAGATGAATAGCTACTAACTTATCTTCCCTCATATAAAATAAACACAAACACATGGAATGTCTACAATTGTGAGTGCCTGAGATAATATTGGACAACATCAGCAAAATCTGTGAACATCAATCAATCAATTCAAAACACACTAATGGGATAGGATTGTGCATGTTGCTCATGTGTGCACACATATGTGTATGTGCGTTTATAATGGAAACCCAGGTGTGCGGCTGTGCATCTGCGCATGTTTGTTTGTCTATGCATGTGTGTGTTTGTGTGTGCCTATATCTGTCTATTGGTGCTTTTCCACTGCATAGTACCGACTTGACTCGCTTTAGAGTTTTTCCACAAAGCAAAAACTGGTACCTGTTTTTTTAGTACCAGCTCCATCGAGGTTTCAAGCAAGCTGAGGTGGTACCAAAAGACGTTCAAACTGGGGTTGTCAAAATAAGGCATTAATGTTGATTAATCAATAAAAAAAAAGAATGGCTTAAAAAAATTTATGCATATTACTCGTGGTCTAGCGGAGTTACTTAGCATATATATAGCCTATTTTTCATTTCTCAACAGACCTCTTAGTAGTACTAAACTACATTCATAGAATAATTATCGCTATATCTGTATGTATTGATTTTTTATTTTGATCGTCGGCGCTACAAGCCAATGTTCACTTGCACTGCAGTAGGTTGCTTTTGATAACATGACGGTTAGTTTATTTTAGGTATGAACTAACTAACCTCCAATACATGGTCCATGCTCTAAATGCACATCGAGACACACACACCTTTTTATTATATATTATAATAATATAGTATACACCCCTCATCTGCGAACTGCCATCACTACACTATTTTACACATGATTAACAAGTGAAACTCCATTAGAATTGAATCGACGAAGCATAATCTAATCTAATCTAATCTGATGCTATATGAGGTTGAGGGTTGAATCAGTCCTCTTTTTCACGATCGCGTTTCTTATCGAAAATGCTGCATATTCATGTCTCCTTGCTGTGACAACCGGCCAGCTAAATAGTGTGTCCTGCTACACGGAGGGTGTACTAAATTGGGTACTAAATCTGTAGTGGAAAAGGAGCAGGTACCGGTCGAGTCGAGTCGTGCCGGTACTATGCAGTGGAAAAGCGGCATACTGTACGTGTGTGTGTGTGTGTGTGCAAAGGTCTAAGGTTCAAGGTCAAGGGTCCCAGTTCCTGACCTGGAGCGTCTGAAGTCTACCAGCCCAGTGTGGGATGCCTCATCGATGAGGGGCTTGACGATCTTCTCTGTCATGTCGGTCAACACGGTGAAGGTGGGCTCCACGATGAAGTCGATGAACCCTGTGGAGATATGAACATGAACAACACTCGTGGTCAACACCCTCAGACAGTCGCTGTCAGGAGGAGCAGATAGTTGTCAGAGTGAAGTGCACAGATATTTCTGAGAGAAACACATCAAGATGTTTGCTCTTCAGGGGAGTCTGACTCATAGCAATGATTTGAAACACAAATACAGGAAAATCGTATATAGTGTAGAAAGATAGAGAGGTTGATAGATAGTTAAGATAGATAGATACAAATTCTGGTTATTCTGGTTATAATTACATGATTCAAACACAGGGAAACCCATTCAAACACATTCTGTCACATTGTTTATTAATCCACTTTACTCATGAAGAATTAATTTAATTATAATTAAAAATGTGTAGGGCCTCAGTCATTCAAAATGGTGGTTGGGACCATATGCTTCTTTATTCTGGGGGTAAAGAGGCACCACAAAGTCTGTTCCCCACTGAGATTAAAGAAACTCCACCAAGCCTGCTCCCCACAGGGAGTAAACAAACACCACCAAGTCTATCCCCACTGAGAGTAAAGAAACGCCACAAAGTCTGCCCTCCACTGGGAGTAAAGGGCATCCCTCAGAAGTCCGTCCATAGACCCGGTCACGTCTGCTCATTGATCGAACAGACCAAGTCGCATCTGCACACGCGTCAGGACATCTCGAAATCACCTAGCCTATATAAGATCAACACAGAGAGGGTCCTCCCTCTTCGACTCTTGCTCCTTCAGCTCTTGGCCCCGCAGTCCCTTGGCCCTTTCGGAACTCTGCTCCACCAACACTCTCTCCAAGATGCTCCTGACTGGTCACCTCCGCACAGTTGCTCCCGATGCGCATTTCGTAGTGGTAATCCTCGGTTATTAGACTAGATAAGATAAATAAGAGGACGAAGTACCTTGTTTCTTTTAAACACTAATAGCCACGCGTAGTATAAAGATTCCTTCGCTAAGTCTCAGTCTAGAATAACTATCACGACAACAACGGTCAGCTCCCTGCGAACCACAAAACTTTTGTTTTGAGAGTGGTTTGAAGGTAGTGTGGTAAAGTAGAGGACACAAACACAGGCAGCAGAATTAACTTAAATGTTTTGCAACCGAACTTACAATGCTGGATATAAGGAAACACAGTAACCAGGATACCACATCAAACCACAGGTACGACAAATGACAAGGATGTGATACAAAACAAAGGATTTGGGCTAGAGATGCGCGGTTGGCGGTTGCAACCGCGGACTCCGCGGCTAAACCGCGGATCGGGCGGATGATGTGACAAAAAATAATATTTTAATTAAATTCGGGCGGGTGGCGGTTTAACCAATCAAATAAAAAATATATATACATTGTTAAATATTGTTACCTACATCCGAAAAAACGAGCACACTTTGAAATAGTCCAATAGACGCTTTGTGGCAAGAGCTTTCTGGCCTCGCGTCAGCAGCGCCTTGCATCACCTATAGACCTAAAAACTACCGGCGGATGGCGGGCGGGTGCGGTTTTGAAAATTGGTCAAAAAACATTGGTGCGGATGGATGGCAGACGGATGATGCGTTTTGTGATGCGGTTGCGGATTAAATAATAGCCCATCCGTGCATCTCTAATTTGGGCAGGTATCAGTAGGGAACCACTGACGAGGGAAGTGGACACAGGTGAGACTAAAACAAACAGGTATAGACAACCACAGGGGCGGGGAAACACACAAAGCAGGAATAAGCAGGCTACAAAATAAAACATGAAACAATTAATAAACGGATGCACACTAAAACATACAGGGAACAACACAAGAGCAGATTATAAAATAAATGACAGGTGGGGGCGGAGTCAGGAACACAAAGTCACGTGTTAAATAATAAACATTATGTCCAGCAGAGGGTGCAAAAAGCCCAAAACATAAAATATACTTGAGTGGGACAGAAACAGAACTGTGACAGTTACCCTCAACTCATCGTTGAAGGTGCCCGTTATGAGAACCAAGACATATCAGGTTTGTTTTGTCCCTGCTGCTCCTCAAATGTTAAATGATGTTAGATGCTTTTCTGTCACCTTTAAACCACTCTGCTCCTGCTGCCCGTAAGTATCTATCAGTGTTTTTTGTCTTATGATTGTGCATTGTTGTATATCCTGGCTGCAAACCAATTTCCATGGGACAGTAAAGATACTTTGAGCAGGTGAATGGAGTGCTGCTGTTTCTCCAGCTTACCAATCTGGGACTGGGCCACCATGGTGGAGTTACGGTCACATAGAGGAGAGAACGGCAGGCCCAGGTCTGCTTCTTTGTCCCCCTGGCAGGAGAAATTCACAATTGTTCATTATGGTTGACTTTAAAGAGTAACCAAACATAAAACCTAGCACCCCAGCAACATCTCATGGTAAAAATCTAGAAATCTAAAGTTGAAATTACTTCTTTTAAACGGAAAGTGAAATGATGAATAAAAACTTAAGTATTTCACAGAAGATCATATATAGGTCAGCCATATTAGACATACTGACCTATTAGCCATACTACCTTTATTTTACCAGTCCCTCATCTCCTCTCATCATCATGTGCAATATTCTTCATGTCATATGTAATACTTCTTCTCAATATTATCCTTGCAATATTACCATGCTACATTACCTTTCATCATTATGTGCAATATTCTTTCTATCATTTCTTTTTATCATTTGCAATACTTCCTCTAACCATTATTATTATTACAGTTTTATTACACAATTATTGCCAAATTGTTTTTGCGGACTGAATATCTTATCTTGCCTATATATTTATACTTACTGTAAATTTGTAAATCTGTTATTTTATTTTTATTATTCTACTGTTTATTTCTCTATTGTTTTATTGCATTGCTATCCAACCTGGCACAAGAATTTACTTCGGGACTAATAAAGTTCTATCTTATCTCTTATCTTATCTTGACATTAAAAATATATTTTACAAGAGAGATCTGGCCAAGAAGGGCTCTGGTATCAGAATGGCAAAATTCCTGCAAAAGAAAGTGCCACATAAAACCTTTGTGTAGGTTTGCAGCATGTAGGTTGTCAGCTCAGAGGTTGTTGTTGTTTCAAGTAGACTTTAAAAACGATAATATGCCGATAACAGAAGGGGAGGAGCATTCTGACTGAAATAGTCAACCAATGGCAGGCTTCTCCCCACAGCCTGCATCCTGCCAGACTACTTTGTGTCTTAACTACCAACATATACGATGGACACCTTTAAAAGCACCACGTTCAGCTGTGCCAAGCGTGTATGTCAAGCGTGTTAAGCTGTCATTCATGTATGTTTCTTCCATTAATGATTCTTCTACATACCCCATATCAGCCCAGAAACTCACGAGGGGGAGGAAGTGTTGCGAGTTAAAAAGTGATGGTCATTTACATGTTCCTGACGTTTCTATTACTATGATTAGTAGTAGACCAACCACATGGAAAAAAACCCACTGATTGGAAACTGAAAACTGATTAGCTCGCCAACCATTAATCACAGCAATCACATCTATATTTCTAGGAAGACCCCCTCCCTCCGAACACACTCTCTTAATTCCATTTTCACTAAACAGAGGAAAGAATTCATTAAGTCATGGAAAGGGATGGAAGAGATCAGTCTGCTGTAAGGGCTTCACCCATCTAAAACACTGTCTTTCTTTCTTTCTCTATATCTTTATTCTAGATTTTTTATATGAATTGTCTTTAACCTATTTAATTTATTGACCAATTCCGTTTTTCTTGATGCGTCTGTCGGCAGTGTGATCTTGTGCACAATAACAAAATAAAAATACAAATAATGAGATAAAATACAACAAGAAATACAATAAAAAGGAGGTACCTGTCTGAAGAACTCCTCCAGGAGGGAAGTGGTCCAGCGGTGGTGGAGGTCCCACTGCTTAGCCGGGTGGCTGATGTCTGCTGTGTGGAGGAGCAGGGATAAGGCCTTGGGCTTGTCTATCCTGCACACACACACACACACACACACACACACACACACACACACACACACACACACACACACACACACACACACGCACACACACACACACACACACATGATTGATGGTGATGATGATGATGATGATGATGATGATGGCCGAGCCCTCGACAGTGCCATGTCAGTACCAGAGGTTAGATGGTTATCACTAGAACAAGCACCTGCAGCACAACCTATGATTTTCATCATGTCTACGATCATAAGTGGTTGGTTTGCTCACAGACAACAGGGCACTTGTTGAAGATCTGCTGTGTATTTAAAATTGATTCAAAAGGATTGAATCCAATCGATTTTAATAATGAAAAATATTTAATAACTATAGAATGAAAAATGAACATTATAAATAGGTGGAGCTGTGTTGCCATCCATAGATTTAAAACGGTGTCTATAAGAAACTAGTAGAAGAATCTAAAAGAAGAAAATAGAAAAATATGGATTTTCTAGATAATAAAAAAAAAGTTTCTTCCCCATTGACTCTAATAGGACCAGTGTCCTGTTGAGAACGCAACATGGAATGACTACTACGACTACTGCAGAAGCACTCAAAAATAAAGGCCCAGACATTTTCTGCTTTGGTCAAAGTTGGGCCGTCGATGGATGTCGGTGGACCTCGTGGACTTGGTCCCGCACGTCGGCACTAGTCAGACCTGAGTCGGACCCGATTTGGACCCAAGTCGGCAGATTCAACATGTTGAACACGGACTGATTCAACATGTTGAACACGGACTGATTCAACATGTTGAACACGGACTGATTCAACATGTTGAATCAGTCCGTGATTCCGAATACAGAAGGATTGTGGTCACTTTTCATCTGCACTTCATCGAAAAATTTAAATCAGCAAATGTTTTCTATATTTTCTAAATCAATATTATCTTGATTAAAACAAAGAAAGAAGAACAAAGCCATCTGTGGTGAGCGAGAGTGAAAATCGTAAGCGCTGCTTTCATTATGGTTGATATACGCAATCACGGATCTTCTGGTTTCAAATACAGAAGATCCATGACAAATACAGACTACCGCCACCTGCTGGAGAGTTATTTCCTTTGATGTAGAACGTACGTGCTAGTTGGTCGGTCACCGGCTGTAGTCTTTGTGGTGTGTTTGAGTGCAACCTTTTAGCACAGGCGCAGCCGGGAAGACCGATGCAACAGTCGGTCTTCGTCGCCGCTAGTCGGCTGAAGTCGGCTTGGTGCGTCAGGGCCTTAAGCGTATGCACACAACCAACAACAAAACTCACGCCTCTGGCTGCTGCAAGAAGTTTTTCATGGCTTTAATCTGCTGGAAGTGGCAGGACATGTCTGTCGCCAACACCATCTCTACGACCAGGGCTCTGAGTTCTCTGGAGAGAGAGAGAGAGAGAGAGAGAGAGGAGAGAGAGAGAGAGAGAGAGAGAGAGAGAGAGAGAGAGAGATGACGATTTGATGAAAGAGTTTGGTAAACAGAGAACGTGACCAGAAAAAGAAATATATTGCACATTAGCATGATAGGGGATCACCTTCCCATAGCTCAGTGTGATCAGCATGCCTCAGTTTAGCAGGGTGAGTCATGAAGAATGAACCAATAATATTAACAACAAACTAAGGGGCAGGTCACACGGAACACTTTTAGCAGGCTGTAAAACATGAGGGCCACTGCATCACGTTATTAGTAGGAGCCTTAAAAAAAAGCCAGCACTACCACAAAATATTTACACATAAACCTACAAAGATAGGTCGTGGAGCAAAGTCAGGTTTGCTCCACGCCCCCCCACCCCCCCAGGATATGTGTACTTTTCCGTGCGGTGTGCTACCTCCAGTCGTCCTTGGAGAGGTTGAAGAAGATGTTCATCTCGTCGTCCTCCTGCAGTAGGCGGTAGGCAGCGCTGACGTGGTGGTTCTCCAGCACGGCGCGGTCATTGTACAAGATGGCCGTGTCTGACCTGCGAGAACAAAACCCTCACCCTCGTCACTGTATGAGAAGAAGCCTCAGCCACATACACAGTGTTGCAATAATGTAGAGACCACACAAGTGTTGTTGTCACATCTGCTTCAAAAACGAATCCATCACTGTTTACTTTAACAGGAAATAGAATGGAGTATTTTTTTTCCGTTCCATAATCATCTCAGCCTTTAGTACGTGTAGCAAAGACAATATAGCACATGATAATTATATGTTACGGTATGTGGATCGTGAAGCTCTTATTTGGGCAGACAAATGACTACAAACAAACTTGGGTGGTCTATTCCACAACCGGAATATAAGATAAGATAAGGAAATTATTGTGCCAGAGGTTGCTCAAAAATACCATCAACATAAGAATAAAAACAATAGAATAATAAATGTACAGTGTATAAGCCTAATAGAAAAACATAGGTAAGCCTAACCCTATATATTTAGTAGAAAAAATATGAACTGAAAGTTCCATGCTTTGAGCGTGCTTTAAGTCTTCTTAATGCCCTTATTATTTAAACAAATCCTCACCTTGGGTCCCAAAGTGCAATTCTGGGGAGGATTTATCAATTTGACATAATTTATTCTGTAGCTATTTTTATGTGAAGTTTGCAATTATGGTTTAAAACCTTTTCCTCATTTCCTTGTGCCATCTCCTGCTTTGAATATGTGATGGATTGTCTTTCCTCTTTGTTGTTCTTGGTTTTGTGTGCTAGTAGAAGGACTAAGTATGCTACCTGGTCTGAATATGGAAGTTATTGGTGGTCCCGGTATGCTCATAGTCATGGACGGCAGCTGCAAAGATCATGGCTAAAATCTCCAACTCGGTGAGCCAGTGCTACAGAGAAGGGGGCGGGGGGAGAAGGTGGGAGAGCGAGAGAGAGAGAGAGAGAGAGAGAGAGAGAGAGAGGTGGAGGGGGAGAGAGAGGGACAGCAAGAGGGAGATATTTGTTTCGCTTTATAATCAAAATATATTAAAAACATTATATAAATTATTGTTCACTTTTTTAACTCAGATTTGATGACATTTGGAAAAACAAAACAAAATAGCTTGAATGGGTGAATATCTCTGCATCACAATACATTGATGTCTTTGATATAATGTCAAAATGTTGATCATTTTATTTTACTTTTTAATGTTTTAAACTAACCATATTTTAAACTAAAACTGAAATTGCACCTATCATAATGGGTGGGTAGTCTGCCATGACTGCAATGTAAACCATGGATGTCCATCATTATATCATATGATGCAACACACTAGCCTTACGTAGAATGTCCCCTAGAGACACACCTCCGGGTACACAAATCGCTTGGCCAGTGTTAGGTCCCTGGTCCTGGAATATGACATTTCTGATTCGGTTCTGATTGTTCTAAGTGACTTTGTTTGGCCTTTGTATTTTTTTTTTGCCATAAAAATACATTTGGAAAAATTTTCTTTTTTTTTAAAAATGTGATTAAATACATGGCGAATACTGTATGTTGGGGGATATATTATTGCCATGGCTACATGAGTTATGAGTATTATTTGCCTAGCTTTAGCAACTGTAGTAAGAACAGCTAGCATGAATATATATTCAGAAATAATGCTTTAGTTTCTCTCTACCGAATGACACAGTTGCAGATATTCACTGCAACAAATGACTACAAAATGACTACTTTTCACCTAGCAGCACCAGAAATATTTAGCAGTCCGTACACAGGACCCCCGAGCCCGAACACTGGCCGAGCGATGGATGTCCGTATAATTCAGGCTTCAGCAGGAAACAGTCATCATCATACAGCATCCGTGCCAGCTGCATCAGTGCATCATCTGAAATGTCTTCCTCAATCAGGGCAGTTTTCACAGCTCTGTAGCACGGCACCACAAGCCAAGCCAAGTCCACCATTCATAACTATTTGGCCCCGGTGTGACTTATATCACACATAAATCTGTCCTACTGTCCCGGTCCTGGACTGCCGAAGGTCGTTTTAAACCCCCCAATGGGAACACACGTGTTTTCCCGAACCTTGTTAAGTGTCATGTGATAAAAGGTTAATAACTGCAGCCCTCCATAAAACACAGCTGACATATTTACAGGACTCCAGACCGTCCACCGTTGGAGTAAATCAAAAAAGCGGGGACTGACGGGAAAGGGGGATTGGGGAGAGTTTAAAACAAGATGTCAACGTGTGGCTCATGTCCAGCCGCGGCCCCAAGAAGAAATGTATGGTCCAGCTCAGCTGTTACACACCTTGGGTTTATTTTTTTTTGTGAGGCAAACGGAAAGGGGAAGGGCAGAGGTGTGTACGTGGGAGCGGGTGTCGCCCCGAGGTCAGCTTCTTGGTTCAGATTGAGTCCACACGTTACTGGAAGAGGTAGTGGATGCGGAGCCGGGGAATGAGAGGGGATGTAGCGCTGCTTCTCTCTATCAGTTAGCAAGAGCTAGCAACAGTGGTCAGAAACAGCGGTAGCAACAGCGGAAGCAACATTGGAAGCAACAGCGGTGCCACAGCTACACAACAGTTGTGTTCTGCTGTGTTCATGACCTGTTTGCTTTGGATTGTATAAAAAAGTTGAAGCTGAGATTTCTTTCTGGTCATTCAGATTAATTCTGTTGAAAAATTTAAACATTGAAACATTCTTTAGAAAAATAATGTTTGTTTGCTCGATCCTGAGAAATATTTTTGAGCCCTAGTTGGGTTTGACAAAGTTGTTTCTGTTATTCATGGAAACTCAAACATGAATAATTCCATTCACATTGAGGGAATTTTGTCACTTTTGACCAAAGCCACTTACAATAAGTACATTAGCCAAAAGAGTTAAATAACAACATATCGCTGACGGTACAGTAAGATTTGGATAGAAAAAGCACTCATGATTGCTAGGTGGTGGCTAGACTGTAAGTGCCGGGATGGGTGAACATACAAGATGCTACACAATGCTAAATACCTATTGGGCTACGTTTCATTCTACGTTGCTGTCTTTCTAATGATGTCAGCGGCCTTCTGTTTATTTCTCTTTCCTAAACACAGTAAAGGCTCTTCCCAAAAAGATGGGCCCCTTCCCCTGCTGCTTTATTTATTACACACACACACACACACACACACACACACACACACACACACACACAAGTCTCCAATGTAATCCCTAATGTCCACGGCCTATCCATGAACATGGTGTCTATTCCCTGTAAGGTGCTTTGGATAAAAGTGTCTCCGAAATGTCTAAATAGTAAACTGAGAGGACATAACTAATACAAGAATTAAATGGGGGAATAAGTCTCTCAACATCAATAATCCTAGTTTATACTCTGCTTGATGGGCTGATTTGAAAAAAAAAGTGTTTTTCTATCCTTGTGAGACCATCCTGGTCTCTGAGTTCACGTTGTGTTTCTCTCTGCAGATCAGTCTGCCCTCAAGCCACTTGAAAGCCTTTTCTCAAAATGTCAAAATGTGAGGAGGACTGCCACCGTCTGCAGAACGTAAAAAAACAATGGCGGCGCCTGAAGAAAGTGTAGCAATCTATGGATCAATCAAACCATTGTTATCTGAAATAGACAGAAGGACTTTCTCAGAGGAGAATATGTGTTTTCGTTACCTCCAAACACATTCGGCAAGAGCAAAGAGAGCAGGAGCATCACTGAGGTTTTTCATCTGACTGGCTGGAGTCTATGTAAGTCTGCGCCCATATTTGGAAATCAACTGATGCCCAGCCATGGCCAGACTGATAATTATTGCAAATCTCTGGATGGCATGACAAGACCTTTTCTAAATCCATCTCCGGCACCCTCTACGACTACAAAAACTTGTTCTTGAAAGTTTATTTTTTTAAATAAAGCCAGTATTTCTAAAGCAACGCCCTCCTACTACTACTACTGTTATTGCTGCTACTACTGCACTAGAACATTGTGTATGTCTTTGAAGGCTTACGACTGTATTGGAGGACTCATGACATAATTCCCCAGATGGTTGTGTGTGTGCATTCTACATGCAGGGTTATGGTTTGCTTGTCTAAGAGAGACGGGGCCTTTAAGAGGAGTGACGTAAACACTGGTCGGGTTGTTGTGGTGTCGGTTTCACACACTAGTCCTGATGTGATCTTACAAAGTTTGGCTGACTTAATAAACGACAAGCGAGTTTGTTTCTCATGAGAAATTGTCTTGCTGGATTTATGCGCAAATTCTACACTGTATTAAGTATAAGAATCCAGTGTTACTACTACTACAGAGAGTTACACACTGGACGAGGGTTGAGCCCACATACAACCTTCTATGAATTCCAAACCATTATTTTCAAAGAGAGCACTCACACAGGTGTTGCCATACAGTTCCATCCCACAGTGCCCTGCTATGTCTTCTAGCAGGGGTACAAACCTTGGCGTGAGATGCAGTGCCATCCGTTGGTACCCATTATGTTAAAACAGAACAAGGCCTAAAATAAAATCCTTTCGACGTGTGTGGCCATTTCTACACCATGACGCTCCGTGGCTCTTCTGGTTTTGGACCCACTTACTACTACTTCCACCACCACCACCACTGATACTGTACTAGAACTTGTTTCAACACTTTACATTTCTTAAGCATTCTCACCATGATACCGGTCTTGAGCAGCAGGTAGTGTACGGTCTGCGTGACGTCTGCGGCGTGCATCAGGTTGTGGTAGGGGTTCTTGTGTTTGCTGTAGCCCACCTCCAGGGCCTCCACGAAGGACACCAGAGCCGAGATGGGGATCTGGAACAACAAGACAATTGTTTTTTAAAAACATAAGATCAGTGTCATCACAGTGTGTGAATATGCTGTGCAAATATGAAAACAGTAACACAAGAGAAATTGTTTTTGCGTTTCGTCAGTGAACAGATTCAACTGGCATACATACACACTTAATTTAGCAGAAAGTATGAAAAAGAACCAGGGTGAATCCTATTAAACATACAGTATATGGGTGTCGCTTTTGATCCTATTGTAGATTCTTGTCTTTAACATCCCAATACAGTTACCCATAACACATCCCAACACATCTACCCATAACACATCTACCCTTAACACAACTACTCTTACTTCATCACTAGTCAACACCCAATTGCCCAAGGTAAATAGAGTATATCTCCACAACTACATAGGCTATAGTATGTCATCTTGGTAACAAAATAAAAATGCCACCCATGAAATAACATGGAGTGAAATAAGTGAAAGTGAAACAGTCAACGTGAATTCTACTGGGTGAGAGAGAATAAAGCAGCACACACAGCATAAATGGAAGATTTAATTTCCACCTAAAATATATGTTATGTTATGTTATGTAGAGTTTATACCACTAACACACCAGATGAGTACCTGGGTCAAGATTTGATGAATAAAGTGAAGTCGAGCAAAGAAAGAGATATTTCACTACAGATAGGTTTAGGCTGAGTCTCCAAATAAAAACAATGCAAAAATTACAATACAAACGTGATGAGACACCAACAGGTGGACAACCATTTCTGAACCCATTGTCTAATTTCCACAATTGGCCCCTCTGGTCCAAGGTTGTCTGATATGGCTATCAGATTGTCAAATATTAGTCAAATTTTTTTATTGATTGACAGCCCTAGATTAAACACAACTTTGGTGAAAAAAAGAACAAGCTAAGACAATTTTTGGTTGCAACTAGAAAAAGTAAAGTTTGTTCTTGATGGCTTTTTGCATTGCATGTACACAGTTACAGTTTAGCTTAGTTAAATACATAATCTCAGATCCAGAAGTTTGACATGGCTATCGTCCAACTTCTCCAGGGAGACTATCGCCTGTGTTGGAAACCAACAAGTAAGACAGGTGGAGAACATAGATATTCGTCCAGGCAGAGAGTGGCAAGATACACACACATCCCGACACATCTAACCTTAACACTTCCCTACACATCTACCCTTAACACATCCCATAGATGTGTTATGGGATGTGTTATTCTACGTCTCATAGAAATACAATGTGTACCCCTATGATGCATACATAACTTATTAAAGATTAGCGGTGTTTTGGAAAATTTTTGGACATTTGTTTGATGACTTGTGGAGATGTCTGGTAAAGCAAGAGATACGCTGGCTCCCCCGATGAGGAGGAGGCTGGGGGCGGAGTGCCGAGGATATGCCATTCACTTATCAAACCGATGAGTCTAATTTCCCTGCAGACGCACCACCCCCAAAGACCAACACCACCCTCCAATAAAAAAATCCAACCCTTTAGGAAATGAAAAGAAGTGCACTCAACACACCAAGTGGAAGTGGGAGAGGGAGAGGAAGAAGGAACGGACGTGGGAGAGAAAGAGGAGGAGAAGGAGGAAGAGTGGAGACAAAGACGCTGTGTGTGAGTTCTGAGACGACCAGAAGTGGCTGTGTGCCTTGACCTTTTGCCTGTCTGAGAACCCGTCTTGTGGATGACCCTTGCCTGCCTGACTACCCTCCCGCCTGCCTTGCCCTGGACCGTATGAGACTTCTTCCCGGTGTGATAACCCCTGCTTATGGACGACGACGACTCTCTTGGATTACGGACTCGGTACTGATAGTAAGATTGTATTTCCCTCCCCATTACCGTCAATAAAAGACATATTCCCTATAAATACTGGATTATTGTTTTTAGTCCTGTGCACACAACCCCAGAGTGTGTCACAATATGTATGTGACCATTAAAGTTCTTGAATCTTGTGTGCCGTAATAGCGCACGCACAGACACAAATACACACACCCTAACACACAGACACACACATACAAACATGGAAGACAGAATGAATACAGTCATCTGGTGAGGAAGAGATATAAGGAAATGAGGAGAAGGAAGGGTGAGCTAGGAGTGTGTGTGTCCTTACCTTGAAGCGGTTGATGAGGTCGTATCTGGTGAGCAACTCATAGAAGATAAATTTCAGCGCGTGCTCTCCGCTTGCGTCGTTTAGAGCAAACACGTCGAAGGACCACGTGTCCACGTGCTGATAACGACACACACACACACACACACACAAACACATAGGCATTGTTATTCATCATCATAGAAATGTTACTCAGATTTTAGCATTTATTTTTCTCCATTTGTCATCTGCCAGAAGATGGAGCCATGCAGTTTACAAGCCTGGAATTGTAATCCCTATTGTTTATGTACTTTGTCAATGCCTTCTCACATTTTAAATGTAACAAATTCAGTTTCACAGTATGATTCAAGGCCCAAATATCTTCAATGTACCACGTATCTAGAGCTGATGGCCGTATCTTTCAATAGATTAGTACGATCTGACTGTAAAATGCAGCAGTGAGTTGGTTGTTGAATTTTTTCGTCGTCTCAGAAAAGTGAGGGTCACTATCTGACAGAAGGCCAGATTTCTGTGTCCAGGGTAGAGCTCTAGTGCAGAGTTTAGACATGGTCCTGTCAATGTCATATGAAAATTGTCATATTATTCTCGTTATTACACAAGCCAAGAGAAAATGGAAAATATAGCCTATATAAATATGGCAGAGCTAAAACGTAATGCTTTTCTCAATATGTCTCATGAAGTTTCATGACATACTGTGCATGTGGTCCAGGCCCACAGCGGGTTTTAAAGTGGAAAATGGATGAACTTGTTACATTATAGGGTTACTATACAGTTTTACATAGATATTGGTTTCATGTGTCATGATATCAGATAAGGTAAGTGGGCCCTTCTACGACTTTCCCAGGAAGCAAGCAAGGGACATGAGAATAATGGTTGGTGGGATTTATTGTAGCCCAATGAAGCACTTTTTGTTTTTTTGTTTTAACCCAAGAACGGTTTCCACTCTACAGCTTGAATAATTCATATGGATATTGTCAAATGCAGATCTCACAGCAGCTGACTGTGTGGCTGTGGTTGTTGGCTGGTTGGCCTAATTAGCCTCACCTGGCCCTGTTAGGATCTGGGGGGGTGGGGCTACAATCCTGTGGTGCATTGGGCAATCAGTGCACCACAGGTTAAGTCAGCCCACACTGGGGAGCAATAGCATGCTATTTAGCATGCTAGCTAGCACACTTGTAACATCTGCTCCAGATCATTTTACTTGTGTCCTTGTGTCCTTGGAGGAGCCCTGAACTAAAGCCACTTTGGTGGCATTGTAGCACAAGCTATGCTACAGAGGCGTTGTAATTGTGTTGTCCGGGGCAATAGCCCCTGGTAGGGTCTCCCAAGGCAAAGTGGTCCCAGGGGAGGGGCCAGACTAAGAGCGATTCAAAGACCTTAGTGTGAAAAGGCATCACAGGAGCTGCGTCACCTCGCCCGGACAAGGGAAACTGGGGCCCCCTTCTGGAGCCAGACCTGGGAGGGGAGCTTGTCGCAGAGCGTCTGGTGGCCAGGCCTAGGCCTAAAAAGAAAAAAAGCCACCTTTTCAACACCCCCATTCAAGCGCTCAATTGTGCTCGTAGTTCTTCCATGGGCACAGTTGAATCTCTCCCCTGCATCATTATTTGCCATGGCAAAAGGTGTCATTAGCCATGGTAAGAGTGGGTATGCGCTGTCACCCAATATGATGCCAACTGGGGGATTTTCTTGGAGGTTTCTGGAAATGTGGCTCTCCCTCAAGATCCTTGTGTCATGGACCGACCCTGGCCATTTCACCACACAGTTGGTTATGATGAGGTCTGCATTCCCCACAAGTTGCACATTGATGCTGTGCCGTCCTTTCCTGTTCACAAACTCCCATTCCCTCTCATGGGGTGCTTAGATGTGGACATGAGTGCAGTCTATCACGCCAATAGTATTTGGCATTTTCCCCATTTCATAGAACTTGAACTTGATCTGCAACTGGTTGACAAGGCTGGCTAACACAGATGACACTCTGTGTACTACAGAGCTGACAGTGGATTTCTGGACACACACACCATCTCCTATGACTTGGTAGAATGATCCACATGCATAGAAGCGCAAAGCAATGAGTACCTGTTCCTCCACAGTCAATGCATAACTTCTTTTAGTAGTGTGTTCCAGTTGTGGTTGAAGTAGACTGACAATGAATGCAATGTCAGCCGCACCAAATCTGAATCTTGCATACAATTCAACGTCTGTATACTCTTGTAGTAGTTTTGGGCGTGCAATGTGCACCCTTTGGCTATATTTTCTCTTTTGCTGTTGTAGACGGTGAGCAATGGATGTCATTGTGTTGGAATGGTCCCTCGTTTGAACAACGGCTCCCAGTTCACACCTGTGCTCATTTAAGTATGTGTATTTAATACAGGTGTGCTTTGCCGGAGAGATAGACAGAGAGAAAATGGCTATGGCAGCAAGTACATCAAAGGGGAGCAATTTCACCCAAGCTGAAACACATGCCTTGCTAGAAGGTGTAAGGACACATTATGACATTATGAGGACTAAATTAGGCTCCTCTGTAACAGCCAAGATGAAACACAACATCTGGACTGACATCACAAAGAGGGTGAATGCCACAGGGAGTGGTCAATTAAGAACCCTGGAACAGGTGAATCTGCTCTGGAAGAATTTAAAACAGAAGGCCACAAAAGACCACAGTGAGTCTCAACAACCTAAAACGGGCAACAAACCATTTAAGTGTGGGGAGTTCACTGATATCATTCTAGACATCATTGGTGGAGAAAGATCCCAGGCTCTACATGGCATTCAGTCAGTCTCACAAGGTGGTGAGTCTGGACTGTATACGACTGAGACTAACACTCAAGATTCAGAGATGGCTAATGAGTTGGGAGGGTTGGAATCTGTTACCCTAAGTTTGGAGGCAGAGCCTGAAGACCCCCTGGTCAGTGACACACAACCACAAGAGGACCCTCACCCTCAAGGGGACCCTCACTCTTCAAGGGGAGAACCGCCCCAAAGGAGGCGGCGTCTAGAGAAAAACCCCAACAGTCAGGAGGGCTATGGGGATCTGGTGAGGAAAGAAAGTGAGAGAGCAGAGAAACATCTCTCTAGCTGAGGAACAGATTAATTGGCCTTGCTTCAACAGAGGGAAACAAAACTTTGCATTCGCCTCTTAGAAGAGAGGCTGAAAGATAATGGCATTGCAATTTCGGATGAAGATGTGTGACATGCTTGTACTTGCATCTACCTATTTTTCTAAGGGCTTGGAGTTTTTTCTTTCGAGTTACTTGAAAATATTTTATTGGTTAATTATTTAATTTAGAATGGGTATTGTTTTGGCATGGTCTGTGTGGTTATTTTAATATGCAATCACTGAATAAAAGAATGATTAAATATATGCCATGTATCCTACATGTCTCTACATCCACCTTGAATCCATGCTTGATCCACCCTTCCAGTGGGATCAGGATAATCCAGATTTTTAGCATCAGAACTATCCTTATCTCCACCTTAGAATTTTGAAATACCCAAGAACAACATTTGATCAGGTTTCTGGATAGGATTGGATTACCAAATCCATATCCCAATTTAGGAGGATCAGGATCACATATCCTGGTTTGAAATACCCAATTTTGAGATTTAATCCTATCCGGATCATTCTGATCCAGATTAAATATTTTGAAATACTGGGCCCTGGGTGTTACGTCTGGTCGTTCACAGACAGACTGTTCGGTTAAGGACTGTTCATGACAGTCCACTGTCTCGTTTTACGGACTGTCGGTTCCGCTTCACGTGTTCTGGGTTCTGATGTATGTGTGGTAAAATAAATGGAGAAGCACAATCTCCGACTTGAGATACAGTAGTCGACTCTGTCATTCTACAGACATAACATTTGGCGACGAGGATGGCTGATTTTTCCCTTCCACCACCCTCTCCGTTCCTAGCCCTACCAGGAGAGCCACCATTCCCGTGGTCTCGCTGGATTTCCTCGTTCGAAACATACATCCTTGCTGCCGGCTTGGAGGGTGTATCCGAGGGGAGGCGACGTGCACTGCTGCTGCACTGTTTAGGCGCAGAGGGACAACGCGTGTTCGGAACTCTCGGCACCGCAACAACGTTCACAGAGACTGTGGAGCTACTAAGAGGACATTTCGCCGCTCCGCAGAGTGCTCTCCTCCGTCGTACCATATTCAGACGGCGGTATCAACGCACGGGGGAGTCAGTGACGCAGTACGTGGCGGATCTACGGGGTTTGGCCAGCTTGTGCAAGTTTGGGGCGTTGCAGGATGAAATGGTACGTGACCAACTTATCGTCCATACAAACTGTGACAAAATTAGGGAAAGACTGTTGTTGGAAAAAGATGACCTGACATTAGCAGTGGCTTTAAATCTAGCGGTCCAGGTCGAGTCTGCTCTCGGATGCGCAGCAAGTCTGTCAGCCCCTCCCACCTCGCTCGGCTCAAATGCGCCACTACCCCACGTGAGCGCAGACAGCAGCGGGGAGAGCATACTGTTGGCGTCCCAGTCACGTGACAGCCAACACCAGCCTTGTGGGAATTGTGGTTCTCCTGCACATAATTCTAGAGCTCAGATATGCCCAGCCCGTGGAAAAACCTGCTCCAACTGTGGAAAGACAAATCACTTCCACAAGGTTTGTAGGTCTGCCCCAGCTAGAGCCCACCAGCAACCCACCACATTCATCCACAATGTCAGCTCAGGGCGAGCACCATTCAAAACGTGTTCGTTAATGGTTGGCGAGGTCACTCTGCCCCTCCTCCTAGATACGGGAGCCACGGTGTCTCTTCTGAACTTGGCGACTTACACCCAGTTTTTCCCCCACGAACCATTGGGGCCCCCCACCACCACCCTGCGTGGCTACGCCAACTCGGAGATCGACATTGTGGGGTCCCTTCAGCTGCCTGTGAGGTATGGGGAGAAGACATTGCCGGCTTTCAGGTTCAATGTTGCACGCCGGGGGACCAACCTCCTAGGTCTAGACCTCTTCAACCGCCTTGGTTTCACCCTGTTAGACACCACTGGCTCAGAGATTCACACCGTTGTCATCCCCTGGCAGCAACAGTGGCCTGCACTGTTCAGTGGTGTGGGTTGCCTCGAGATCTTCGCCCACCAGCCCCTGGTAGATTCAACAGTGACGCCAGTCATACAGCCCCTCCGCCGCTCTCCCCTGGCTCTCCGCGATGACATCTCCTCTGAGTTGCAGAGCATGCTCGATGGCGACATCATCGAGCAAGTGAATGCATCACCCTGGATTTCCAACTTGGTGGTGGCAAAGAAAAAGTCTGGAGGGTTGAGAGTCTGCGTGGACTTGAGAGCAGCCATCATCCCCGACAAGTATCCCCTTCCAACTACGGAGGAACTCACCGCCCAGTTCCACAGGTCCACCGTTTTCTCCAAACTGGATCTCCGCCAGGGTTACCTCCAGGTGCCACTACACCCTGAGAGCCGCAACCTCACTGCGTTTATCACCCACAAAGGGGTCTTTCGTTATAAGCGCATGGCTTTTGGTTTAAGCTCTGCCCCCAGCTGCTTTCAAAAAATCATGGCCTCCATCTTCGCTGGGATCCCAGGTGTGGCCATCTACCTTGATGACATTGTGGTCCACGGGGCCACCGCCAAGAGCCACGACGAGCGCCTCCACAGTGTTTTCAGGGTGATGGCCAAGCACCACCTCACACTCAACGGCGAGAAGTGTGTATTTGCCGCCCCAGCCATTGAGTTTGTAGGGTTCCGCCTCTCAGCTGACGGCACGTACCCACTACACTCGAACACGGCGGCCATCCACCGTGTCCCGGAGCCCACCTCAGCCGCTCAGGTGGCCTCTTTCCTGGGCATGACAGCGTACTATCTCCGTTTCCTGCCACAGTACTCATCCACAACCGCGCCGCTGCGAAAACTGTTGAAACAGGACGAGCCCTGGTTTTGGACGCCTGCCTGCTCGGACGCTGTGCACCTCCTGAAGTCCCAGCTCACCTCTCCACCAGTTCTAGCACACTTTGACCTGGCCAGCCCCACACTCGTCACATGCGATGCCTCCGCTTTGGCCATCGGCGCAGTGATGTCCCAGCTGCAAGGTGGGGTGGAGAGGCCGATAGCCTTTGCCTCTCGAGCCCTCAGCCCCACGGAACAGAGGTACTCAGTGGGGGAGCGGGAGGCTTTAGCATGCCTCTGGGCTTGTGAACGCTGGCACATGTACCTTTATGGACGGGCATTCACGTTGAGGACAGATCACCAGGCCCTCACTACCCTTCTGGCCACGTCAGGCACCGGTCACAAACCACTACGTCTCCACCGTTGGGCCGACCGACTGCAGCAGTACAACTACCACCTGCAGTTTACACCGGGCCGGGACAATGTGGTGGCCGATTTGCTGTCACGTGCAATCCCCAACCCACCCATAGGCCCAACTCTGGCCCCCGGACGGGA
Source organism: Coryphaenoides rupestris (assembly GCA_002895965.2). Taxonomy (NCBI): domain Eukaryota; kingdom Metazoa; phylum Chordata; class Actinopteri; order Gadiformes; family Macrouridae; genus Coryphaenoides; species Coryphaenoides rupestris. Next base: position 218,823 of record PIJE02000236.1, on the reverse strand, counting down.
CTCAGCTGAGCATGATCTCGTGCAGCTCCTCCACACGCCCCTTCAGGGGACGGTGTCACTGAAAGAGCTCCAGGACGCTTCAGCTGACGATCCTGTCCTCTCTACGCTCTCAACCTACATCAGGCAAGGCTGGCCGGCGAAGGTGCCTGACGAGCTGCTCGCTTACTCCAGGATCAGGGAGGAGCTGTCGTGTTGGAACGACACCTGCGTCGCCCGTGGGCTCTGCACTGTGGTCCCAGGTGTCCTTGCTATGGCGCACGAGGGCCACTTGGGCATAGTCAAGCTCAAACAGCGGTGTTGCGACGTGGTGTGGTGGCCAGGCATCGACAGGGAAATCGAGACCCTGCACTGTCTGTCTTCTTAGCGGCAAGACCAGTGCCCCAGCCCTGCCCCCACCCATGCAGCCATAGGATTGGCCGTCCCAACCCTGGGAACATCTGCAACTTGACGTCTGTGGCGAGTTGCATGGGGTGCCGCATCATCAGCGGTTCCTCGTGGTAGTTTACGACCTCCACTCTAAGTGGCCAGAGGTGACACCTGTGGGCTCCGTCACAGCCAGGGTGTTGATCGACATCCTTGAGTCCCTGTTTGCACATTGGGGCCTGCCTAAGAAGATCACGACCGACAACGGCCCCCAAATGGTCTCCCATGAACTGTCCTCATATCTGGTGGGGAAAGGGATCCACCACATCCGCACGGTTTTCTACAACCCGGCTGCGAACGGGGGGGTGGAGCGGCTGAATCAATCACTGAAGAATGGCATCAGGGCCCACTTGACACAAGGGTGCACGCTCACCACCAGTCTACTCCAGACGCTGTTGCACTATCGGGCCACCCGTCACACCACCACAGGAGTCTCCCCAGCCTCCCTCATGCTGGGGCGGGAGCTCCAGCTACCTTTGAATAGGCTCCGCCCTACACTGGCTCAGGCTTCGGTACACCCAGTTGGAGCCACAGTCGCCACACGCCAGAGCCTGATGAAAGACCGGTTCGATAGGGCCCGACGTGTTAGGCCACCGGCCATCGCTGTCTCGGATTGGGTCAGGATCCAACGGCCCCGTTCAGGTTGACCAACAGCTTGGCCCGGCTTCATTCAGGCTCGCCGACGGCACTCGCTGGCATGCTAGTCGCCTGCGTAAGGTGCGGGCCCCCCCTTGCCCAGGGTTGGGTGTGCCTGCCGCTACAGTCCTGCCGGCTGCACGGTTCGAGGTCGCAGCGACCCCAGCCCCTCAGGCACAGCCCGGAGTTCCACCGCCAGCTGTCGTTGTTGCACCAGAGGGCCGCCCGGCACGGGCACACACTAGGCCCGGGCACCTGAGGGACTTTGTGACTGAGTACCACACCTAGGTTGTGTGAGGGGGGGGGAAATGTTACGTCTGGTCGTTCACAGACAGACTGTTCGGTTAAGGACTGTTCACGACAGTCCACTGTCTCGTTTTACGGACTGTCGGTTCCGCTTCACGTGTTCTGGGTTCTGATGTATGTGTGGTAAAATAAATGGAGAAGCACAATCTCCGACTTGAGATACAGTAGTCGACTCCGTCATTCTACGGACATAACACTGGGGTCTACATATTTCCATCACATAGGTTTACCTGCTGTTAGAGACACTAGGATTAGAGTGAGCACCACCCGCTGTACTTTGGGGTGCTTGGGCAGCTGTCAAAGAGGGTGGGGTTATTATTTTGGATTTCTTTTTTTAGTGCACTGTTTAGCTTCTCTTGTTCCCTGTGGTGTCCCTTCTTGTTAATACATATTCATTCTTTTGCATATTGGTTTCTGTACCTTGTGCGATTACACCCTCTTGTACTATACCCGTTGCCTTATGTTGCGCCCTGCTACTTCGAGCCACTAGGAGGCATAACAGCAACCCAAAGACTCCAAGAATGCCTTCCCCCCAGTGACTTGCAGTCGCATGGAGGTGACCCTCTTTCACCGGGGAGAACTTTCACCGGCTGAGCGCCGCAACTCCCGAAAAGGAGAGTCCAGCTGCTCTCTCGGAGTTTGGTTGCCATGCCTGGAAGTGAGCCGAACCAGATCTAGGTTGGTACCCGCCTCCAACCTCCTGCCAACCAGCCCCAGCTCCTTCACCGCCAGCGAGTGAAGAACCAGTCAGCAATGCTGGCGGGTTCCGCACAAACCAGGACCCCCGCCTTTGGCCTTGCCACCGGTTTAAAATGCACCTGACCACAATTGAACCTCCCTGGATGGGGGGGGGGGGTGACTCCACGTAGGCTTTTGGGGGGGGGGGCACAAGGAGGTGGCTTTTTTTCTTTTTAGGCCTAGGCCTGGCCACCAGACGCTCTGCGACAAGCTCCCCTCCCAGGTCTGGCTCCAGAAGGGGGCCCCAGTTTCCCTTGTCCGGGCGAGGTGACGCAGCTCCTGTGATGCCTTTTCACACTAAGGTCTTTGAATCGCTCTTAGTCTGGCCCCTCCCCTGGGACCACTTTGCCTTGGGAGACCCTACCAGGGGCTATTGCCCCGGACAACACAATTACAACGCCTCTGTAGCATAGCTTGTGCTACAATGCCACCAAAGTGGCTTTAGTTCAGGGCTCCTCCAAGGACACAAGGACACAAGTAAAATGATCTGGAGCAGATGTTACAAGTGTGCTAGCTAGCATGCTAAATAGCATGCTATTGCTCCCCAGTGTGGGCTGACTTAACCTGTGGTGCACTGATTGCCCAATGCACCACAGGATTGTAGCCCCACCCCCCCAATCCTAACAGGGCCAGGTGAGGCTTAATTAGGCCAAACAGCCAACCAACCACAGCCACACAGTCAGCTGCTGTGAGATTCTGCATTTGAACAATATCATATGAATCATTTCAATGCTGTAGAAGTGGAAACACGTTTTGGGTTAAAACAAAAAAACCAAAAGTGCTTCTTGGCTACAATAAATCCACCAACCATTATTCTCATGTCCCTTGCTTGCTTCCTGGGAACGTCATAGAAGGGCCCACTTACCTTATCTGATTCATGACACATGAAACCAATATTCTGATGTAAAAACTGTACTAGTAACCCTATAATGTAACAAGTTCCATCCATTTTCCCACTTTCAACCGCTGTGGCGCTGGACCACAATGCACAGTTATGTCATGAAAACTTCATGAGACATATTGAGAAAAGCATTACGTTTTAGTCTGCCAATATTTATAATAGGGGCTATATTTCTCCATTTTCCCTCTTGGCTTGTGTAATAACGAGAATAATAATGACAATTTTCAATATGACATTGGACAGGACCATGTCTAAACTCTGCACTAGAGCTCTACCCTGGACACAGAAATCTGGCCTTCTGTCAGATAGTGACCCTCACTTTTCTGAGACGACGAAAAAATTCAACAACCAACTCACTACTGCATTTTACAGTCAGATCGTACTAATCTATTGAAGATACGGCCATCAGCTCTAGATACGTGGTACATTGAAGATATTTGGGCCTTGAATCATACTGTGAAACTGAAGATTTGTTACATTTAAAATGTGAGAAGGCATTGACAAAGTACATAAAAATAGGGATTACAATTCCAGGCTTGTAAATGCATGGCTCCATCTTCTGGCAGATGACAAATGGAGAAAAATAAATGCTAAAATCTGAGTAACATTTCTATGATGATGAATAACATGCCTATGTGTTTGTGTGTGTGTGTGTGTGTCGTTATCAGCACGTGGACACGTGGTCCTTCGACGTGTTTGCTCTAAACGACGCAAGCGGAGAGCACGCGCTGAAAATTTATCTTCTATGAGTTGCTCACCAGATACGACCTCATCAACCGCTTCAAGGTAAGGACACACACACTCCTAGCTCACCCTTCCTTCTCCTCATTTCCTTATATCCTCTTCCTCACCAGATGACTGTATTCATTCTGTCTTCCATGTTTGTATGTGTGTGTCTGTGTGTTAGGGTGTGTGTATTTGTGTCTGTGCGTGCGCTATTACGGCACCAAGATTCAAGAACTTTAATGGTCACATACATATTGTGACACACTCTGGGGTTGTGTGCACAGGACTAAAAACAATAATCCAGTATTTATAGGGAATATGTCTTTTATTGACGGTAATGGGGAGGGAAATACAATCTTACTATCAGTACCGAGTCCGTAATCCAAGAGAGTCGTCGTCGTCCATAAGCAGGGGTTATCACACCGGGAAGAAGTCTCATACGGTCCAGGGCAAGGCAGGCGGGAGGGTAGTCAGGCAGGCAAGGGTCATCCACAAGAACGGGTTCTCAGACAGGCAAAAGGTCAAGGCACACAGCCACTTCTGGTCGTCTCAGAACTCACACACAGCGTCTTTGTCTCCACTCTTCCTCCTTCTCCTCCTCTTTCTCTCCCACGTCCGTTCCTTCTTCCTCTCCCTCTCCCACTTCCACTTGGTGTGTTGAGTGCACTTCTTTTCATTTCCTAAAGGGTTGGATTTTTTTATTGAGGGTGGTGTTGGTCTTTGGGGGTGGTGCGTCTGCAGGGAAATTAGACTCATCGGTTTGATAAGTGAATGGCAATATCCTCGGCACTCCGCCCCCAGCCTCCTCCTCATCGGGGGAGCCAGCGTATCTCTTGCTTTACCAGACATCTCCACAAGTCATCAAACCAATGTCCAAAAATTTTCCAAAACACGCTAATCTTTAATAAGTTATGTATGCATCATAGGGGTACACATTGTATTTCTATGAGACGTAGAATAACACATCCCATAACACATCTATGGGATGTGTTAAGGGTAGATGTGTAGGGAAGTGTTAAGGTTAGATGTGTCGGGAATGTGTGTGTATCTTGCCCACTCTCTGCCTGGACGAATATCTATGTTCTCCACCTGTCTTACTTGTTGGTTTCCAACACAGGCCGATAGTCTCCCTGGAGAAGTTGGACGATAGCCATGTCAAACTTCTGGATCTGAGATATGTATTTAACTAAGCTAAACTGTAAACTGTGTACATGCAATGCAAAAAGCCATCAAGAACAAACTTTACTTTTCTAGTTGCAACCAAAAATTTGTCTTAGCTTGTTCTTTTTTTCACCAAAGTTGTGTTTAAATCTAGGGCTGTCAATCATAAAAAAATTTGACTAATATTTGACAAATCTGATAGCCATATCAGACAACCTTGGAACAGAGGGGCCAATTGTGGAAATTAGACAATGGGTTCAGAAATGGTTGTCCACCTGTTGGTGTCCTCATCACGTTTGTATTGTAATTTTTGCATTGTTTTTTATTGGAGACTCAGCCTAAACCTATCTGTAGTGAAATATCTCTTTCTTTGCTCGACTTCACTTTATTCATCAAATCTTGACCCAGGTACTCATCTGGTGTGTTAGTGGTATAAACTCTACATAACATAACATAACATATATTTTAGGTGGAAATTAAATCTTCCATTTATGCTGTGTGTGCTGCTTTATTCTCTCTCACCCAGTAGAATTCACGTTGACTGTTTCACTTTCACTTATTTCACTCCATGTTATTTCATGGGTGGCATTTTTATTTTGTTACCAAGATGACATAACTATAGCCTATGTAGTTGTGGAGATATACTCTATTTACCTGGGCAATTGGGTGTTGACTAGTGATGAAGTAAGAGTAGTTGTGTTAAGGGTAGATGTGTTATGGGTAGATGTGTTGGGATGTTAAAGACAAGAATCTACAATAGGATCAAAAGCGACACCCATATACTGTATGTTTAATAGGATTCACCCTGGTTCTTTTTCATACTTTCTGCTAAATTAAGTGTGTATGTATGCCAGTTGAATCTGTTCACTGACGAAACGCAAAAACAATTTCTCTTGTGTTACTGTTTTCATATTTGCACAGCATATTCACACACTGTGATGACACTGATCTTATGTTTTTAAAAAAACAATTGTCTTGTTGTTCCAGATCCCCATCTCGGCTCTGGTGTCCTTCGTGGAGGCCCTGGAGGTGGGCTACAGCAAACACAAGAACCCCTACCACAACCTGATGCACGCCGCAGACGTCACGCAGACCGTACACTACCTGCTGCTCAAGACCGGTATCATGGTGAGAATGCTTAAGAAATGTAAAGTGTTGAAACAAGTTCTAGTACAGTATCATGGGTGGTGGTGGTGGAAGTAGTAGTAAAGTGGGTCCAAAACCAGAAGAGCCACGGAGCGTCCATGGGTAGAAATGGCACACACGTCGAAAGGATTTTATTTTAGGCCTTGTTCTGTTTTAACATAATGGGTACCAACGGATGGCACTGCATCTCACGCCAAGCGTTTGTACCCCCTGCTAGAAGACATAGCAGGGCACTGTGGGATGGAACTGTATGGCAACACCTGTGTGAGTGCTCTCTTTGAAAATAAGGTTTGGAATTCATAGAAGGTTGTATGTGGGCTCAACCCTCGTCAGTGTGTAACTCTCTGTAGTAGTAGTAACACTGGATTCTTATAACTTAATACAGTGTAGAATTTGCGCATAAATCCAGCAAGACAATTTCTCATGAGAAACAAACTCGCTTGTCGTTTATTAGTTCAAGCCAAATTTGTAAGATCACATCAGGACTAGTGTGTGAAACCGACACCACAACAACCCGACCAGTGTTTACGTCACTCCTCTTAAAGGCCCCGTCTCTCTTAGACAAGCAAACCATAACCCTGCATGTAGAATGCACACACACAACCATCTGGGGAATGATGTCATGAGTCGCAGACTTACATAGACTTACATAGACTCCAGCCAGTCAGATGAAATACTCAGTGATGCTCCTGCTCTCTTTGCTCTTGCCGAATGTGTTTGGAGGTAACGAAAACACATATTCTCCTCTGAGAAAGTCCTTCTGTCTATTTCAGATAACAATGGTTTGATTGATCCATAGATTGCTACACTTTCTTCAGGCGCCGCCATTGTTTTTTTACGTTCTGCAGACGGTGGCAGTCCTCCTCACATTTTGACATTTTGAGAAAAAGGCTTTCAAGTGGCTTGAGGGCAGACTGATCTGCAGAGAGAAACACAACGTGAACTCAGAGACCAGGATGGTCTCACAAGGATAGAAAAACACTTTTTTTTTCAAATCAGCCCATCAAGCAGAGTATAAACTAGGATTATTGATGTTGAGAGACTTATTCCCCCATTTAATTCTTGTATTAGTTATGTCCTCTCAGTTTACTATTTAGACATTTCGGAGACACTTTTATCCAAAGCACCTTACAGGGAATAGACACCGATGTTCATGGATAGGCCGTGGACATTAGGGATTACATTGGAGACTTGTGTGTGTGGTGTGTGTGTGTGTGTGTGTGTGTGTGTGTGTGTGTGTGTGTGTGTGTGTGTGTGTGTGTGTGTGTGTGGTGTGTAATAAATAAAGCAGCAGGGGAAGGGGCCCATCTTTTTGGGAAGAGCCTTTACTGTGTTTAGGAAAAGAGAAATAAACAGAAGGCCGCTGACCATCATTAAGAAAGACAGCAACGTAGATGAAACGTAGCTCGTAATAGGTATTTAGCCATTGTGTAGCATCTTGTATGTTCACCCATCCCCGGCACTTACAGTCTAGCAACCACCTAGCAATCATGAGTGCTTTTTCTATCCAAATCTTACTGTACCGTCAGCGATATGTTGTTATTTAACTCTTTTGGCTAATGTACTTATTGTAAGTGGCTTTGGTCAAAAGTGACAAAATTCCCTCAATGTGAATGGAATTATTCATGTTTGAGTTGCCATGAATAACAGAAACAACTTTGTCAAACCCCAACTAGGGCTCAAAAATATTTCTCAGGATCGAGCAAACAAACATTATTTTTCTAAAGAATGTTTCAATGTTTAAATTTTTCAACAGAATTAATCTGAATGACCAGAAAGAAATCTCAGCTTCAACTTTTTTATACAATCCAAAGCAAACAGGTCATGAACACAGCAGAACACAACTGTTGTGTAGCTGTGGCACCGCTGTTGCTTCCAATGTTGCTTCCGCTGTTGCTACCGCTGTTTCTGACCACTGTTGCTAGCTCTTGCTAACTGATAGAGAGAAGCAGCGCTACATCCCCTCTCATTCCCCGGCTCCGCATCCACTACCTCTTCCAGTAACGTGTGGACTCAATCTGAACCAAGAAGCTGACCTCGGGGCGACACCCGCTCCCACGTACACACCTCTGCCCTTCCCCTTCCGTTTGCCTCACAAAAAAAAATAAACCCAAGGTGTGTAACAGCTGAGCTGGACCATACATTTCTTCTTGGGCCGCGGCTGGACATGAGCCACACGTTGACATCTTGTTTTAACTCTCCCCAATCCCCCTTTCCCGTCAGTCCCCGCTTTTTTGATTTACTCCAACGGTGGACGGTCTGGAGTCCTGTAAATATGTCAGCTGTGTTTTATGGAGGGCTGCAGTTATTAACCTTTTATCACATGACACTTAACAAGGTTCGGGAAAACACGTGTGTTCCATTGGGGGGTTTAAAACGACCTTCGGCAGTCCAGGACCGGGACAGTAGGACAGATTTATGTGTGATATAAGTCACACCGGGGCCAAATAGTTATGAATGGTGGACTTGGCTTGGCTTGTGGTGCCGTGCTACAGAGCTGTGAAAACTGCCCTGATTGAGGAAGACATTTCAGATGATGCACTGATGCAGCTGGCACGGATGCTGTATGATGATGACTGTTTCCTGCTGAAGCCTGAATTATACGGACATCCATCGCTCGGCCAGTGTTCGGGCTCGGGGGTCCTGTGTACAGACTGCTAAATATTTCTGGTGCTGCTAGGTGAAAAGTAGTCATTTTGTAGTCATTTGTTGCAGTGAATATCTGCAACTGTGTCATTCGGTAGAGAGAAACTAAAGCATTATTTCTGAATATATATTCATGCTAGCTGTTCTTACTACAGTTGCTAAAGCTAGGCAAATAATACTCATAACTCATGTAGCCATGGCAACAATATATCCCCCAACATACAGTATTCGCCATGTATTTAATCACATTTTTTTCCAAATGTATTTTTATGGCAAAAAAAAAATACAAAGGCCAAACAAAGTCACTTAGAACAATCAGAACCGAATCAGAAATGTCATATTCCAGGACCAGGGACCTAACACTGGCCAAGCGATTTGTGTACCCGGAGGTGTGTCTCTAGGGGACATTCTACGTAAGGCTAGTGTGTTGCATCATATGATATACTGATGGACATCCATGGTTTACATTGCAGTCATGGCAGACTACCCACCCATTATGATAGGTGCAATTTCAGTTTTAGTTTAAAATATGGTTAGTTTAAAACATTAAAAAGTAAAATAAAATGATCAACATTTTGACATTATATCAAAGACATCAATGTATTGTGATGCAGAGATATTCACCCATTCAAGCTATTTTGTTTTGTTTTTCCAAATGTCATCAAATCTGAGTTAAAAAAGTGAACAATAATTTATATAATGTTTTTTTTAATATATTTTGATTATAAAGCGAAACAAATATCTCCCTCTTGCTGTCCCTCTCTCTCCCCCTCCACCTCTCTCTCTCTCTCTCTCTCTCTCTCTCTCTCGCTCTCCCACCTTCTCCCCCCGCCCCCTTCTCTGTAGCACTGGCTCACCGAGTTGGAGATTTTAGCCATGATCTTTGCAGCTGCCGTCCATGACTATGAGCATACCGGGACCACCAATAACTTCCATATTCAGACCAGGTAGCATACTTAGTCCTTCTACTAGCACACAAAACCAAGAACAACAAAGAGGAAAGACAATCCATCACATATTCAAAGCAGGAGATGGCACAAGGAAATGAGGAAAAGGTTTTAAACCATAATTGCAAACTTCACATAAAAATAGCTACAGAATATAGATTTGCAGTCTTTGGATAGGCCTCCGTTGGTCAAAGTAATAGGCTACAACATTTAATTGACACAGACATGTGAAAATGTTGGGAAGTGTAAATCAGTTTGCATATTATTCATATTCATGTAGCTGCATTAGTACACAATACATACACCAGAATTGCATAATTGGGGGCTGGTCATAACCATCTGTCTGGTCTAACTATTGCTGTATTTATCATTGTTGTTTTGTTTTTTCCTGTGTGAAGCACTTGTGGCATGTCGTGTATTATTATTATTATTATTAACAACAATAATTAAATGTCTCACTGGATAAAAAAAAGTCAAACAAAACTTTTGTCAGCACACTACTGTTTTTATTGATCAGAAGACCCTAAGTAAAATAATGGTTGACTAGAGCGTTTGTCGTTGACCGTCCAGCTGGTCCATCTGCTTGCAGTGCTGCCAGTGGTAGGTCAGGGACATCTACTTGGGGCTGTGAACAAATCTAGATTCTGTAATCCTGATCTTGTGCTATCTGGATCAGAATGATCCTATCTGAAGATTCTTTGAAAAACCAGGATCAATTTGATCTGGGATAGCAAAAAAAGGGATTACAAAATCCGGATCATTCTGATCCAGATTAAATGTTTTGAAATACTGGGCCCAGGGTATCTTCTCTATCCTCTTGTCCCTGTGTGCCAAAGAACCATAATAACAAAATAAATAACTAAAGGAAGACTTTAACAAAAGGTACATAACTAACAAAATAGCAAATACAAAAGCTTCACATAACAAACAAAACACAAAACGTAAATTCTACCAAAAACAGAGCTCTGCCACAGCTCTCTCTCAGAATCTGAGAAATCCTCCCAACTGAAGACAAAGGAGACTATTTATAGGGTGGGACGGGTTGATTGCTGATATGGATCAGGTGGTGATGATAGACAGGAACCAAGGTGTGCACATTTGAGATTAGGAGAGTAGAATAATGAGAATAGAAGGAGGAGACAAAAACAACACAACACCAAAACAGAACCAAAGGAAAACAAGCCCATAACAAGACATACATGGGCAAAGATGGAGAAACCTGGAGGGGATGAACAGCCTGCCCAATCTAAAACCATAGGGGTGCTTTGTTGTTAGACTTCTGTGCTAGTCATGGATTGGCCATAACTAGCACCATGTTTGAGCATAGGGTGGTTCATAATTGCACCTGGTAGCAGAACCCCTTAGGCCAAAGATCAATGATCGCCTTTGTAGTCATATCATCAAGATCTGTGGCCGTATGTTTTAGACACTCGGGTGAAGAGAGGAGCAGAGCTGTCAACTGTTGGATCAGATGGCAGGAAAGGCTCCTGGACAGACCTGGTAAACCCAAACGTGTAGTGAGGGTTAACTGGGAACGTCTGGTGGAGGCCCCTGTCCGTGGAGGGCTGCAGCTTCAGCGGTCTGGCTCAGGCCAGATTGGGGATATTGTCGGGCGGGGGAAAGAACACTTTGAGGAACTCTCGAACACAACCAACACGTCCTCTGAGGAAGAGGCAGAGTTTGAAGACTCGGAGGGGAGCTTCAATCATATCCTTGGCAGAGGTCTCTAGGTCACAAAGCTCTTCAGTGGCAAGGCACCAGGCGTGGATGAGATTTGCCCTGAGATTCTGAATGCTCTGAACATCGTTGAGGAGTGGCAGACAGGGGTGGTGGTCCCCATTTGCAAAAATGGGGACCGGAGCATGTGCTCCAATTATCGGGGAATCACACTGTTCAGCCTCCCTGAGAGGCCAGCTGATTGCCGAACCTCAGCTTCAGGAGGAACAATCTTCCGGCCTGGAACTGTGGACCAGCTCCTTACCCTTGCAGGGTTGTTGTGGGGGTCATGGAAGTTTGCCCATCCAGTATCGTACCGTGTCCCCCGAGGAATCCTGTAGGGGGGTACTGCGGGAGTATGGGGTAATGGGGCCGTTGGTACAAGCCATCCGGTCGTAGTCTAACTAAAGTGAAAGATGTCTATATTCTCGGCACAAAGTCAAGCACGTTCTCAGTGGGTGTTGGACTCCGCCAAGCTTGTCCCTTGTCACGATTCTGTTCTACAGGATCTCAAGGTGCAGCCAAGGTGAGGAGAGTGTCCGGTTTGGGGACGTCAGAATTGCAGACAATGTGGCTCTGTTGGCTTCATCAGAGTCAGCACCTACAAGTCTGAGGCCATGGTTGTCTGCCGGTGCTCCACCTGGGTTGGGAGTGAGTTGCTGCCCCAAAAGAGTTCAAGTATCCGTCTGTCTTATTCACGAAAAATAATTGAGTGGGAGATGGACAGACGGATTGGTGCGGCGTCTGTGCTGCCACCGCAACCCGGCCCCATATCAGGGGACGAAAATGGATGAATGGATTTATTTATTCTCTCTCTTACTATTTCTCAGAATTTCTGGAGAAAGTTTGGTACTTTTTCTCTTCTGTTGCCCTCACTCCTTTCTCTGTCATTGTCCTCCCGTCCTCTAGCGTTCATACACTGTTGGTCTGTTATTTTGTAGTATTACTTAACCTGTCCACTATTTAGTTTTTCTCTTTATACCATTTTGCCTATTTTAATAATTTTTCCTCATCATCTCTCTCTCTCTTCGTGATCTCTCTTCAGCTCTCCCCTCTCTACACCCTCTCTTGTTTCCCATCACCCTGACCGGTGGTCCGTCTTTAAATTAAATTAATTACATTTCCCTGGGCTCTTGATCTCTGTCGTCTGCTTACTGGATGCTGCAGGACCAAATGTGTGAGGGTGTGTGTGTGTGTGTGGGTGGGGGGTGTTCTTAGAAAACACTCAGACACAAAGACATACAGCAGCCTTATCTAACTCTGCAGAACATATCTCTCAGGCTGTTGCTGTGAAACAATGGAAGGTAAGCGATGGGTTGTGTGTTAAACAGACAGGAAAGTCATGTATGTGCTTTTGTCAATGTTCCAAATGCGTTCTTCTTCATTTGCTGCATTTGTTAGTGTGTGACTCATGCGTTATTTCTGGTCTAAGCCCAGAGTCTGGCTTCATAGGTACATCAAGATGGGTCTATGTTGGGCCTTCTGTGCATATTTGGCACGATCCGCACCCACAACCTATGCATTACTTGATCGCACACCGGCAAGCGTCTCACCATCTGTTCATCCGTCGAATGGCAGCCAAGAGGTGCGGCTACAAATTCAAATGAGAAGCAATGCAGTCCATGCCGGTGCTCTGTTGCTACAGCTCTCTGTACCAGGAAATCAACATTCGCCAGAATATCCAACATCTATTGTGTTAGATACCGCATGACCCGGGGCACCCAAGAACTCCACATATTCTTCAAGTTCCTGTTGCAAAACCCAAACATATTCTTATTCTAGGGGTTTCCCTGATTACATCGTTAGGTAGAAAGTAGTCTTGTTGTTAACTCAGGTTGAGAATTTTCCATTAGAAATTGAAATATCAACCGCATTTTTGAGCGAGATTAATTGTTGCCATTTAAAAATATAGATAATTATCTGGTACGTTCATTGGCTTCTTCCTGTTCTTCCACTGTGAATTGATTATAACTGAGTTGGTTCATCAATTGAGCCAATGAATTTTAGATTAACCTACCATTTTAGGGTTATAAGGGTCACCTATCAAATATAAATACAATTTAATCTGTTCCATATCACAAACCGATTAAAGAGAACAAAGAAAAATACTTGCACACCTGATTTAGTAATCACTGTTTTTTATGAATTATTATTATGAGTTGAGCTGTATATTTTACTTTGTAGATATGGCATGTATAAAAACATCACATGGCTATAGATTGGATTTTTTTTTTTTTTAATGAATGCTAAAAATCTGCAATAGACTAATGTTGACTGGGGGGAGGGAGAGACGAAGGAGAGAAAGAGTTTGATAGAACAGAGAATGAACAAAGTATAGAGGAGAACTAGCCAGATGGAGAGAGAAGAGAGAATAGAGATGGAGAGAGAACAAAACAGAGAATGAAAGATAGAGAACGTGAACTGAGATATTTGATAGAGAACAGAGGAGAGAAAGATTTTGATAGAGAGAACACAAGATAGAGATGGGATGGATGGAGAGAGAGAACTGCGAATCATCTCTCAAATTAAGAGTTTTATGGAGGACCATTATAACACAGCATAAGACAATCCCCTGGACAAATCAACAAATAATATAGAATTTTTCATGTGAAAAATCATACTACTACGACAAAAGAGGTTTGCATTTTCAATCTTTCTTGTCAAAGAGCAACTATAGTAAAGGATTGATACTATTACTATTTGACAGACACACACACACACACACACACACACAGTTTTGAGCTGTGAGTGTTCATACCTTGAGCACTGTGATGACGTTGGGTGGGTAGCTCAGACCGACCATGTTGGAAGTCCGTCGGTACATTCTGTGACAGGATGACACACATCGACATCTCTATTTCACTAGAGATCAAATGTAGCTGATCTTATAATATTTGGAGGTCATAGCGACTAGACTAACATTGATTTGCATCATGCATAGTGAAATAAGTGAAGCAGTGCAGCACCAGGGTGCACACAGGTTATTGTAGTATCTACGTCTGATTGGCTCACATTAGCACTACTCACCATTGTTGCCATGGGGTTGTGACTTTGTGGCACTGGTTTCATTTAGAGATACATAAACCGCCATATTTCACCAGAGGATGCGCTATCCCTCTACTTTGTACTCACTCTTGATATTACAGAAATAAACAAATGGACTTCACATTAACTGAAGACTGATTGGCAAAATTGAAAAACTATGTTCAGGGTTTGATTATTCCATTAAATGTTTATTTCAGTGAATAACAGTTATTATATTTACAGATTAAGTACAAATATTTTAACATATGCATGGAGGTGAAATTGGTCCGTATTCTCGGCACAAAGTCAAGCATGTTCTCAGTGGGTGTTGGACTCAGCCAAGGTTGTCCCTTGTCACCGGTTCTGTTCGTGATCTTCATGGACAGAATCTCAAGGCGCAGCCGAGGTGAGGAGAGTGTCCGGTTTGGGGACCTCAGAATTGCATCTCTGCTCTTTGCAGATGATGTGGTTCTGTTGGCTACATCAGACCGTGACCTCCAGCATGCACTGGGGCGGTTTGCAGCCGAGTGTGAAGCGGTCGGGATGAGAGTCAGCACCTCCAAGTCTGAGGCCATGGTTCTCTGCCGGAAAACGGTGGAGTGTTCCCTCCGGGTTGGGAGTGAGTTGCTGCCTCAAGCGAAAGCGTTCAAGTATCTCGGGGTCTTGTTCACGAGTGAGGGCAAAATGGAGCGGGAGATGGACAGACGGATTGGTGCAGCATCTGCAGTAATGCGGGCGCTGTGGTGAAGAGACTGTCAAAACAAGACTCTGGTACTGACTTTCATGGCTGTCACCGGAACCGCCCCTACCTACCTCCAAACGTTAGTCAGACCCTACGCCCCAGCCCGAGCACTCCGCTCGGCAACTTCTGCCAAACGACCGGCTCATGTCAGGATGGCCGAGTCGCTCGCCAGCTTCCGCAAGAGACTCAAGACCCACCTGTTCCGAGGTCACCTGGACTCTACATAACTCCCCCCCCCCCCCCCCCTCCGATAATCCTAGCACTAACCTGCGTGTTTGTATGTCTTAACACTTATTAATGGCACTTAGCATTGTTGTTCGTTCTCAGATGTTGTATCATGCTTAGAATTGCACGCCTGCCCAGCTACTTATGCAGGCAACTTGGCAATTATGAAACCTGTTCTATTCGTCTCGTAAATAGGAATGCTCGAAAACAGCTCTATTCCTATCTTAAGGTATCACAGATATTGCTGCCTCTCCTTCAACGAATGTACTCGCTTTGGATAAAAGCGTCTGCCAAATGCCCTAAATGTAAATGTAAATGTAAGAGGGAGCTGAGCCGGAAGGCGAAGCTCTTGATTTACAGGTCCATCTATGTTCCAACCCTCACCTATGGTCACGAGCTTTGGGTAGTGACCGAAAGAATGAGATCGCGGATACAAGCGGCCGAAATGAGTTTCCTCCGCAGGGTGGCTGGGCTCAGCCTTAGAGATAGGGTGAGGAGCTCAGACATCCGGAGGGAGCTCGGAGTAGAGCCGCTGCTCCTCCGCATCGAAAGGAGTCAGCTGAGGTGGTTCGGGCATCTGATTAGGATCCCCCGGGGCGCCTCCTTTGGAGGGTTTTTCCGGTGTACGTCCCACTGGGAGGGAGACCCCGGGGCAGACCCAGAACCCGCTGGAGAGGATATATATCTCGTCCTGTCCTGGGAACTGCCTCGGGAACTTGCAGAAACAAACAAAACACTTACCTCCCGGATAGAGCGGACGGAACTGGGATGGATGGAGGCGAAATAAATGCATTATTCTTTATGTTGTTACGAAGGGAAACTTGCCAGAAACAAACAAACACTTACCTCCTGTCGCTGGAGGTAAGTGAGTGTAGATTTGTGACTGGGAAGCTTCTCCAAGGTCAATAAAGATGGACAATCGACAGTCCAATATCCCCACACTGACACGCCCATAACTGATAATGATACTGTGCTGTATTAGATTAGGCTTTTTACTACCTCTTTGATGAATTGTAAACACTGTTTATCGTATCAAAACTCCATCCATATCGGGAAACTATCTCTAATGGTTAGCGTAAATCACATAATACAATAAAAAGTTTCAATAGAATAGAATAACATGCAGTATTTGTTATTGAATTGTAGTATTTATTCATATAGTATCTGCTTTCTGAAGCTTATTTGTTACATGCTATATGTCACTATATCATCTCTAATAACACACACACACCAATCAGAGGCAGACACGCAAACAATAAACAAACCCTTCACCCCCTTCCCTCTCATATCATGTACTGTATATATGCGTTTGTTTAGTTTAGTTTCCAATTCAATTACATATTCACATATTGTAGGGATTGTTCACAATTAAAGTGCTACATGAGCTAAATGAATTATTATTATGATTCGTAAAGTTATATATATATATTATTATAGGGACAGCTCTAGACCTTATTCACTGATCGGCCATATTGGTTGGGTGGCTAAACCTTCTCAAATCTTTGGGGTAACCATGACAACTCAATGGAAATGCATTCTAAATGCTACCTTGAGCGAGAAAATGGAAAGCCCAACTCAAAACAATGTTTCAACGGTTTCTCCAAAGAGTCCAGAAAGTTTCCCCGCCCAACAAAGTGATAGTGATAGAGCCTGCCAGGCGTAGTGTGCATGCGGAGGACAGACCTCTCCACGAAGATGCCGGCCTGCACGGCGTGCACGATGCTCCGGAAGCGCGGCTTCTCCTCCGTGCGCCGCAGCATCAGCCCCATCTGCCGCGTGAAGGTGGAGGCCAGCCAATCACGCACCTCCGACGGCACCGAGTCCGACTGGATGTCACTCAACTCGTCCTCCGTGTCCACCAGCCGCCTGCCGGGGGGGGGAGGGAGAGAGAGAGAGAGAGAGGGAAAGGAAGAGAGAGAGACGGGCGGTGGTCGGGCGGGGTGGAGGACAGGTGAGGGGGGTTGACAGATGGATGGATAGAAGATAGAAGGGTGGATGATGGATGATAGAAAGTAGAGACAGATGCATTGATGGATGTATTGATGATCAATGTATTGATGGATGTATTTGTAGGGATAACAGATTGGAAAATAGGGGAAGAAAGGGTGGGCAAAAAGACAGAGAGGTAGAGAAAGTCAAGGGAAAACATATTTGCACATTTAATAGCCAACATAGTGGGCGCTGAATGTGTCTCTCAGACATGCACAATTTGTTTGGGTGCATGTGTGTGTTGCCCATTACTCCTTGCTATATTGTTTACACAAACAAACACACTTAATGTTTTATTATTGCCTATCATCATGACCCATATTTAGAAGACATGTGTGTGTGTCCTGCAGAAATATTTATTTATTTAGTTATTTAGAGAGAGAGAGAGAGAGAGAGAGAGAGAGAGAGAGAGAGAGAGAGAGAGAGAGAGAGAGAGAGACCAGGGCAGAGCATTAAAGCAGGGCATGCAACTTCACCAGGGCTGAGATAAAGCAACATAGAGACAAAGAGAAGTTGTGGAAGTCGGTGAAGTGAGATGTAGAGAAGCAGAGAGAGAGAGAGAAAGAGAGATCTCTGTACATATAACCTCACATTAGAGATTAAAGGTGCTCGAGGTAAGATCGAAGTAATAGCTGTCAGTTAAGTGTAATTTGAACTAGAAATGCTATTTCCATCTGTCAATTATTAGTGAGTGAAGTGTGCTGTGGTCTGCTCTGGTTCGACGGGAGCCCGCTTCTGTTCTACGAGACAATTTAAATTTTGGACCACACCCATCTCATTAATGACCAATCAGGACATCTCTTCCCTGATTGGTTTGAGGAACCCAACGTGTTTGGGTTCCGAGTCATAACATGCACAGTGTTGTCTTGGTCTATTTTCAAAATCTTGCTATCTTCTGTCAAATCCTACCTACAACCCATTTAAATCATCCATCTCCAAAAAATCACAGGCACTGTGTGTTTTCAGCCAATGTGCTCACTATTTCTACATGATACTGATGAATTGTCAAGGGTTCTGGTGGAGGTAAAAGGGATTGTTAACGATAGTATTTTGCTTTGCACATTATGTGCTTTGAGCAATACTAATGTATTCCTCTAACAATACATGTAAAGATAGCTAGAGGACAGTTAGGGGATAGTAGAGGACTAGATTGAGCTTTATATGTGATCAGATCAGATTGGGAATTCCCACGATCTCTAGGTCGTTAGGTCATTACTAAGGGCGATCCGACTGGCTGGAGGAGTAAACTACTGTTGCATTGCGTTGCATTGGAGTCTTCTGACGAGACTAGTTTTCCGGTCAGACCCTGTGTAAGTTATGTATGAGATACAAATACCAAAGTTATTTTTCTTCCCACAAAGTGTACATATAGGTTACATATTTTAGTGCCAAAGGGCGTTCTTCAGCATCTCGTCCCTAACGGCATCACTGTCTTGCCAATAATGACGGTAAAGCACACCCTGTAATATTGCTTAATTATGTCATGTTTGAAGAATAACCCTGCTTTTGTATGATAAAGTATTTTCATCATGTCTGCCCACCAATATCTGCTTGTGGGAATGTCTGCAGCCAGATATTATTGATTTTGTGAATTTCAAAAGTGTCAATTTGTAAAACTTACCTAGCGTAGCTTTAATGGCGAAGGCACAGAAAAGAAAGAGTCACATGTAGAAATGAGAGATGGAAGAACAGACAGAGAGACTGACAGGTAACACAACAGACCATAACGTAACATTACATAAAATAATGCAACATAACATTACATAACATGAAGCTGTAACATAACACAGCTACAGAGCATAATGGAGCAAAACTACAAGATAGCATAACATAACATAACATGTGTTACACATACGGTGAATCATGGATGGACAGAGTGAGAGACTGAGAGAGCAAGAGAGCAAGAGAGCAAGAGAGTGAGAGAGAGAGAGAGAGAGAGAGAGAGAGAGAGAGAGAGAGAGAGAGAGAGAGAGAGAGAGAGAGAGACATGCTCTGGCTGTCCGCTGCCAGGAGCAACAACAATGAGCAGGTGCTCCCTAACATTGCCCACTTGCTAAATTTTGACACGCACACACACACACACACACACACACACACACACACACACACACACACACACACACACACACACACACACACACACACACACACACCATTACAATTCAGCCCCCTGCAGACCTCTGAAAACATCTCTACCCCTCTTTCATGCATTCTTTTTATCCTTCTCTCTCTTTCTTTCTTTCTTTCTCTTAACTTTACAACTCTCTTTAAAATGTCAATGAAACGAAAATCTTATTTTTTTTGTTTTAAACATAAATGTAATATGTCTTCTTCTATCTTGAACATAGCAATCTATGTCATACTGTATATAAAAAAACTGCTGTAAAATTTGACGTTGGAGCGCCATGGACATGTGGCTGTGTGGTGCTCCGTCCACAGGGGTTCATGTTGTTGACCGCGTCCGTTAGGGCTTAAGCTTCTCAGACACTTTATGCCACGGTGTATGGCGCATTTCATACACACAACATGGCTCATTATAAATCTACCATGCATAGTAGCTTAAAAAAGTATCACAATGTTGTCATGAGCTATAACCTTGGGATCAATACCCCCCCACCTCCTTCCTAGAGCTCTCAGCCTGAATCATGAATTGCACTTGAACTTTTAAAGCCACCTGATTTACTGGGGACTGAACTTTCTGAACCCCAGACACCTGCTCTCATCCGAGATGTGCTTATATAATAATACACTGTGTACCACCAACATGTTATGTATGCGGTTGCTTTGGCTACCTTGTGTTTGTGCCAATGTGTCTCTTCCTTTGAGAGCAAGGGAAAGCAAGCATACGGAAGCATCATGGAGGGTACCTTGAGTGACAGAGTACTAACCCCCACTGGTGCAGTGTATTACAGGTGACAGAGTACTGACCCCCACTGGTGCAGTGTATTTCAGGTGACTGAGTACTGACCCCCACTAGTGCAGTGTATTTCAGGTGACTGAGTACTGACTCCCACTGGTGACTGACACTGAAAATACAGTAAAAATACAGTCTGTGTTGTGCACATTTTCATGGTGAAATGGACCCTACCCTACCACCAGGTGTGAGTGTGATTAGCCGTTTCAAAATGGTCATGTGACTCAATTGTGAGGGAGTGTCCACCGAGATGTATGCTGACTAGATCAGACTACCAGTTGGTACAGTCCATTGGGCCGGCTGGCAGACTGATGAAGTCATCATACTTTCTGATTTTTCAGCTCATACTCAGCTCATATTCAGGCTAATTTGGTATTAATGCACAATGGCTGTGAAATATACAAATGGAATGTGTACAGATGATGTGACGTGAGTAGTATAGAACTACATTGATATGTATAATATATAAAATACATTTTTACGTTTAGAAATAGATTTTTTCTGTCTCTGAGCTTTCTCCGAAGCGTTGAGAGACGTCTCTCACCTGGTCTCTTCGATGTAGACCGATTCCAGGACAGAAGCAGCATATTCCAGATTCTTCTTCAGGTCCACCACGGAGGCTTCCCCCCTCTCCAGCTGTTTGACCAAACATCGCAATCTGGCAGAGATCAAATAAACAAACCAAACAAAAATTATTTATAAATTGATTTAGAATACTCTCGAGATGAGTGAACCACAAATCAAGACCCATTAAGAATAGAACAACGATAAAAGCAGTGGAAATATGCAGATAATCAAAGCCTGCACGACATAGACAAGGAAGACAGCTCTTTATGACACACAAAACCAACGGTAGCATGACAACAATCAACAAATAAACAAATAGCATGACAAAATAATGTTAGTCCAGGTAAAGTGTGTGCATATTATGTACAGAGCTTATGATAAGCAGAGCAGCTCTTACACTGACACCTCACTGTTCAAGTTTGATTTCTAATAAACCAGGCTCATAAGTTGTGGAGAAGGAATAGTAATTGGCAGTTTCTTATGTGTTGTGATAAGTTATTCCAATCCTGAGAGGCTCTGACAGAAAAAGAAGATTGGCCACTCTTAGAAGACAAACAATCTCCTCTAGTTGTTGCTCTAGTAGTTTGGCTAGTTTGCCTGAGTATGACGATTGTCCCTGTCCTGTGGAAAACATCATGCCTGGTTCCCATCCCCAAGAAAACATGCAAACACCCTCAGTGACTACAGACCAGTGGTTTTGACTTCTCATGTCATGAAGTTGCTGGAGAGGATAGTCTTGAAGCACAGCCGTGCACTAGTCGAACCATCACTAGACCCCCTACAGTTCGCAAAACCATGCTGCAGATGTTCTATCACTCGGTGTTGGCCATCTTCTACGCTGTTGTGTGCTGGGGCAGCAGGGTGAAGGCAGCCGATGCTAACAGACTTAATAAGCTCATCAGGAAAGCGGGTTCTGTCCTGGGAGTGGAACTGGAGTTTTTGGTGGAGGTCTCTGAGAGGAGGATGCTGAGTAAACTACTCAGTATTATGGACAACGTCTTCCATCCCCTGCACGCAACACTGGAGTCAGACCAGAGCACCTTCAGCCGTAGACTGAGACTACCGAGGTGCACCAGAGAGCGCAACTTCCTTTCAACTGTCCTTCTGTGGGAAGGACAGTTGAAATATAAGACAATGAACACTGAGATCAATATCATGTGCAATATTACCTTTCGACATCATGTGCATTTTTCTCAATATGTGCAATATTAATATTACTGCCCAACATCATGTGCAATACTCTCAATATCATGTGCAATATTACTTCCCAACATCATGTGCAATATTCTCAATGTAATGTGCTATATTATTAATATCATGTTACCTCTCAATATTACCTTACAATATTACCTCTCGGCTCCTCTCATCATCATGTGCAATATTCTTAATGTCATGTGCAATACTTCCTCTCAATATTATCCTTGCTATATTACCTTTCATCATTATATGCAATATTCTTAATATTCTTCATATCATGTGCAATACTACTTCTCACCATTATTATTATTACCCTTCAATTATTATCTTGTACTATTACCTTTCATCATCATGTGCAATATTTCTCATGTGCAATAATACTTCTCACTACTACTTCCCAATACCATTGCCAACTTGTTTTTGAATTATATATATTTGTATATTTTCTATATTTCTCTTAGGCCCACTGTAAATTTGTTATTTCATTTTTATTATTCTATTGTTTATTTCTCTATTGTTTATTCTATTGCTATGTAACCTCTTATCTTATATTGTATGTGATGTAGGCCCAAGTATTGTGTTGGATTTGATATTTGATTGTAAAAATGTGTTTCATTGATGTTATGAGGGAAAAAATACATAAATGTTGAATGGGTCTACTATCATCTATGAGATTGCTTGATTTAATCTCTCATTATAATCAAAAACAGGAGAATAGAATATCTGTAAATGGTAAATGGACTCATCATCATATCCAATTCTTCATCTGTTTTCCACTTGCTCAGCGGGTTTGGTGTTGCAAGGCTGTCGCTATCACACTCTTCCACTTGTTCCTGTCTCAGGCATCCTGAGCTGACAGACCACTCACCATTAGGTCTTCAACAGCTACCTCACACCACGTCTTTCGGGGTCTTCCCCTCCTGGCCCGTCCATCCACCTGGATACTTTGGATCTAGGAGGCACTACGCTGCACATGGCTGAACCACCAAAGGAGTCAGCCTCGTAGTGCTGAGGTAAGGTCCATGACCCCAAGCCTCGCACATGGTCACAGAATGTACCGTTAGCGCTTTTCAGACTAGCTTTCACATTCACCCATTCATTCACACATTTATACACCAATGGCAGTGTCAACCATGCAAGGCTACAGCCAGCTTGTCGGGAGGAGTCAACATTAGGTGTCTGTATATGCTGAATGTTTTGTCTGTATATGCTGAATGTTTTGTATGACTGTATTGAATTTTGTTTTAAATTGTATTGATTTATGCCTGTATTCATTAAGTACTATGGGTTCAATGTATTTGTGTGGGTTCTGAAATAATGAAAGTGTGAGGGTGGGTGAGTGAGAGTCAGAGTCAGAGTCAGAGTGAGAGAGAGAGAATTTTCACTGTGACCATAACAATGATCTACTACCTACTACGTCTCAACTTTGGGAACTAGAACATCAGGAAATGTTCCCAGACAGCACAGCTGTGGTGGCCCGGAGCTGAATGATGCCTGTAGCCTCATCAGACACGTCAGTCTGGACTACGTCTAAACAGAGTGATGCCTCCGCTTCCACTGCTAGCCCAGCTGTGGACTCTGGCTCTGGTTGAGCTCGAGGCAACTGGTCAAATCCTACTAAAGAGAGAGAGAGGGAGAGAGAGGGAGAGAGAGAGAGAGAGAGAGAGAGCGAGAAAGACAGAGCCTGGGCGTCATTGCCTCAGTTCAGGTATATTTAGATGGAACCTGACCCACCCTACTATGAATGCTTCCACAGCACCGCAACATATATTTGCAGGCACCTCTTAGAAGGACATAAATTACAGACTTGATGGTGAATCAAAATGCAAATGCTGCCTGGTTTCTATTGGCTAGTTTGTGTGATGTAGACAGCGAGGTTAATTGCTTTTTAGGGGGGGTGGGGGCAGGGAGTCATATCTCATTACTCAGAGGAGTACCATGAGACAAAACAATTATCACCGTCCCATTTCATCTGGGAGGGTGCAATTTCTCTAGCGTGGATGCATCGATTTCAACCTCAAAGGCTTATTTGAAAGGCTACTTATATAGCACACAGAGACTCTGGGAATACAGGTATTCCAAACAGGTATTTCATGCCTTTTTGAGCCCGGCCAAAACGTATTAGCTTGTCTCTGAAGTCCCTACGATGGATAATCAGGGTCGCCCCATTCTAGCCAATCCCCCATGACCTTAATATAGACCGTCAACACAATTGGTCCATGCAGACTGAGAGAGAGTCATCGTGGTGACTGTGAAATTGATCAAGAATGATACTCAACGTGGAGTGTTTGTGTTTGGAGACTGGTTTAAGCAGTCTCACCTGGCCATGTTAGTCTGGGGTGGGTGGGGCTGCACACCTGAGGTCCATTGAGTACACAAACACTCATGCTCACCTGCTTTACTCATTCATTTGGTCATTTCTTTAAACTTACCAATAAACCAGATGTTTCACCATCATCCTGCCTGTGTCACAATTATGTGGCATTGTAGCACCCACATTGCTCGAAAAAGTAACACAGCAACTGCAGTCATTCATTAGCAGAGAGGGAGGACTTTAAAAAGCATCCTTGTCCCTAAAATAGATGAAAAGCTACACTGTGTGTGTATGAGAGAGATAGAAAGTTCCAAACAGATGAGCGGATGTAAGGCCTGGGGGGAACAGGGGGGAGCAGGAGGCCAGGGGGTTGTCTGTCTGGACATCCTGTGACACCTCAGCCATGCTGCTGTGCACTCTAGTGAGCAGATACTTTGGCCAAAGTCACATGCAACTGAGGCGGAACACAGATGGGCATAGGTCAGTTTTGGCCAGATGTTGTGATTTTGTAAAAAATGGCTGGAAACGGTTGCTGCATTAATGCTGCAGTTGATGTGGAAGTCATTAGAAATCACTGAATAGGCTTAAGACTGTTGCTGGTTGATAAATAATCAGCAAGCAGACCTTTAACCTGACCCTATGAGATGGAAGAAGGGAATTAACTGGGAGTGTGTTTCCTGATTACAACTGCAGTTTCTACAATTTTTACAAATTCTACAAACTTCTCAAAAACAATGTCCAACACTGTCATCGTATCCGTTCATCGTGTCTTTTGGACCCTGGCGATGGAGGAGCAACTGGTAGAACTCTGACATATGCACACATGTTTGTTCAACATTTCATGCAAGAAATACCAGCTAACACCTGTTGCCTACACCTGAGATGCAGGCAACGGTAATCAAAGTCATACACCATTTCCGGAGATGGTGTATGCTACATTCAATCTAGATTGACAAGATATATAGGTAGTCATCTAGAACTCTGACATATATCTTACAGAAGTGTTGTCAAGTCATGTGTGTATCTCAGACGTTGTGCATATCAACCAATATAAATTAAGGGCCGATGTCATATGCTTATTTAACTGAAACATCACCGCACTCTGGCCAATGTGTTGATCAATATGTGTCTCTGAAGTACGACTCTGTTGCTAAGGAACGTATAAGCAAATAACATATAACAACAAGTTTAGTTATCTTGAGTCCATACTTGGAGTACATATTTACTCCGACCCAGAGTTCCAAAATGGTTACATACTTGAAGGGCCATCAGTGAAGTCACTTTGGTTATTCATCACTTGCAAAAAGACGACTTAAAGTAGCAAATGTACATATTTGGCACATGACGGTTGAAAACCTTGTTCAATGTACCAACGAGAAAGTCAGGGAAGTAAACAAACCTCTGAATAAGCTTGTGGAAGACAACTTACACTTCAATCTGCCCACTTAGCACAGATGTAAGAAGTAAAAGAGCCCACAAAATGCATGTAAGCTAATGGTTCCACTTACATTTAATTGACAGGTCAGGATAAACAGAGTAGCCAAGCAAGGCATTCATCGCGCGTTGTTGTGGCCGACTCTTCTAAGAGTTCAAATGGTTTAGGTTCATCGTGTAGCCGTGGCATATGGAACAGCTGCTGTTTCGGATATAATATACAATCCCAACAAATATTAAAAAAAATCTCGACAGGCATATTCTTTTGACGAGTAGAATGGTCTATATTCTACAGTGTCCCATCAAGGGAGGTTAGCTCTCTCAATGTTTTGTCATATTCAGAAGCTTTTCCCAGCCTATTTTTAAAACGCCATATTAGAACCAAGCTGATCCATTCGGCACAGGTTCTGTGATTGTGTAGCCCCATATCGGGGCTTGGATCTGCTCTTCCTTGCAGACACTAACAGAGAGGGGAAAAACTCAATTTCCCCCTCATTGAGAGGAAAATGTAGACAGAGATAAACACCACGGATAAGTCACTTCACAGATAGGCCCATTTGTGTGTACGTGTGCCGGGCGGTACCAGAGGCCACACAATCGGCCCGTTTCAAACAGGCATGACTAGTGTTAACTGAAGTTGAATAGTACAAATAGAACAAAAACAAATGTGAAGCAAACCCGAGTTGACGTGTAAACTCCTCAGTCACTGGCACTGGGCTACCATTTTGGTGCCATGTGACTTCTGTGGAACACCAAAGGTCAACAGTCTCTCTCTCTCTCTGGGAAGGGGTTTGGGGTAGGAGTGAGCCTTTTAGGTAAGGGTGATAAAGTGCATTGATGCCTCTGTGGCTTTTTCTCCAGCAGAAAAGGACAGCATTACAGCAGGGAGGGACAGAGGAAGACCATTATAGCATGGACCCCTGGGGAGTCACTGGGTATGGCCCCCCCCCCCGATGAAGGCTGCGATTTAGAAAACTCACCGGGCCCTAGTTGCTTCAAATCCACTCTGTTCACTCTCCTTTTATCAACTCCCATGAAACTTGACACACACACACAAACACAGGAACACACATGCCCTCCTTTTAGATTGCTCTGTGCCCTGTTCTAGAAAGTCGTTGTCTTCTGCTTTTCTCTGTCACCTCCTCTCCCATCTACTCCTCTTCTTAGAGTCAAGGTCAACTTTATACAGATAGAAGATATTCCCTGAAAAGGGATTCTGCATTTTTTTTATCAGCTTCAACATGGGTAAGAAAGTGTTTTACTCAGGGGTGGTGGTGAGGACCCAAACACAGGCAACCAGATGCTTTGCAATGCTTTTACTCCTAAAAAGAGGCAAGCAGGACAGGAGATCGTCAAACCACAACAGAAACAGAATGCCGACCGAACGCGACAATACACAACATATGACAAGGATCTGACAGATTGGGGCTAACAGAACAGGCTATTAATAGGCTAAATGATAATTACCAACGATAAAACAGGTGAAAACTAAATGGCCTACAACAGACAAAACAGGAAGTAACTACGGGTGAGGGGCAGGGTAAAAAAAACACATGAAAAAAAAACAACCATTAGGGGGAACAGAGGCAGATTGTCACCGGTTGTTTTATTGGTATGACATGGATATATGCTTGCACGCATGAAATGCACAATGTATTTACGTAATACAAATGAGTAATTTATCAGAGGTAGCTTTGAAAGAGGAACCGTCAGACTCGGAAAAGTGGGACCATTGACATCATTGGTTGCAACAGTTGCTACGTTATATGTTCATATGTTCTTTAAGCAGCCAGAGAACATGCATACCGTTTTGACATAAACCTGGTATGTCCTTGGCCCCAGTAGCCTAGCATTATTAGTTCATCTCATCATTCAATATGTCACATTGTCCCAATTCAATTTCATACAATGATTGGTGTTGTTGTTAATGTTACTGTTGATTTCCATTTGAACTGACCCTAATTTCTCCCATCATATTTGGTGATTGGTGCAATTAGCATTTAACTACAAGTCAAATCAATCAACACTTCACTAATGCTCGCTAATCAACATGTTAAGTGCCTAGTGTCAACATCACTCGAGTTTGCAACACTAGCTGACAGACTATTTAACAGCTATTTATCCAAACATTATTAGCAAATAATACAATAATTGTACTGTAGTGAGAGGACGAATAAGGAGGTAGTAAGTCAAATCAGTCAATATTGTCTGTGTGCTGAGGATGTCAGCAATGATAAAATTAGACAATCAAAACAAAAAACACGTGCCTATATAAAGACCAAGACCAGAGATAGAATGAGAAAGAGAGATAGAGAGATAGAGAGAGAGAGAGAGAGAGAGAGAGAGAGAGACACACACACACACACACACACACACACAGTAGATGCGTGAGGGATATAAATGAGAGAGTGCATCAAAAGAATACATTAAATATTCAGGAGCAAATATTGCAGTTGGCAGAGGCACTTGACCGAAGCCGTGAAAATGTCTATTTGCGCGTCCGCATTAATTGATGCAGCGCTCACTCTGTCATGCCCCCCCCCCCCCCCCCCACACACACACACACACACACAAATGGAGTGGGCCGCGACCTTCCAAGGTCACAGAGGCACATTTACTCCCTCAGACACACACACACACACACACACAGAATAACTAAGTGCTGTTGCTGCCTCATACTCTTCTCATTTCTTGACACCGGCCCACTACTTATTTGAAGTCTCATCTCTCAACTGTGTTTATTTGCATTCCTTTCTTTCACAATGCAGACAGCTATTCTGTGAACACGTTACGTAACCCCACGGAAAGAACTCAATTAGACGATAGAACTGACAAATGTTAGCAAACACACATATTTTGAAACACAAAATCATATTATTGGGGGGGGGGGGGGGGGCTGAAATAGGGCAAGAAAGTTGTTAATGTTCACCATCATGTTTTGTGTCTGTCAAGTCAAAGTCAAACTGTTTTATTGTGTGTTCTGTATTATGTTCTTCATAATACAGGGCCATTCTGAACAGTGAAATCCTTGTGACATGGCAGCCGTCAGTACGTAAAAAAGTAGGCAAAAAATATAAAATAGCAAGAAGAGCAAATGTATAGAAATATGGCATGTGGCATGTCATAGCAGAAATATACAAAAGATAAGAGAAACAAACTCATATGTATCCAATCCAGAGTATTTAAATATAGCATAGTGAATATGACACGTATGTATCCAGAGTAGTTGAAAGATCTAAATGTTATTAATGTTATTTAATGTTAGTTTTTACAGCCGAGTCCGCTTGCCTGGACCAGGTGAGGTCATCTTTGATGAACGCACCGAGGAGCTTGAAGCAGGAAACTTTCTCAACTTCAGTTCTGTTGATGTGTAGGGGGGCATCTCCTTAGCCTTGTAGATGTTGAGAGAGTTTGTTGCCCTGGCACCATGTTGTCAAGTCCCTGACCTCCTCTCTGTAGGCGGTCTCATCATTGTTGGTGATGAGACCCAGGATGGTGGTGTCGTCCGCAAACTTAAGAATGGTCTTGGAGCTGTGTGTGGGGACAGTCATGCATGTACAGGGCATACAGGAGTCGACTAAGTACACAGCCCTGAGGAGCAACTGGATCCTGGAAATCCAGGATCCAGTTGCAAAGGGAGGAGTTTAACCCCAGGCTCCTGAGCTTGAGAACAAGCTTGACGGACACAATAGTGTTGAATGCTGAGCAGTAGTCAATGAGTTGCATCCTCATGTATGTGTTACCCTTCTCCAGGTGGGAGAGGGCGGTGTGAACTGTCAGGGCGATGGCGTTTTGAAGGGGGGTACAAGGTGTCAGGAAGGGTGGAGCAGATGTGTGTTCTGACTAGCGGCTCGAAGCACTTCATGATGATGGGGGTCAGTGCTACAGGGCGGTAGTCATTCAGGCAGGTGTGTGTGTCTCTCCTATAGTGTGTCATTTTACGTTTGTCTGCCCAGCCAAATATCCAATCCCATCTCAAGGTTATTGAACACATTGATTTGTAATCTATTTTCTTTTACATCATGCACGTACATAGTATGTACAATTATCTGACACTGTAAATGTTGTAAAGATGTGTGGACATAGGAGAAAGGGGATTCACTAATTGGTTGTCTTTGCCTTAGCTGTGAACATGCTGGTCAGCTGAAGGCAGCAGTAGTGCGCAGTGCACTATTCGTTTCCAATCAGCATCCTTACTAGCAGCTACGGGTGTGGTTTAGGTGTGACGACAGCAAGTTCTGGAAACAACAATAGCAATAAATAGATGGTCCATCCAATCACCTGCCAAGTATCTTTTTGAAAGTGCCAGCCATTTCCAAAGAGTTTCAAAGGACAAATTCCCAAATGGTTCCATCTGGCGCGTCAGGTTAAGTTGGTCCTATGAAGGATAGCGTTGGATTGTTAGATGATGTTTGGCCGAGGGGGACTCTGGTTCTGATTCAGAGAAAACATTTCAGACACCACCCTGACACTCCAATGCACTGTGCTGCTCTTTAAAGCATTGTGAAGCTGCTCCAGTGCAGCTTTGATCATATATCTGGATTGCTTCACCTCCTGCAGGTGTCCTTGGGTCCTCCATTTGGTGGAATTTCCAACAACTTTAAGGGCATCTCAATTTACAAAAGAGATGTACCCACTCTTTGAAAACTTGATTTAATTCAAGGGGATCTCTCAACATATATACAGTACTTCTGGCACAACCAAAGATCAACATAGCCTAGCGAAGCCATCCTAGATCTTGCAAGCTCACCTCCAGTTTTGCCTCTGGAACCGGGTCAATCCTATAATGGCTTCATTCATATAATAATGTTTATCCTGTTTTGAAATTAGTTTTATTTGAACAGAAGATCTTTTTAGTTCAATGAATATGGTGTTCGCTTTGGAAATACGGCACTTCAAGTATTCATCAGTGGGATCTGCAATGGCTGAAGCTAGTGTAACTGCCATTGTAACTGATTGAATCTAATCAAATCGGTTTTCATCATTTGAATCATTTGACAGCCCTTACATAAAATGTACCATTATCATGATTCACTTTCGGAAGCTATTGTGGTTGTGGCACACACCGTTGATTAAATAGAAGGTAGCATGAATGCCGAAAGGTGCTAAGAAGACACTAATGTGAAAACACTTTTCCAAATGCATTGATGCTGAGACACTGCTGGATACAGAAAACAGCTGTCCAGAGCTTTGAAGGTGTGATTGAGTCAGTGTCAGAATTGTATGTCAAAGTTGACATACAAGTTGATGGATTCTCAGGGGGAGGGTGGGGTGAATGAGTGAAGCAAGGACATCACACACCACACATGCACATAGCATGCTTTTAGGAAAACAAAACAACAAAGACAAACTGACATAAGATTGTCGTTGTCTCCTGGAATACAATTGAATCCTATTTTTCTGTCAAATTCATACGATTCCATCTCTGCTTATCTCTGTTGCCCATCTTATTTGTCCTATCAACCAAAAAAATCTTCAGGGGGGAGGACACCACTTTTCTCTGTGTGATCATCAGTATTAAAGTTACGTCGATGTAAACAAGGTAGGCTACGTGATCTTGTAGCGCCAGTTTTAGCCTGGAACTCAGAGGGCACATGCTGCTTGAGTTTCCATAGATTAGATTAAAAGTATACAATTCTTGCCATGTGGCCAATAGCTTGATTGGTTGATGGAAAAGCCAAGCAAGGGTTGCATTCCAGCAGTGAAGTACAACTGTTCTCCTGAGATACGACAATCATAATAATCCAAATGAAAAGCAATTCATCCACCATACAATTCATTTTTGCTTAATTTGTTTCACAGAAAGGATAAGTCATTGTTTACATCTCTGGTTTTCCCTCATGTCCTCTCTGAAGTCCCCCACCCACCCCAGGGGAAGGGGAGCGAGCAGACCAACCACGAAACCAATATCCATCATAAGGGCATTGAACTGCTCGATGGAGCTAGAAAGCACATGTTTCTGATTACTGAATTCAATTTTAACAAAAGAGGGAAAATAAATACGTTGAACCTTGACAATATATCAAAATATGTTATATTCATATCATTATTATAATATGGGACTAATTCCTTGGAATTTTGGCTACAGTTCTATTCTAGTGCAATACACAATGTCTGTGTGTGTATGTGTGTACAGAAATAACCATCAAAAACCATTGTCGTATTGGATTGTGTCAAACGTCCCTGCTCTGCATGCTGTAATCTCTTGAGGGTTTGGTTAGTTTCCAGATGTGGCCTGGGAAGAGGTGAGAATGAGGCTTGGCCAGGGACAAGGAGAGAGAGTCATCCCACTCACCACTGATAGAGATTGGACCTGGAGAGCTCTCTCTCTCTCTCTCTCTCTCCGTAAAATAGTTTTCTCTTGCTCCCCAGCACTTGGGAAAGCCAGTTTCTTTCCATCTACAGTGTCCTAGGACTGAACCAAATGGACTTCAGGCAATACACTAGGATAAAATCCATTACAATTGACACATTTGTATCTGCTTGCTGCTGCTGCCTCAGGATTTCAAAGGTATGCAGAGATGCAGCAGGATCAACAGCCTTGCTTCAAGGTGCAGTGTACTTAGCATGACCTCACACTTCCTCTGAAACATGAGTGTCAGATTGTGCCAGAGAGGGAGAGAGAAGAGAGTGGGCGAGTAAGGACTTGAGTGTCTGGGCAGTATTCATTTATTAATCAACACTGTTTATATATTTTCTTTCTGGGTCATTTGTCACATCTATGGTTTACAAGGGCACAGATTGACAATAGAGAGGAGAGGGAGAGAAAGAGATAGGGGGGGATAGAGGGGGAAGAGGGGGGAAAACACGGGGGAGAGAAAGAGATTGATAGGATGAGACGCAGAGAGAAAGAGAGAGAGAGAGAGAGAGAGAGAGAGATAGGATGATACGCAGAAAGACAGAGAGAGAGATAACAGAAATACACAAAGACAGCCTGCGTCTGTCAAAAAGAGACAAATGGAGATTACTGAAAGACTTCAAGACATCAGCAACATAAACCAGACAGATTCTGTGTGTGTGTGTGTGTGTGTGTGTGTGTGTGTGTGTGTGTCTGTGTGTCTTTTGACATATACTGTATGTCTCAAACACAATGTCTCTCCCAGAGATGACGTTGTGTGCAGATCGAGCTCACCTGGCATCCGAGTCCTCCTGACCTCATACCGTACATACTACAGTTACTGCATGAACTAAAATAACACACGCAACCATGTGCACATATTCATGCTGGCACACACACACACACATACACGCACGAACACACACAATACACACACACACACACACACACACACACACACACACACACACACACACACACACACACACATAATTACACAGATACACCAACCCCAGCAGCATAGTGAGTAATGAGGTGGTACTTGTTAGTGTTGGGGGTCTGAGAACGGTGCGCTGACTTTAGATGGACTCATGTGCGCATGTGTGTATGTATGTGTGTGTGTGTGTGTGTGTGTGTGTGTGTGTGTGTGTGTGTGTGTGTGTGTGTGTGTGCGTGTGTGTGTGTGCATGTGTGTGCGTGCGCGTGTGTGCGCGCGCGTGTGTGCGCGCGCATGTGTGTGTGTGTGCATGTGTGTGAGAGAGAGAGCACATGCCAAAAATGTCACATCATTCGGTGCAGCCATCAGATCAGTCTGATGATAAAATGGAAAATGTTGGCAGCTGCCTCAATGGTCGTGCTGTCCTCAGTCACTGAGACGCATTCATCCCAGCACAATGGTTTTGTATATAAGTGTATATAATATGTATACAGTTTATTTCAGTGTATTGAGTGTCTATATATAGAAAGTAGATGTCATGCAAATGTGTTTGTAGAGATTTGAAACGAAACACCTTTATTACAATAAAGTCATGTCATACTGTAAGCTTCCATGTGTGCACGGCCTTAGTTCCAGTGTAAAAGGCTGGATAAGACTACCCTGGAAATCCAGAGTTCTCGCGAGAGCACAATTAGAATTTGCTCAGCGAGTACTCTGGTAACGAGTAACATGCTCATTAGCTATGCCCGTTGTTTCGAACATCAACCAATCACATCGGTGTATCTGATATAGGCGGGCCAGAGGCGGGCTAAACAGATGACGTCAGCGCTGCGACGGAATCAGTCCGGAATCAGTCAGTAAACATTGCAAGATGGCTATCGAAAATGTTGACTGAGTATCTGTACAAACTAGGGATGCACCGATACTTTTTTTAACTTAATAAAACCATTACAGTTCTAATGACTTTGAAAACATGTTATTTTTTGTCTGGGGGGGGGGGTGGGGGGGGTGCTCTGTTAATTTGCGGTTCTGATGGGGGGGGGGGGTGCTCTGTTAATTCGCGGTTCTGATGGGGGGGGGGGGGGGGGTGCTCCGTTAATTGGTGGGGACATGTCCCCAGCGTCCCCACTAAATTCTACGCCCATGCTCGGTACCATGCGCAGTTGCTATTAAACATCCATAAACGACAACTCGGTTGCATCTCTTTATTTCAATATTCCTTGGCTAAGAATATTACAAGGTTAACGTTGCGTTGCCAAAGTGGTATCTCCGTGGTATTTCCATTAGGCTACATTTACGTCTCTCTGTCAAACTATTCTCCAAAACAAACTCGTTTCCGTCCTCTGGATACGTCACCCCGTGTATTCTTCTGATTGGTCGTAGTGTTATCCAATTGCGTGCAGTGATATTTTCAAATGCATTCTTGGTGCCGCCCCTCGAGTTGGGCCATTTTCATTGCTCATTACCAGACCTACAGCTTTCTAGATGTGGGTCTGGATTTCCAGGCTAGGATAAGACTGCAATTAATCACTTTTATCTTGTACAATTTATGTCGGTTCTGACTTTGAGTTTTTTTAGTGCGTGTGCAGAATGTCAAATCTGATATGTATTTGTATTTTTTTGGGGGGTCTCCATATCTGAAATGGTGCCAAACATTTAGTAGACTGAGTAAACACATTTTTTTCTCCTCGTGTTTCCTTGAAGATGGTGCCCACACACCCAACCACTCGCTGCTAACAAAAGATGAAGGCAGTGTCTGGAGGCAAGCAATTACACACTCATCTGTTCAATCAATGTCATGTGCTGCCCTCTGCTAATCTTCTCTGTGCGAAGGTGACGTCGATCGCTTTGTCCTCTCAGCCCCAAAAAATTACGTTCTCACTTCAGCTTATTAGTTTTTACTGTCTCCTACTTTACAGTCCTAATGCATGTGCAAGGCAAGTATGGACCACTGATTGTTTTATTCATGGCAACAATGCACATGCATGGCGCACTGTGAATTTCAACCCCACGTACCTACGTCCGATGTGTGAGTGATATGTTTCTAAAGCTTGTTGATACCGAGATCTCCTCGTCTTGGCTGCATCTATATACTCCTGAGTAGACTACGTTCCCGGTGCCAACATCATGACTGAATGCAACCATCACACTGGCCACCACACCTGCATCGCCACATGGACTCAGGGAAGATGGTTAGAATCGCACCATAAGCTAACGACTCACTGCCTAGGATTTAAGGCTTCCTGACTTACTTTGATCTACACACACTAGCCAAGAGCCATGATTCAATGTGTTAAATCATCATCAAGTATGTACTGTGTGTGTGTGTCTGTGTGTGTGTATATATATATATATAGTATTCAATGTTCCTTCTCTTTCTTCCAAGTTCTCCCTTGTCATTTGGAGGGCTCGGGTTAGAGGGTGTCAGATATGATGCCAGCCTGTGAAGCCCCTTGAGACTATTAACAGGATTAGTGCTTTACAAATACAATGTACTTGAGGTAACATCTTGGCAGAGGTGTTCAGTGTGTTGGCACCCTGGTTGGCTTAGTTCCCACTGAAAGAACAAGTTCCCACTGAAAGAAAAAGAACAGTCAACTCGAAGTTAACAGAATGTCTCAATTAGAAGTCAAACTTTTGGCCTGAATTTCACCCTAACTTGTTAGCGCCAGTATAGTATATCACACATGGGGTTAGACATTGTATCAAAACATATTGAACATGACATCCTCACAATGTGGAGGAGTTAGCTAGCTGCAGTAGACAGCAGCAACCTGCTAAATAAAGTTTTGGAAATATATTCTTGAAAGTCTCAGCAACTGTGCAAGTATTCAAAGCAAATACTTTGATTCAGTGATGTGTTTGTCGGTATGAGGTACTGTGTATCAACAATCCATCCATATCCATAGTTCTTGCCCTGTGTGTGTGTGTGTGTGTGTCTACTCTAAACTCCTCAGAGCACAAGCATGAAATAATTAACATCAGAAGTTGTTGAAACAAATTAGATGATTTACGTGTCATGATTTATGCACATATGTGCCTCATGGTTAGAGAAAACGGTCTCAGACCAAACGGTGACAACGAAGACTAAATGCCAGTACGATGCCTCTACCAGTATGATGCCTCTACCAGTACGATGCCATACGAAATCTATAACCAGCCTGATCACTTGGAGGCTTTTCCACAGGCTGGGACTGGGAGTCAACAAGCAGACAAAAAAACCCACAAAATCCCACAGTTTATGGCAAACGATGCCCTTAGCACAGATGAAGGACTTGCTTCCTAATTAATATGATTAGTGTATGTAATTACTCTCTCTCACACACTCACTCACTCTTGTACCTCCCTCCTGTTTACAGCTTTTCAAGAAGGACACACACACACACACACATACATAAAGTGCACACACACACACACACGCGCGCCCACACCGCATGCATGTTCACAGTAATTAGCAGGTGTAGATGCTGCCATTCTGCTACTGAAGAGATCAATTAACAAGCAGCAATCAGGCTGCTTGTCGTGTCTCCACGCCTCATGCACACACACGTCACTTTGTGACAACTTGCAGCAACCGCCACACACATCCCTCGCTACCTCTAGCCAGTAGGGGATCTGTGTGTGTGCTTGCTTAGTATTGGAATATACTACAATATTGTATATACTGTGAAGCTCTTTTACTAAGTATTGCTTAGTATTGGAATGTACAACTACACTGTATATGCTGTGAAGCTCTTTTAGTAAGGTAACTGTGATGAAGAAAGAGATGATGCTATACCATGGTCCTACAACCTACATCCTTCCTTTCTGGGGGTTTTCTTTCCCAAGGCAACAGCATACCCACAGCAGAAGCACAAGTTTAGCATTCTTCTTATTCTGTGCAGATGTTGTTCTGCTTTGCTGGCCTCATGCTAACAAGTGCAGCGTACACAGTGATTACACGTTGTTCTTCATTGTTTCATTTGAAGCACAAGGATGACACAAGGATGTCATGTCGAGCTGCCGTTGTTTTCATTCAATATTTACGAACTACAGAGAAAGTCCAGAAGTCTGAAGTCTGTTCAAGATGGAAGTCAATATTGTGGACGATTTCCTTCGGGATGAATGCGGTTCTCTGAATCTGAATCTAGTGTGACTCCCAATGGCAGAGCATTTGCCTCTGCTTGTTTGAAGTTTTAAAATCAACTACCCATATAAATAAATAAATATAAATACGAATCATGAAGCTTATTCTTTTCAGCAAACCTTCAATGCCGCCACCTCCCAGGCAGACACACAATGGGTCTTGCAGGGAGGAGGACAAGCGATTCGTGCTGCTAATCGATAGCTGAGGGATGAAGCAATTAATAAATGGGGGAGTCTGAAAAGGCTCTGAAAAACGGACGCTCCTGCGCACGGATCAATACGGTGATAGATAGACATCAAGGGGATGCAAAGATAAAGAGATGTGAGCGAACATCGTCAGTATGCGTGCCTTCCCTGGCTTTACAAAGACCACACTCGGTGGATGGCGCACTCATAATGTGATGCCGCACAGTATATAATATAACATAATATGGTCTATATGTTATATTATATACTGTATGTATACTATACCAAACTATATATACTACATATACTATACTCAAATACAAATCTTAAAGGTCCACAAAGAACATTTTCAATAAGACAAAGGTTCATTTATTAAAGTCAGTCAAGCTTTTAAACAAATATTATTACATTATTAAATAAAAAATATTACATTAAATATTAAATGTAGACAATATAATATAATACAACATTAAATGATATAAAATATATCAAATTAAACTAAATAAAACATAAAATTACGTATAAAATCACATAGCATCTATAAATCACCCCAATCCCCCTAACCGGTTCACACACTAATGGTGAATCAAACCACCCCAGATTCCAAATAAGTCCAGAACTATTGTACATTATGTCAAACACTGTCGCTTAATGAGAGAAGTGGCACCTTTGGTCTGTACCTAAGACTTTGTACTTTGTGACATAGAGGAGTAGTTAGAGATTCTGAGAGCTGCTTACAGTGAAGAAAGCGAAGAATTTTCACTCGCTGAGTTAGATAGATGTCTCGCAGAGAATGCAAATAATACATATGAAAAATATAATTTGCTCAGAGTCCGAAGACGGTTGTGGTTCAGTCCTGATCCAGACCAGAGTCCGGACTTGGACGATTGCTGTACTATACCATATGTAGTATGCATATGCTATACCAAATGGAGTATATATATGATATACCATATCGGCTAGTATATGCTGTAACAGGTGTGTTTTGGACCCAATTGCAACACAACCACAGGAGACGATTTGCAATTACCATTAATAAAAGTTCTTAATGCACAGTACAGGGTATCACAAACACAACAGGATAGTATTGTCCAATGTCCGGGGATACGAGGAAACAGGGCTTGGGGAATTCACGGGTCTTGAACAGGTTGTGTCGGACAGGTGAGCAGGTGAGTGTGGCAGGATGGGAGAACTCACACACCCACACGATTCTCAGTATGGGGCAGTGGTACGGAAGAATCAGAAGTTGTTGTCATTGAGATAGCGCGACGATCAGGGAGCCAGGAAGTTACATCATAGAGAGGGAATGACACAGGGACGGGCAGATGGAAACTAGGAAGTGTGACGGCTGAATTTGTGGTTGGGGACGTAAGGCTGAGGCGATTTCCGGGGATTAGACGAGGCAGACAGGTTGGGGACAGGAAGGATCATAACAGGTAATTAGGCAGAGAAGTACTCAAAAGTCTTGGTAGGTAGGCTAGGTAAAGCCTACCTATAGGTAAATCCAGGCATACATCGGACCATACAGTGTGAGCGCATCAATCATGAAATTTGGCTTTACATCGCAGACGTTACCAAATGGGTTACCAAATGGAGTATCCAAATGGAGTATATACAGTATATGCTATACCATATGTAATACATATAGTATATGCTATACCAAATGGAGTATATACAGTAATACTGTATACACTCCATATAGGCCTATAGCATACATTGTAACAGTATATGCTATACCATATGGTGTATACATGCATACATGCATATATATGTACTGTATATATACACTATATGGCCAAAAGTCAGTGGACACCTGACCATCACACCTATATGAGCTTGTTGGACATCCCATTCTAAAACCATGGGCATTAATATGGAGTTCGACCCGCCCTATGACAGCTGCCAGTCTTCTTGGAAGGCTTTCCACAAGATTTTGGAGTGTGTCTGTGGGAATTTGTGCTCATTCAGCCAAAAGAGCATTTGTGAGTTCAGGCACTGATGTTGGACGAGAAGGCCTGACTCGCAATCAGCGTTCTAATTCCTCCCAAAGGTGTTCGATGGGGTTGAGGTCAGGGCTCTGTGCAGGCCAATCGAGTTCCTCCACACCAAACTCGTCTAACCATGTCTTTATGGACCTTGCTTTGTGCACAGGGGCACAGTCGTGCTGGAACAGCAAAGGGCCTTCCCCAAACTGTTGCCACAAAGTTGGAAGCGCCCAATTGGCTAAGATGTCTTCATATCCTGTAGCATTAAGCATACCCTTCACTGGAACTAAGGGCCCTAGCCCAAACCCTGAGAAACAGCCCCAGACCATTATCCCTCCTCCACCAAACTTTACAGTAGGCATTATGCATTCCGGAAGGTAACGTTCTCCTGTCATCCGAAAAACCCAGATTCATCCATCAGACTGTCAGATAGTGAAGCGTGATTCATCACTCCAAAGAACACGTTTCCATTGCTCCAGAGTCCAGTTGCGGCGTGCTTTACACCACTCTAACCGACGCTTGGCATTGCACATGGTGATGTGAGAAGAAGAAAGAGAAGAAGAAGAACAACAACTTTATTAATCCACACTTTTTTTTATGATCACACAAACACTTGTGAGGCTTGTGAGCAGCTGATCAGCCATGGAAACCCATTCCATGAAGCTCCCGACACACAGTTCTTGTTTGGTACTCTGTAGTGAGTGATACTGCAGACGATAGGCGATTTTTACGTGCTACGCGCTTCAGCACTCGTCGGCCCCACTGTGAGTTTCCGTGGTCTACAACTTCGTGGCCGAACTGTTGTTGCTCCTAGGCGCTTCCACTTCACAATAATAGCACTTACGGTTGACCGGGGCACATCTAGTAGGTCAGAGGAGATTGGAGATTTCATGGCTATGTGCTAGATTTTATGCACCTGGGGTGTCCACTGACTTTTGGCCATATAGTGTATCTATATGCATATACAGTATATATATACTGTATATATATATATATATATATATATGCAGTGCATATACAGTATATATGCAGTGTATATATACAGTATATACACTATACAATATATATATATATATACTGTATACTATGCTGTTATGTCAGTCCCTGTCTATTTGGCCTGGTTGGTATTGCGCCCACATATCCCCTATCCTTCATTAAGTGCGGTGCAGCCGGTGACTCATCCCATTTCCATTCCAATGGCCTCTTATCTGGAGGCTTGTAACTACATTACCATGGTGGTCGTGATGCCTCCCTACACACACACACACCCTTCCCGTCTCAAGGTCGGCGTCAGTTAACATTCAATGAGGAGGTCTATATGCAGCACGACTATGATTTTCCAATTGTATCTGTCAAGTTCAATGGCCATTTATGGTAATTTTCGATACAATTATAATTTGCGTTTTTTATGTCAACAGCAGAATCCTGTTTTTTCGCAGTACAATAGAAAAAACAAGCAATGCAGACTAAAATGTGATGAGTCAGCAGCCCCAAGACATATCACACAGGGAGAACATTACGTGCACCGTACACGTAACAACAGAAACGCACAGAAATGAACACATGAATTATATTACAACATTCTGTCATTATAATATTATGATATCAGGGTGTATATGAGCAACCCCAATCGCTACTAGAAAGTTGAAAATCACATGTTGGCTCATTTTTGGAGAGTAGGCCTCTTAAGACATATTTTGTTCTTGTAATTAATTTACTACACAACTGTATATCACAGTATTTCAGAAACAACTGTGACAATATTCAACCAGGTCTGCAGCTTATATCTATAAAGTACCAATGGACTAGGCAACAAGCAGCCAAAGTCACACATAGAAACAGACAGAGAGAGTGAGAGAGAAAGAGACAGAGAGACAGAGAAATGGATCACAGATTATTATTAGATTACCATTAGATTGTGACAACCACAGACAAATTTCTCAATTTTTTTTATAGTTGCATGCAAATGTATCAACAGCATTGAAGGCTTGGCTGAGTCTACTACTACTCATCGAAGAATGTGATTGTCATTAGAATCTGAGCGGGACCAGGGTTAAAGTTAGTGTCTACTGCTGGATACACAAGTCTCCATGAAAAACAGCTCTCAGATCGTCTGCTGGGACTGGAGGACTTCTGGAGGACTATGCAAATGTTTGGGGGTCTGTCTCATGGATATTCATGAGACAAAGACAAAGGAGCTGGTAATTAGCAATGACCATCATTCTTAAAGTCCTGTAGCCAAATGTAGAGGACCTCAAGGGTTTTGGATCCCTCCTTCACATCAAATATGGATTGTATTGTACCTGTACCATTTGTTTTGAAAGGCTGCATAGTATTGCTGTTGGTGAGTGGAGAGTCAGTGCTGTATTTCTTAGCTGTTGTTGTTGAAGATTTGGTAGTGCTATTTGCTTAAAGCTAATCTTGTAGCAGTTCTGGTAGAGCTATTTCTCTTAAACTAACCTATTGCAGTGTTGGTTGTTGCTGTTGCTGTGGTAGTGTTGATACTTTCTTCAAAGCTAATCTCGTAATAGTTATTCTCAAACTAACCTACTTTCTTAAAAGCTAATCTTGTCATAGTTATTCTCAAACTAACATATTGCAGGGTTGGTATTGTTGTTGTTGCAGAGTTGATAGAGATATTTAGAATTGAACTTTAACTTTACCAAAGTACTTTTCAAAGTAATAGTGATAGTCAAAGTAATAGTGGTCTAAACAGCCTCCTATTGTTGTGCTGAGTGGGTCAATCACCCAGTTTCGGGCATTCAGCTGCAGTCAATTGACTTGATTATGAGGAGGGGCTTAACCCTTCATGAGCCTCCCTTGCACACTTGGCTATTAGTACAGAGCCAGCATTTCAGCATCAGCGGTAGCGTCAGGCCCTGTGAAAGAGATCCGGTCAAACAAAGACAAGGGAGTCTTTCTGCGGGAGTCCATCCAGGGAGTCCTAAAGCTACATCTTCGTCCTTCCTTCCTTCCGTCCTAGCTGTGGGCTGAGACTCCATTATAGTCAGGACATCCTACCATAGCAGATGTCACCAAAGGCCCACCATTCAGTGCCGCAACCCCTCCAATCTCCTCTACCCAATAATGTCAACCTACACAGGCCTTGATGTGAGAGGGGCACTCTGTAATTGCCAATAGGCGGTCAAGAAAACTGAGACCTACCCACCCTCCAGGCTCTACACTTCATGGCTCTCACAGAGACCTCGATCATACCGGAAAATACTGCCACTCCAGCCGCCCTCTCCAATGCCTACTCTTTCTCCCACACCCCCGACCATCTGGGCGAGGTGGGGGAACGGGACTCCTCATCTCTCCAACATGGACATACAGTACCAGGTTCTTTCCCTGGAACACCTGACCAGATATGCACTTGAACTATCCTTCCAAACCATCTCAACATTGCCGTGATCTACCGACCAGGCCCTCTCGGCGGCGAGATGGATTCCCTCCTCAGGTGTTTTCCTGAAGATGGCACCCCACTTGTAAATTGTAAGTGGTAAATTGATTGCATTTATATAGCACTTTTATCCAAAGAGCTTTACAGTTGCCTCACATTCACCAATTCATACACCGAAGGCGGTGCCAACCATGCAAAGTAACAACCAACATGTCAGGAGGAGTTAGGGTTAGGCGTTTTGCTCATGGACACCTCGAACCAGAAACCTTCCGGGACCCAGACAACCGCTCTTATCTCATTAGCTACTGCCGCCCCACTTGTCATTCTGGGTGACTTCAACATCCAGCCAGAGAACAGACATTAACTTTTTTGCCACATTCAGCCTGATGCTCAACTTTTCTCCCTCCACCCACAGAGTCGGTAACCAACTCAACCATGTCTACACAAGGTCCTGCGCCACATCAGCAGACTCTGTTGCCCCCTCCCTGTGTCTGACTACCATTTAGTCGATTTCTCCCTCCCCATAAAATATCCGACCTCCCACTACTCCTCACATCGTCACCTCCCGCAGAAACCTAAAAACTCTCTCTCCCTCTACTCTCTCTGCAACTGTCCTCTCCTCACTACCACCCACCGAACAATTCTTACTCCTAGCTGTAGAGGAAGCTTCCTCCACTCTGACATCCTCTTTCTCCTCCTCCTTGGACTCACTCTTTCCACTCACCTCCAGATCAGCACTATCCTCTCCTCCCCCTCCGTTTCTGTCCGAAGCTCTGCGGGCAGCGGAGAGAAAATTGAAAAAATCTGACTCTGCTGATTATCTCTCCCACTACCTCCACCTCTCAAATTTCACCTCTACTGTGTCAGCAG
Source organism: Coryphaenoides rupestris (assembly GCA_002895965.2). Taxonomy (NCBI): domain Eukaryota; kingdom Metazoa; phylum Chordata; class Actinopteri; order Gadiformes; family Macrouridae; genus Coryphaenoides; species Coryphaenoides rupestris. The sequence goes on along the minus strand of PIJE02000236.1, from coordinate 175,231 downwards.
CCAAATCGGCCTTCTACCTTGCAAATATCAACTCTTCCGCCTCCATGTTCTCTTCCATCCTCAACCCCTCCCCCTCCTCCTCACTCCTCCCTCACAGCTGATGACTTTGTCACCTACTTTACAAAGAAGGTGAAGGACATCACCTCCTCCTTCACCCCTGCTGCTAGCCTCCCTCCCCCTACACCTACCCCTGTCAGCCTTACCTGCTTCGCCCCTCTCTCCGCTGAAGAAGTCAACAGGCTTATTACATCCAACCATGCAACCACCTGACCCCTTGACCCAGTCCCATCCTCCCTTCTCCAAGCCATTTTGGGCGACATCCTGCCCATGTGCCCCTCCGTGTCGCCAGAGGCTCATCCCTCTCATCTGTACTCATCCTTCTTGACTTGTCTGCCACGTTCAACACAGTGAACCACCAGATTCTCCTCTCCATTCTGCAGAGCTTGGCATTGCTGGATCTGTGTTATCCTGGTTCATTTCCTACCTGACGGATCGCACCTATCAAGTCACATGGAATGGCTCTCTGTCCAGGCCCTGCACCCTTGACACCAGAGTCCCCCAAGGCTCAGTACGAGGACCCCTTCTGCTCTCCTTATAGACTAGATCCCTAGGCTCTGTAATTACATCCCACGGCCTCTCCTATCACTGTTACGCAGACGACACCCAACTGTTCCTTTCCTCCCCCCCCCCCCCGACACCCAAATCGCACCACATATCTATAAATGCCTGGCAGACATCAGTAATTGGACGACTGCCAATCACCCGAAGCTTAACCAAGACTGAGTTTCTAATCATGCTGGGGAAAGACTGCCCTCAGATGGACCGACTTGTCCATCAATTGCCAACATCTCCTCTGTGGCCCGATCTTGTAGATGTTACGGATGTTGCTCTCTACAGTATCTTGGTCCAATCGCTCATCATCACTCGCCTCGATTACTGCAACTCTCTCCTGACTAGACTCCCTGCCTCCGCAACCAAACCCTTACAACACATCCGGAACGCAGCAGCACGCCTGGTCTTCAACTTACTAAAATTCTCCCATGTAACCCCCCTCTTCCGCGACCTCCAGTGTCTCCCGGTAATCGCTCGCATTAGATTCAAAACACTGGTACTGGCGTACAAGGCTGTCAGCAGAACTGCTCCTACCTACCTCCAAACATTAGTCAGACCGCACGCCCCAGCCCGAGTGCTCCGCTCAACAACTTCGGCTAGACGACTGGTACCACCTTCACTAAGAACAGGCAAACATCGCTCTGCCAAGTCCAAACTCTTCTCTGTTCTGGCACCGCAGTGGTGGAATGAGCTCCCAGCTGGTGTCAGGACGGCTCACACAGCAGCTTCCACAAGAGACTTAAGACCCATCTGTTCAGGGTTCTAGAGTCCCCGTGCGTGCCTTTCGTCTCCTAACCCTAGCACTAACTTGTGTTTGTACGTCTTGGTATTATTAATAGTACTTTTATCATTATATTGTATATTCTTAGATGTTGGATATGCACTCAGAATAGCACATCTGCTCTTATCCCAGCTATTATGCAGGCAACCTAGCAATTATGATATTAGCCTTACAATTATGAATGCTTGAAACCTGCTCTATTCTTATCTTTATGTACCAGAATGATATATTGCTGTCTCTTTCAAAACATTTTGAAATGTTGAAATGTTCCTTTTACTGTGATTTATCACTGATGATTGTAATATTCTCAGAAAGCAATGGGACATCATTGTCCCTATGATGTGTGTCCTAAATAATGTGTCCTAAATATTATTCATATTAAGTCACCATACCAAATAAATACAACATTTCAATGCATGTAGAATGGCAGTGCAGACAAAGATTCAAACATAAAAACTGAATTTGCTGCCTTTCAAGATATAAGACCATTAATACAATATAGGAGTACAACTTCTTCATATTAAACACAATATTTATCTTGCATATTTCTATTTGTTGTACTGGACCGGTCATTGCCTTATTGTCTTGAGGTTTCACTTGGGTGGACACTAAAAGTTCTAAAGTTCAGTTCAGTTTATGTTTTGAGCCGACTGGACGCATGGTCAATGCACTTCCTGCCTCCGTCTGGTCTCTGGGCAACATCAACACACAGTTTGGCTCTGTGTTCCCTCATTTGTCTTCAGCCTCACACACATAAACAGAGAGAGAGAGAGAGACAAAGAGAAAAAGAGACAGACAGAGCTAGAGAGAGAGAGAGAGAAAGAGCTTTCCTATACCCATCTCAGTCTTTATCTGAGTAGCTTGTCCCTGTTTAAACACAAACTCATAGGCGCTGCTGTTGGACTGTGTCAAGTGATTCAAAGTTTATCACAACACCATAGGACCTAATGTGGTTTGCTGTCATGTAAATAAGAAGAGGTGGTTGTTATTATGAGTCGATACGTTACACACAGTTTAGTTTAGCAAACATGTCGTTTCGGTGTGGTTAAGACAGGGTTAGAATTGTTGTTCTGAGGATTGATGGTTTACATAGTTCATGTGAGTATTTGTAGGCGGCCAATATTACCCCCTGGTTTTCACCTGGTACTATGTACAAAAATAGCTTCAACGACTCAAACACTGTTACTTGGTCGAATAAAACAATCCTGATATGATCATAACTAATAAACACACAGTCCCAGTCTATATGAAAGTCAAAGTGTTTTATGGTCACATCATATCACAGGGCCATTCTGAACAGTGAAATTCTTGTCACATGGCAGGACAGTACGCAAAAAAAGTAGGCAAAAGAAAGAGCAAGAAGAGAAAATTATTTTAGATATATATACCCACATGGAAAAAAATATATATGGATTTATATATTGAGCGGTACAGCATACATAATACGACAACATGATATACATAATAAAGTTCTATAAAATATATAAAACGTTATGTTGAATCCCGGGAGTCTTTTCATGGGGTCTATGGTCACGAGCTTTGGGTAGTGACCGAAAGAATGAGATCGCGGATACAAGCGGCCAAAATGAGTTTCCTCCGCAGGGTGGCTGGGCTCAGCCTTAGAGATAGGGTGAGGAGCTCAGACATCCGGAGGGAGCTCGGAGTAGAGCCGCTGCTCCTCCGCATCGAAAGGAGTCAGCTGAGGTGGTTCGGGCATCTGATTAGGATGCCCCCCGGGCGCCTCCCTTTGGAGGTTTTCCGGACACGTCCAACTGGGAGGAGACCCCGGGGCAGACCCAGAACTCGCTGGAGGGATTACATATCTCGTCTGGCCTGGGAACGCCTCGGGATCCCCCAGGAGGAACTAGAGAGTGTGGCTGGGGAGAAGGAAGCCTGGGGGGCCCTGCTTAGCCGGCTGCCACCGCGACCCGACCCCGGATAAGCGGACGATAATGGATGGATGGATGGTTATGTTGAATCCAGAAGTATTGAATATAGAGTATTATAAATGTACAAGTAAGTAAGGATATATATGCACAAGTGAGGGCAGCAGTAGCAAAAATATGGCATATGGCACATAATAGCAGAAATATACATAAGATAAGAGAATCAGAAGCATATGTATCCAGAAGTAGTTGAATAATCTAAATATTATCAATGTTATAAATGTACATGTAAAGTGATCAATATGATCAATGAGATTGGTGTTGCTGGTTGAGAAGCCTGATGGCACAGTCTGGTAATCTGTGCCTGGATGCTCCGGTAACGTCTACCAGACAGCAGCAGTGTGAACAGTCCATGGCCTGTGTGGCTGTAGTTCTCAATGATTTTCTGTGCTTTCCTAAGACATTGTGTGTGGTAGATGCTTTGCACGGCTGGGAGATGGCAGCCGATGATGTGCTCCGCTGTCTTTACCACCCTCTGGAGGGCCTTGTGATCAGCAGCGGAGCAGCTGCCAAACCAGGCAGTAATGCAGACAGAGGATGCTCTCGACGGCGCACCTGTAAAAGTTAGTGAGGGTTTTTGCAGAAATGCCAAACTTCTTGAGTCTCCTCAGAAAGTAAAGGTGCTTTTGGGTAGTTTTTACAGCCAAGTCTGCTTGCCTGGACCAGGTGAGGTCATCTTTGATGAACACACTGAGGAACTTGAAGCAGGAGACTTTCTCCACTTCAGCTCCGTCAATGTGTCCCCCATCACTTCCTGAAGTCCATAATCATCTTCTTGCAGACATTGAGAGAGAGGTTGTTGCCCTGGCACCATGTTGCCAAGTCCCTAAACTACTCTCTGTAGGCGGTCTCATCATTGTTGGTGATGAGACCCAGGATGGTGGTGTCGTCCATGAACTTAAGGATGGAGCCATGTGCGGCTACACAGTCATGCGTGGACAGGGCGTACAGGAGTGGGCTGAGTACACAGCCCTGAGGGGTTCCGGTGCTCAGGGTCAGTACATAGGAGGTGAGACTGCCCATTCTCACCACCTGGGGTCTGCCCATCAGGAAGTCCAGGATCCAGTTGCAAAGAGAGGTGTTAACCCCAGGCTCCTGAGCATGAGGACGACCTTAGAGGGCACAATAGTGTTGAATGCTGAGCTGTAGTCAATGAGTAGCATCCTCACGTACTGTATGTGTTTTTCTTATCCAGGTGGGAGAGGGCGGTGTGAACTGTCAGGGCAATGGCGTCGTCCATAGATCTGTTGAGACGGTATGCAAATTGAAGGGGGTCCAAGGTGTCAGGAAGGGTGGAGCAGATGTGGGTTCTGACTAGCCGCTCAAAGGACTTCATGATGATGGGGGTCAGTGCTACAGGGTGGTAGTCATTCAGGCAGGTGATGGAAGGTTTCTTCGGTCTATATAATGATCTGTATCATGTAACCATTATCTTAAGACTTACAGTTGTTCTACTTAACCTTTAATAATGTATGATAATAAATGCATACATTTGACAGATTTTTGTCCCCTTTTTGGATTCTGGATCAAGACTTCTTCGTGAAAATGTACTGTTACACACATACACACTACAAATGCATAAACTTCCAATAATCTCATTACTTTGTAGCTGGGTTCAGCAAGTTAATCCTATTAGAGTCTGCACATGAAAGCTCTCACTCTTACCCTCTTGCTATAGGCTACTTTTAAGAGAATGACATTTTATTTTGAATGTGCATTCTACTAAATGCTTCGCTCACCTATAGGACTGGATCTCTCTTAAATTATCTAATGTTGATTTCCCTTCGTATGCACAAAAGCTTTTAAATAAAACATATTTAAAAGTGGTTGAAAATGAAACATGCTTTATCCTTTTACCCCTTTTATTTTAGGTTTGGATTTTCTATCCTGAACGAATGCTGACAGAAGACTTTATAAGTACTGGGAACTAATTCAGTAGCCATTTAATGTACAAAAGATATAAAGGACGTATCTGGATAGGCTCCACAATACATCCATCCCCATCCATCCATCCATTCTCGTCCGCTTATCCGGGGCCGGGTCGCGGTGGCAGCCGGCTAAGAAGGGCCCCCCAGGCTTCCTTCTCCCCAGCCACACTCTCCAGTTCCTCCTGGGGGGTCCCGAGGTGTTCCCAGGCCAGACAAGATATATCATCCCTCCTCCACAATACATGGAGATTTAAATCCAGCATCATATGATCACCCTGTATGACCACAGGAACGCCAGCCCAGCCTGACCTTTCCCCCTTCTGACGGCGGAATAGACGGTATAGCGGCATGCTCATTAACGCAAGCTCGCAGCATGGCTACGTGCGCATTCCCACCCGCTAGCTGGGTTGCAGATGTGGGGCCCGTGGCTGTAGCATACTGTAGCTCACGCTCTACTACATGATTCATCCATGCACCGTGTAGGCCTACAAAAAAATAATACAAAATACAAAAAAGTGATTTCTGCAGCGTTTTTTTTATTGTTTGTCTCGCATCAAGGTCAGTGTGAGTTTAGCTTTGTGTGCTGATGTGTTTGAACGGGGCGATGGTGGGATTGTGGTCACTGCTCGGCCGACCTTGGTTGCGACCAGACTTACCGTTGGGATGTCTTCTTGTATTTCCTCCTGCGGGGCAGAAGAGAGGAAGGGGTGAGGACAAGGGGGGTCAGTGTCCTGATATCACCCTTTTCCTTAGGATATACAGGGCTTCATTTTTTGCTAATGCCTGGATTAAGATTATCTACATGTTCATCTACCCTTTATACCATAAATATTAATGCATTCATTCAGAGAGAATGGTAGGCTACATACGTAGTGTATGTAGCCTACCATTCTCTCTATCCACCATCCATCCATCTATCCCTCTTTATTCACACTGAATACCATCCCAACATTAACATTGCTACACTTTTTGTAATCCTTTCATGGCTTTATATCTCTAGATGGCACCAACACGGACGTCAGCCATCATATGTTTAATATTTTAATTCCCAGAGGACGCCGAGTTCATAGTAATGTGGTGTTATTTGACTGTGACAAGCTAAGTATGCCAGCTGAAATACTGGAGCAGATGTCTTTTTTGTTGAACATGTGCCCTTTTTAACATTGGCCAGTGTGTGACCTCATTGGACTGATTCAACGCCTCGGCAAACAAGATAGTTCTTTAGCAGACAATCCAGCATGATAACTTGATGACAGTAAAAAATGTACTGGCGGTTTCAAAAAGCACTTACAATAGGGAGGCGGAGAAAGGGCAACTGATCAAAACAATTATTACAATTTTTGAGCCATGTCAGGGAATGAAGCACTATTGACAGAGATTATTTCACATAGCTTGTCATGTTACCTCCATACAGGAGATAGAGACATTCAGCAAGAAGAGACTAGGGTGATTTTTCTTTTCTGATTTGATCAAAAACACTAACTATTATGAAATAATGGCTTGCAGCCGCTACATTTTGCAAGACTATTATTAAAATTAATTTATTTTCAGTGTTTTTCTCGGGAATGTGTTTCTTTGCTAAATGTATTTTTTATGTATCACTTGGATCATATCACATGACTCCTGTTACGGCTCGCCCGTCCTCGCCTCCACATCCGCCCCTCTCCCCTCCCGCTACGCGCCCTTTGCGCTCCTCTGCGCGCCGCCTCGGACCGGCCATACGGCGTTCCGGCGTTCCGGCACGTCGGCGCATGCGCAACGGCAGGAGCGGCGATGACGCTGCCAGAAGCACGACTCTGCGCACCTGCTCGTCATTACTAATCACCGCACCTGTCCCTTGTATTCAATCACCTTCCACCACTACAAGAACCTGACAACTGATGAACTAGTAGCCAGTTCTTCCCATAACCCACGAGGAGTAACGTTTCGCCGTTACCCTACCTTTTCGTGCCAACCCTGGTTTTTCCTTTCCTCGCACCCCTTCTCGTCTCTCCAGCATCCCGGACTCCCTCTGCAGTGCCCTTTTGTCTCGCCAACTAACTTTTCGCAGTTGTTGTGCCAACCCCTCGGCAGTGCCTTTTTCTCTAGCCAATTTAACTTCCCGCAGTTATTGTGCTAACCCTGTTTTTGTGCAGTTGCCTTCCCTGTGATCACTATCACTTCCCCTCCTTCTCCTCCTCGGCATCCCAGCATTCCGGACCTCCGCTGCTGAGCCGTGCCAACCTGCAGAGCCCTCACCCTGCTCCACCCGCAACCCTCTACAGCTCCCGCGAGCACCCTGACATTACTTTGTGGCATATTTTTGTGGCAACCACTTTGTGTTTCTTTATTAATCCGCCCCTCTGGGCTCAAACCTGAACCTACGTGTCCTCCATTGCTGTGCGCCTGGGTCTTCACCCCTCACCCCCTAACAGACTCCTATCCTAATCTCTTGGGGAGAAACCAGTGTTCTTTGTTGCCTGTCTTCCATCACTATGATAACATCCTCCCAGTCTGTTCCTAGCTAGCTATGTGTATTGAAGCTTGTTGGTGCACAAAATACAAAATGCACTTGTGCGTATGTTGTATCATGCCTTTTGTATTTCATGGTCTCGACCAAAGATCTATTATTCCTTGTACTTCAGGTAGGGCTGCATGATTCTCGATGATTTTTTTGCTTAGAATTGAGATCACGATGGTGAGGATGGTTATTAGAGAGATGCGCAGAGCAAGGATTGTCTTTATGTTCTACACGGGTAGGACTCCCCGACATGTCCACGTACTTAACGTGCTAGATATCCTCCAAGGCATTGCCATAGCCATTAGTGATGTGGTGTGAATTAGGTTTAAGGTTAAATCAAAGTCCAATGCTGCAAACAGTATGGATATTTGTATCTTGAAATTAAATTAATGGATTTGAATAAACAGTGATCCACTTTATCTTCTAATAATGATCTGTTTACATTGCATTATCTGTCCTTTTACAAATAATGTATTCGTATTCGTGCATTGATACTATCTAGTTGAGTTGATTTAATGCAGCAAATGGCCCTAATTAAAATGCATCAAAATCATAATTTTGAAATTAGATTGCATAGAGGTATGAATCGAGATCACGATTTTATTAGGATTAATCATGCAGCCCTAACTTCAGGTAAGACATTACCCCCTTTTCTTAGTCACTGTTGTTCCCTCTGGCCTATTATATCACCCGGTGTGAGCATGATTTGCCAATAGAAAATGTCTAAATTGTCATGTGATTAAAATTGTCTTAGGACATAGTGACATCACAAGTGGGAGTGTAGATGTATGCTCATCTCATCATCATACATATACAGTAGTTGGACATTCCCACTTGCGATGTCACTATGTCCTAATGATAATTTTAGTCACATGACATTTTAAAAAGGGTTGTAATGGCTTCTCGTGCTCACACCTGGTGGTATAACAGGGCCCCTTCAAAGTCGCTTGGAAAGGAGAATGGGTTTAACAGGCTGGATTCCCCTGCTAAGAGCTCATGTCCCAGGTGAGCCAGTGGGATAGACACTGTAGAAGGTCGGCCCCTTGTGTTGTTACTTCATGGCAAGCAAACAAACAACATCCTGTCTGCCTCAATAATAAGCTATAGGCACAGGCCTACACCCAGACATGGGCTGTAACTATATCGTTTGTGTTATGTAGGCTAGTTGTGTTGTCTTCACATTGTATATATCACCTCTCTATTTATATTGAATGTATAATTTCGATAAATCTTTTCAGTTATCTCTTTGTTGACCACGATACTAATCTGTTCATGGGGGGTGTGTGTGTGTGTGTGTGTGTGTGTGTGTGTGTGTGTGTGTGTGTGTGTGTGTGTGTGTGTGTGTGTGTGTGTATGTGTATGTGTGTGTGTGTGTGCATGTGTGTGTGTGTGTGTGTGTGTGTGTGTGTGTGTGTGTGCGTGTGTGTGTGTGCGTGCGTGTGTGTGTGTGCGTGTGTGTGTGTGTGTGTGCGTGTGAGTGTTCGAGTGTGTGGAACAACGCTGGGAGACATTGTGACGACGACACTGTTGTCCTGCGTTACTTTAAAAGGTTTGTCTGTGTGCCACGCTTGCGCATCAGAGCACAGTGCACATATGCGTTTGTTTGTTTGATTGTTTGTTTGTTTGTTTGTTTGTGTGTTAGTTTGTTGGAGCAGCTGCTGCCAGCCATCCAAAAAAAAAAAATGCTTCCACTGTGTAAATGCTGCTGGCACTCTGACAAAATCGGATGCAGCATGTCATTACGCCCACATATTATGCCCCCACCCCCCGCCACCACAACACAGCCAGAGGACAACAACAAGAGGGAGGAGAGATGGGAGAGGGGGGAGAGAGGAAGAATTCGTGAGGAGGGGGGGGGTTAATCCCTTCACATGCAATGGGGACATGGGACAGAGAGGTGGGGGCTGGGGTCACACTCCGAAGGTCAAAGACGTTGCACAGCTGTCTGCCTCGGCCGGTCCCAGGTCTATTCGGAGAAGGGGGAGGGCTAATAGGCTAATGTTTCATATAGGAGGCTGGCAGCACCGGGACGCACCAAACCATATCTGTGTTCTGTGTCATGCTCTCATTGGAGGTACAGTATACGGTGTGTGTGCAGGTCTACGAGCGTGGCTCGTTTCTGAGTGAGCCAGCATGTGTAGGCTCCCACAGCTGCATGTGCCTTCTGTTTTATGCGGTGAGAACGCATTTCATGGCGCTTTCACACACCACACACACACACACACACACACACACAACCATATGCGTTGTGCGTCAAGGGCATGCGTTGAATTCCTGCACAAATCTTACAAATTACGTTTTCGTTTTGTACATTTTTTCTTTTTGTTTAAATCAAAATGGACTTTGGGTTATATAGTTGAACAATGAGAGGAAATATATATTTCTCTATAGATTGGGTTTCATAGACACAAAGTAGCCTAATGAATGTTTTGGCAAGTGTCACCCTTACTATTAGGCCCATCATAAATTACAGAGTTTATAAAGGCTGAATAATAGGCCACTAAAAGATACAATCTCCTTCTGAATTGCTCAGATCTGATTTTCCCTTTCCATAGATTTTGGGATGGTAGTTACTATGCTGTGTTCAATATGTTAGTTTAGTCACACTATAGGCTGTGTGCTTCTTTATTGGCGATGTGATTATATGGATTGTAGTTGCAGTCTACATATTTTATTTTCATGTCGTTACAATGTTGCCCCCTTGAAATAAATCCCTGGCTAGGCAATTGGACGGTTCCCGGTTGCCTTTTTTTCTCCTGATAAACCTGACAGACTTTCCACCTTCTGGGAGCAGTGTCTTTACCCTGCTATTGGCCATCTATGGAAAGGTTAAGGGTCTCACCTTTCCATAGATGGCCAATAGCAGGGTAAAGTCACTTCATGTTCCTGTCATTTTAACGTTGGGTGGGTTTCATTGATGTCTGTGCAGCACCAGCATGGTCAATATATATGTATTGGACTTGTTGTGTCTATAGTGGTAGACTGCTATAGAGAGGACTACATTATGGGTGAATGGAGCCATAATGTGATGAGCTACAGCAAGCAGCAGACAGCTCGCCATGGGCTCTGGCAGACCGAAGAAAGGGCAAAATATGTATTTAGGAAAAAGTAAGAACAAATCTTTCGAAGGGAAAAGTCAAAGCAATGACATTGACACAGATCCTTAAAAGTGGACGATGCAATTTGCTTCCTGAGTATTTTCTTCCTCTACAGTCATCAGTGTTTTCCGAAAATATTGACGAGATTTTTAAATCACAACACAATAAAAAAAATCGAACCCAATTCTAACAAGCATTCAGACCGATTATTAAACGAGGCACAAAAAAACAGCGACAGCAACGGAACCAGAAAGTCAACAAATGAAGCGGTAATCGTGCTCACGCTTCAATAAGGAATAATAATAATAATAATAATAATAATAATAATAATATATAATAATAATAATAATAATAATAATAATAATAATAATATATAATAATCATAATATAATAATAATAATAATAATAATAATAATAATAATAATAATAATATAATAATAGTAATAATAATAATAATAATAATACTCACAGTCCTCGAAGTCTCAGCCATATCTTCTCGATCTGCTCCGGCTGCAGATACTTCAGCGAGTTACTCTCAAAATCCTCGATCTCCTTAGTAGGCGATTCCATGTTGAAGAAATCAACCAGACGGAAAGACATGAAATCAAATGAAATCAAACGAAATGAAATGAAATGAAATGGTGTTCTGTCCCCGGGCCACTTGCTTGGCTACAGCAGCCTTTAGTCCACAGCCGCCGGGATTATCGAGGAAACTTTGCTTGTTTCAGTTCTTCCCCTCCCAGAGTCCGTGTGAAGCTCTCCTCTCCCAGCCCCTGACTCCCCATCAGCCGTCCGCTCCGTCCTTCGTCCTGGACCATCAGCAGCGCGGCCCCGCGTCTCCTGCCCTCAGCATCCTCCTTTCTGGCGGTGCGCGCTCCCGTGTCTAGGAGGACGAGAAGCTGCCGGGGTGCTGGCGACGCGCTGCACGGCTTGGGGCTCCGAGTGTGTTGTGTTCTGTTGTGTTGTGTTGTGTTGTGTTCTGTTGTGTTGTGTTGTGCAGCAGGACCTGATCCTCTCTGGGTTCCGGTAGGTCTGACTCCCCCACCCTCACCCTCTCCCTCTGGGGCTCAGGTGCTCGCTAAAATAAGCGCTGGGCTGCCTGGGACGGGAGAGGGTGTGGGGGGGGGGGGGGAGTGGGCGAGTCTGCGCGCTTGTGTGCGTCAGTAGTGATTTTTAGTGCCATATATTCAGATGGGAGTCAATGACCCCGTAGCCTTATTATCTAATGGTTTGAAGCAATGAAGGAAGAACTTGCACCCATGCATAAATTCATCCATCCATCCATGTATCCATGTATCCATCCATCTACCCATGGATATCCATTATCCATCCATCTATCCATCGATTAATCTATTGGTAATGTACTGAAAAAAGTCCTTCAGATCTATTCTACAAGGTTTCTACATGTACATGACACCGCGAAGAATATGAAAACCATACCTGTCTTTCAGGTCGTCTGATCAGATGAAGCCATCTATTTCAACCGGATGTGTATATGCTTCTTCTGTGTGGCCTCTATGTTGAGTCGTGTGTCCATGCAGCAATAGGCCATCGTAAACCTTGTTTGGTCTGAATAACAGTAGTTGCTTTGTTCACTAAGTCATCGGATGGTGGTGGTTGGTTTCCCAAAAAATAAAATATTTAAATACTTTGACTGAACCTGTCCAGATCATATGAATACAATTTAAGGATTCCCCAGAATAATTGGTTTGTCGATAGAGAAAACAATAACAGTATTTCCAAAATTAGTAGATGAAAATATTTAACATTTATAGCATGTATAACTATTAACGCTTACTTGTACTATTTTGCTTGTTTTGTGCTAACATTATGTTTGTTATGGCACCCATTGCACTTTTAAGCCTCGTAATGTCCTTGACACAGTGTGTGTGTTCGGTCCTTTGAATAGGTTGGAAAGGTTCGTTGCACGTTGTCCAGACATACAATATGTAACTTTGCGTCTTTTTTCATCCCAAGTGTACAAAATCATTGAATAAAATAACGCTGGAGTAATCTAATCTTCAGGTAAATAATCATGAATTGACCATTTTAAGATAAATGATAACCAGATGCCAAATAGCATGTAGCCAAAGCCAAAGCTGCAGGTAAACTAACGACACAAATTATTGTTATAAATTCCCAAATTAACATTCCCACAACAAGAATTATGTAAAAACGTAGATGAGATTAAATGAAATCAATACATACAGACGATGCTACTGCAGGCATAGGGATCTTGCCAGACGCACATCAGGTAATGTATGTGAATGAAGTTCCAGCTCCATCATGTGCCAACTTCCTGTTTGTCTCACATGACAAGAACCAATGTCATAGGCCCATGAACAGTGACACCATTGATCAGTACCAGGTGGTGCTGAAACTGAGGTGAGAATACAGACTTGATAGACAATAGAACTGTAATAGATCAGCCATCCCTGGAAGGAGGGATCCCTCTTTCTGCGATTACGAGCTAATCTAATGAAACTTGACTACTTCACACGAAGAAACATCAACATCAGCTCTTCACCGCTAACAAGCCACATTAAGGTCTTACCAGAAAACAATGGAAAGTATAGGACATTATTTTATAGTTAGAGCAATAAATGATTACTAGTTTGTGAGAAAGACTAGAAAGACCATCATTGCCTTCTACTAGCGAGGTCACAGGTATTTGGGAACAAACATGTATTATATAATTCACATTCTCAGATTATAATGAATGCATCCACAGTCCATCTTAAAAAAATGATAAATCAATAATCAAATCACAACCATGAGCTATTATTTTCTTCTTTTGAAACACAAGCACATATTTGGCATTTCTGGGATTCAATAGGCCTATTTTCATGACCTTTCGCTAGAGTTCACCCACCATTCAAAATGTAAGGACATTATCAGGCTTTAAACCAACTTTAATAACGTTATATAAAGTCATATTTTCTGCATAAGTCCGTGTGCATGTGCGTGTGTGTGACATTTCAGTTGATAGAGCTACAGTATGTTAAAACGCTATAAGAAATGTTGGAGGGACACAATGTGTGACATCTGTGTGGCCTTTCTAACCCACATGCTCCAATGAAAGCAAACACACACTATTCACAGAATGTAGCAACCTGCTTTGTGTAAATTATTTAAGATACTGAAATATAGATAAGCAAAAAGAGTGGGATGAGAATGAGTGAAAAACCAAATCGTACTATGAAATATCAGTCTACGATACGGCCTCAGGGGAAATCTTCATTTATTTATAAAAAATAAATCCATGGGCATGTCGATATCATACACACATCAACATGTTTTCAAACCCAAAAGTACCAAATTATCCATCCACAAGACACTACATACAGTAAAATAGTGCAAACCAGAAAGATGTCAAGAAAGTTGTGGGAAAGAACCCATTTTGCAGTAAATGATGAATTAATATTTATTTTGGAAATGAAATCAGCTATGTCCTAATATTATAGCCTGGTGATCCTATCTGGCGAGTTGCAGATCCGTCTGGCCTCCAGCCCCTCGAAAGACTATTATTGGTTATTATTATTGGTTAAAAGGATGACAGCGATGGAGGCTCCCATGGAAAGTGTGGAAATCAAAGGAGCAGTAAGATCTGTTTTATCTAAGATAGGCTGAATAACAATGTTACAAAAAATGTAAAAGATCAACAGAAATTTGCACAGAAGGTTTTTATCAGAGCACACTATTATAAGGCATTTAAAAAATACCTAATCATCACAATTTCATATACATGTATAGATAGATAGATAGATAGATAGATAGATAGATAGATAGATAGATAGGTATATACTTTTTATGTGAGAAAAATAATAATAATCTATTTACAGCATGGCTGCATTTCCCACAGTGGGAAAGTGAAAGGCAAGTAGATTTAGACAGGCTTGCTAAATGCTCTCCCCTCCTCCCCTTTACTCATCTATTATTGAAATTTTAATCCAGAATCGCTCTCTCAAGTCATGGAGCCTATAGTGTAAGATCTGTGTACACGACACGGTTCAAATATCTGATGGAAACACGCTGATAATAGCCACTGATGGCTCCTGTCTTCCCATCAAAAGACTGTGTGTGTGTGTGTGTGTGTGTGTGTGTGTGTGTGCGTGTGTGTGTGTGTGTGTGCGTGGTGTGTGTGTGTGTGTGTGTGTGTGTGTGTGTGTGTGTGCGTGTGTGTGTGCGTGTGTGTGTTGCGCTTGCACGTGTGTGTCTGTGTGTGTGTGTGTGTGTGTGTGTGTGTGGGTGTGCATGCAAGCGTGTGTGTGTGCACATATGTGTATGTATGTGCATGTGTGGTGTGCATGTGCGTGTGTGTGTGTGTGTGTGTGTGTGTGTGTGTGTGTGTGTGTGTGTGTGTGTGTGTGTGTGTGTGTGTGTGTGTGGTGTATAGTAAAGCTATACCAGACAGGTGGAAGCATAGACTCCCTGGGGTGCTCTTATTCACATGACATGCAATAATGGGAGGGAAAAAGGGCACAATAGTGTCACTTACCAGTGATTAATGGGACTCACTAGAGTGCCTCACTGTGTAGTAGTGCATGTTCTCCCCGTGCTCCGAGGGGTCTCCTTACGGAGTGAAAGAACCCCAAATAAAAACATGTGAAGATCGCCTCTCCTGTCCACATCCCTGACCAAGATGTGGACGTAAAACCTGGAGCTGTTGGTCCCCGGGCTGCCCACTGCTCCTGGCTGCCCCTGGAGGGGCAGCAGGATGGGTTAAATGCAGAGGACACATTTCCACGGGCCACCTTCCCTGCATGCATGTGTGTGTGTTTGGCGGCCGCCACTTCCCGCTGTGTGTTGTGTGACCAATATGTGTGGACTAATAAAGATCTTCTTCTTCTTCTTCTAGTGGCTTAGAGTGATTTTTCTATCTAGTGTTCATCTCCTCTTTGCCAAAAGAAAATTGATTATTTGTTTGCTATACACACATTCACTGAGACACCTTATTTTAATTTCCTGCATGTCCAAATGAACACGTAGAGTTTGTTGACTTAAAATACTGTGTTTGTCTTTTACTTAACTGCCGCCCCCGTCTCTTCTGTCAAGAGGCCAATGAATTAGAAAGTTTTCCCATTCAAAACATCTGTTTCTACAGCTCTCCAAAAGTTTCTCTGTCGATATGTGAATGGAGGATTAGTTAGTTGGTACTCACTAGGCCTCTGGCTGAGGTTTTCTCTGAAAATAACAAACCCAAAGTGAATAGAGTAGATCTCCCCAATCACAAGGCTTATAATGGTAAATGCTTTTCAGATGTATGACTCAAAGCACATTACAATTACTGCCTCACCTTCACCCATTCATACACACATTCATACACCAACGGTGGTGTCAACCATGCCAGGCAGCAGCCAGCTCGTCAGGAGCAGTTATGGTTAGGGGCCTTGCTCAGGGACACCTCAACACTGAGCTAGGGGGAGCTGGGGATGGGGTGGGCCTCTCAGCCACTGCTGAGTCAGTGAAGCCTTTCTCAGTGGTAGTCACATTTCCAGCATTAGAAACATTTATAGACTTCTTTGTGTTTAGTTCTCTTAGTTCTCTTTGTGTGTTTCTTTGTTCTCCCCAGTGATTCTGTTTTCCCTTTTGGTTTACATGATTCCCTGCCGGATTGCCAACTCGCCTGCCTGATTAACTACACGTATCCTAACCCTCGCCTGCCGTGCTCTACCTGTTGACGAAACCCCTGCTCATACAACTACCCTACCTGTTGACGAAACCCCTGCTCATACAAACTACCCTACCTGTTGACGAACCCCTGCTCATACAACTACCCTACCTGTTGACGAACCCCTGCTCATACAACTACCCCTGCCTGTTGACGAACCCCTGCTCATACAAACTACCCTGCCTGTTGACAAAACCCCTGCTTCATCCAACTACCCTGCCTGTTGACGAATCCCTGCTTGGCCTGTCCATTGCCAAACAATGGCCTGCTATCCTGACTATCTATTCGGGAAATAATTCCACGTGGTGTGTCTTGCATTTGGATTCAACCATTCTGAAGCGTTATTTTTCAGATAGGCAGTACATTAAGACATGTGATAACATACTAGTACAAGACAACAAACAAGTGCATGTTAAAAGCAGTCTGAAATATCCAGTACAAGGGTCCATTGAATAATTAAAAAAAGTTTAAAATGACGGAAATAAGCACAGATCTTGGTCGAATCGCTCGTCATCACTCGCCTCGACTACTTGTAACTCTCTCCTGGCTGGACTCCCTGCCTCTGCAATCAAACTCTTACAATGCATCCAGAACGCAGCAGCGTCCCTGGTGTTCATCTTACCAAAATTTCTCCCATGTAAGCCCTCTCTTCCATGACCTCCAACTGGCTCCCGGTAATCGCTCGCATTAGATTTCAAGACACTGGTACTGGCCTACAAGGCTGTCAGCCGGAATTGCCCCTACCTACCTCCAGACATTGGAGGATCTGGCCAAGTCCCAAATCTTCTCTGTTCTGGCGCCGCAGTGGTGGAATGAGCTCCCAGCTGATGTCAGGATGGCAGTTGCTCACCAGCTTCTGTATGTTCTAGATGTTTGTTATTGCACTCAGAATGGCACTTTCTGCTCTTATCCCAGCTATTTATGCAGGCAACCTATTATGAATTTATGAATTATGAAACTCGTTCTATTAGCCTTGCAACTATGAATGCTTGAAACCTGCTCTATGTCTTATCTTTATGAACCACAGTGATATATTGCTGTCTTCTTCAACAAATGTACTCACTTTGGATAAAAGCTAAATGCTACAATGAATGTAAATGTAAATATATAGCTAATATAAGTGAGTGGATTAGTCTGATGGAGGTGGGGACAAAACTTGATATGTCACAAGGGTCTCTTGAGGGAAGGTGGTTGTAAGGGTGGCGCAGACAGTGTGTTGTGTGACCCTTAAAACATTGTCTGTCTGCTATTAATGCTTTAAGGTGCTTCTTGGTCCAGTCCAATGATTCCTACTGTCTAACAGTCCATGTTATACAGTATATTCATGTTCTTTGACTTGGTGGGCTAGTACGTCTACTATTTGAGCCCTCTATATTTCTAACCTATATCTACAGTATATCACTGTCAATACAAATAGACATTTCATCTAGCCTATCAAATGACAAGTACGAGATAGCTAGATCAATCATGAAGGATAAATAGATAATACAACATATTTCCAAGTCAAACAGAATGTATTAGCATGGGGAGGGGGGTTGTAGCAGAAATGATATCAATGTTGGTGTCAATGTTTAATTACCGCAAATCCTCTAATATTGGCCGGGGCCTTTATTTACTGAGCCGCAAAGAGCACCAGGCCTTTGTTGGAGGCAGGCTTATATTAGAGGCAGGCCTTTATTTCTTAAAATTAAACTCTCATGGACATAATCCCTTCATTTCCTGACTTTTATTGCAAAACATTGCACACATTGCCACATAAAAACAAAACAAACAAAACAGTAAGATTCAGCTGCAAATAACATATGGTAACAAAACAGCACCGCAGCCTCACGTAGGGAAAATACGGCCACTGTACAATAAAACAACCCTGAGGTAGGAATAAACATTACCGTAATACTGTGATAATGTTTTTTCTTGTTGGAAACTGTACTTTTAGTTGTCTCTAGTGTATCTTGTTAAGCACTGCTTGAACCCCCGCATCTGTGTGATAATAATAAAGGCTTTGATGTCCTTAAGAAATGGTCTGTTCTGGTTTCTATATGCATTGTCATACTAAATACATACTGTAAACTGGTTTGGGTTTATGTTAAAGCATTTTATTTGTTTTGTTGTTGTTCTGGTCTTCCGGTTTTGTGCGTGGCTTGGCGCGGTGTAAATGACGTCACGGCAGTTCGCGCAGCCGTGTTATGACGACCCCGCCCACGTCGAGGAGGTACTATATGGTACTCAGTTGTAATGGAAACAGACCCGAAAAGTACCATGCCGTGCCGTACCGCGCCGTACAGTGACCGTGGAAAAGGGGCATAAGGCTGAGCCCAGCCACCCTGCGGAGGAAACTCATTTCGGCCGCTTGTATCCGCAATCTCATTCTTTCGGTCACTACCCAAAGCTCGTGACCATAGGTGAGGGTTGGAACGTAGATGGACCTGTAAATCGAAAGCTTCGCCTTCCGGCTCAGCTCCCTCTTCACCACAACGGACCGGTACAGCGCCCGCATCACTGCAGACGCTGCACCAATCCGTCTGTCCATCTCCCGCTCCATTTTGCCCTCACTCGTGAACAAGACCCCGAGATACTTGAACTCCTTCGCTTGAGGCAGCAACTCACTCCCAACCCGGAGGGAACACTCCACCGTTTTCCGGCAGAGAACCATGGCCTCAGACTTGGAGGTGCTGACTCTCATCCCGACCGCTTCACACTCGGCTGCAAACCGCCCCAGTGCATGCTGGAGGTCACGGTCTGATGTAGCCAACAGAACCACATCATCTGCAAAGAGCAGAGATGCAATTCTGAGGTCCCCAAACCGGACACTCTCCTCACCTCGGCTGCGCCTTGAGATTCTGTCCATGAAGATCACGAACAGAACCGGTGACAAGGGACAACCTTGGCGGAGTCCAACACCCACTGAGAACGTGCTTGACTTTGTGCCGAGAATACGGACACAGCTCGCACTTTGTTCGTACAGGGACCGAATGGCACGTACCAACGGCCCCGGTACCCCATACTCCCGTAGTACCCCCCACAGGATTCCCCGGGGGACACGGTCATAGGCCTTCTCCAAGTCCACAAAGCACATGTAGACTGGATGGGCAAACTCCCATGCCCCCCCCAACAACCCTGCGAGGGTAAAGAGCTGGTCCACTGTTCCACGGCCGAGACGGAATCCGCATTGTTCCTCCTGAAGCTGAGGTTCGACAATCGGCCGGAGCCTCCTCTCCAGCACCCTGGAATAAACTTTCCCGGGGAGGCTGAGCAGTGTGATACCCCGATAGTTGGAGCACACCCTCCGGTCCCCTTTCTTGAAAATGGGGACCACCACCCCGGTCTGCCATTCCACCCGGCCTCCAATACAGGCCGGGTCAAAAAACAAAGAAAAAAAACGACAGTTAATACGGTAAACTCCTGGTGCGTGTTATACACAACGGTAATGTAACTACGGTAATGTAACTACGGTAGTTTGAATGACCTGTGCAAGCCTGAATGTCCCACAACACAACGTGTCTACGTAACACAGAGCTACCAGAGAAGAGAAAACAAACATGGCGCCGACCAGAAGAAAGTTTGACGTGACTTTTAAAGAGACAGTTACCGTATTAAGGAAGCCTGGGGGGCCCTGCTTAGCCGGCTGCCACCGCGACCCGGCCCCGGATAAGCGGACGCAAATGGATGGATGGATGGGTAAAATGCTACACCTACATTACCTAGGCCCAGTGTGCAGTAATTGCATGCCATTGATTCCGAACTAATCAGAGACTGACATGGATATAAACTCCAGCAGACACTGTGCTCCTTCGACCTAAACGACCTCACGCATCATCTCTCATTGGCACGAGAAACTGTGTGTGTGTGTGTGTGGCACGATGGAGCATGGTTTATGAGTGACCTTACAGTTTGTCTACACTCTTGCTTCGGCCCTGACACCATGTGTGCTTGGACTCCTTAGTGATTACATCAATTTGCGTGTCATATTTTACAGGTTGGAGAGAGCTGGCAGGTTATCTACTTGCTACTACTGTTTTCTTCCGGGATGCGTTGTGCAACGACCTCCGTAGATGACGCTTCCTTGATACCAGGGGTTACATTCACGTAGGCTGGCTCCCTCAATAGCATCACATTAGCATTAATTCCGCTTGAGTGTAAAGACCAAACGCTGATGGAGCATGATGGGGTTCTATGCAGCATGTAGCTAAATAACTTAATCAAACAACATAACAGTGTGGCTGAGTGTCTGCATGTCTTACATATCACTGTGTGAGTCCCTGCTGACCCCATTACCAAACAGGAAGTGTACTGTAGGTAGCATACATCTGTAGACATCACAGTGTGAGGTGTTGGTGCCATGTGTCACTCTGCACCCTCAGCATCCAGTGGTCACAAAAAGAGGTTTCTCTTCCACACAGAGTAACTCCCGAGAGGCCCGAGAGGACAGACAGACAGACAGCGGAGAGAGAGAGAGGCATCAAAACAAAGGTAGGAAGGGACAAGTGGCAAGAAGGAGGATAGATTAGAGAATAGATTATAGAGTAGTATGACCAAGAGTGGACTGAAGTACCACACGCGCACACACACACACACACACACACAGACACACACAGACACACACACACGGCACTTAAGTTATTCAACATAATTGTGGTTATTACAAACCATTTGCATGTGCCCTTGACCTCTCATGACACTATAGAAGACATAGGTTTTGGTAAATAGAAGGTGTGCCATTAATTGTAACCAGCACAGTCCACATAATGACGCTGTTTAAAAGAATGAATTAATGAAATGTGGTTTTATTCTAAGGGGTTTCTCCTCGGGCTGAGTGGAAGATGGTAACATGTGTGAATATGAAACTCTTATTCCTGCAGGATAGCATCTGGAGCACATCGTGATGACATGTCCACATTTCAACATCACTGCTTTTACTTTTCCCTCTAGAGATGTTTAGCTGGCATTATTACAAATAATAAAGCAATCTGTTTATTTCCAGTGAAATTTACAATGCATCTGAGCGTGCCTGAGGGTGTTCAAGTGTCTGTGTGTGATTAGTAGTTTATTCACAAACAGACACACATATGCATTGCGACACACACACACACACACAGATCTTTGCAGCTGTTGTGGAAAATAAAACATCCAAAGTGTGCTAAATATATCAGTCATAAAAATAGAGAGAAAGATGTCCATTTATTTTGATTTACATATTGTACTGTAAAATGTAAAATACACGGAAGTAGAATAAGAACGTCATATTTCCACCTATCACAGAGCACAAGGTCACCTTGGATTGGTAAAGGGGAGAGGGGGGAGAGAGAGAGAGAGAGAGAGAGGGGGGGGGGGGGAAGAGAGGGGGCAAAGAGAGGGGGTGGGAGAAAGGGTAGAGAGAGATATGGGATAGGGGAGAGAGAGTGTTAATGTGATGTACAGTAGTTGCATTACTGATATGTATGACAGAATGAAATTAAATAATTCATAAAGATGGAACTATAGCTCTCTACTCCGTTCCTTACACACACACACACACACACACACACACACACACACACACACACACACACACACACACACACACACACACACATACAAACAACCAACATGACATCTTTTCAAGCTTACAGACTTTTAATGCTCCACTGTTTCACACACTGAGAAATATCCCAGTCTCGCTTTAACGATGAATCACACCACCATGAGGGCTTCCACTCACCTGCAGCGCATACTACATAAAACTGATGAATGATGCAGCACTTTGCTGGGAATTGGCTTGCTCTAGCTAGTTTATTTTAAATATCTGAAGCAGTGTGTGTGTGTGTATGTGTGTGTGTGTGTGCGTGTGTGTGTGGGAAGGCTGTCAGACCCTAACCTCGTCAATGCCTTAAAAAGCGCGTTCGTCTTTTTCCTATCTTTCCCGGGGAGATGCAGACAACACATAACCCGGTGCAGTCAGGCGTCACATTCAGCGGGCCGCGTGGTGCAGTGAAACGTGTTGACAGCAGTCTGGCCATTAGACCCAAAACTGTGACCATGACGACCACACGTGTTGCCCCCCCCCCCCCCTTCGGTGTGTATGTGTGTGTGTTTGTGTGTGCCACCTTTCATCTTCACACATGAGGCATCAATAGTCTCCCTACAGGGGTGGCATTCCACCAGCCACGCAGGAAGCTCCTTTAGTCTCTGTATGTGTGCATAACGATGTACATGTATGCACAGATGTCTATCTGAAAATAGCCCCCATCCTCCTCTGTCTGCAGCTGAGGCTCTCGTATTATTCAATTTAGAATAACCACATGTGCAAATACTAAGATAACACAGTGGCGTTTTGCTCGCAGTTATCTTCAGGAATGCCCCATGCAGAGGTGTGAGGTGTGTGCGCATGCTTGCAAGGTGTGTGTGTGTGTGTGTGTGTGTGTGTGTGTGTGTGTGTGCGTGCGTGCATGCGTGTGTGTGTGTCTGCACATGTGCATGCGTGTGTATGTGGAGGCACGTGTAGGTGCTCACCGTTTGCAGTGGCAGATGAAATGGGAACTTGAGTATGCATCACAGTCCGTTTATCGCTTATAGGCGTAGAAATGGCCTCATATTATTCATGCTGGCCCGCCACGCTTTGCCAGTTACGCCCAGGTGAACCACTGTGAGCCATTTAGTCTCTGCTCCTCATGTCTCCGCTGGTCTTTCATTCCCATTTCAGCCCCCCCACCCCCCCCGCATCACCCCTTGCCTCTTTTAACCACAATTGTGCTATTTTAAAAATCAAGTGATTGATGTGTGAATGCTGAGTCTATCGGGTGAAATGATGTTGGCTGACAGAGTGTAGTCCCAGATGAGCAGTGCGACCCCAGACGCCAATAGCAGGGGCTACGGGACTATCAAGGATTACCCAACAACACCGCTAGCAGGACCGTAGCTGAAGTGACTTCCAATACTAGGGACGAGCACAATCTCTCTGTGACCCAGAACGATGTGAGGAGGGCTCTGATGAGGGTGGGAAAGCTGCAGGTCCTGACGGCGTATCTGGATGAGTAACTGAAGACCTGTGCTAACCAGCTAGCTCCAGTGTTCATCACAATGTTCAACCTCTCCCTGGCTGAAGTCCGTGGTCACAGTCTGCTTCAAGTGGTCCACTATTGTCCCTGGTGCCCAAAGACTGCCTCTCCAGCATGCCTGAATGACTACCGACTGGTGGCCCTCACCTCGGTGGTCATGAAATGTTTTGACATTCCGCTGGGCAATCACCACTTTTCATTGCACTGCATATCCTGTTGAATCTTGAATCTTGTTGTTGTTGGTTGCCAGTGTCCGATGAAACACTTACATACAAATACAAATATGATGAGGTAATGATGTGGTCACAGTGCCCTGATTCCGAGTTAGTAGTTAAACATCTGCTGTTGGACTGATACTGTGCTACTGATATTACATATTGAAAGGGTTTTCATTGTATTGTTCACTATTGTGAACTCACTCAATAGTCCATGTTGATATGTATGTTCATCAAGGAGCATCTCAAGTCTGTCAAGATGTACTGTAAGTCTCATTATGAATAACTGCTGGTGAGATGTTGTCCGTAGTGCGTGAAGTTATGAATTAGACCGCTTAGAGCTCAGCATTATGACATTGAACAATGATATAACAACAATATATTATATAATAATATATTATATATATTATATATTTTTTTTTTTGATGAATCGTTAAATCAAGTCCCAATTCTTCTCTGAATAGCTTCTCCAGTGCAGATCTGTTTCAATATATTTCACTTGACCTTTCATTTCTAAATTCCAATTAGGTTTTTTCAAGCATTACTTTTCAACGTTACGTGATCTGCACCCGCTCTGATGAGCAGTGTACCAGACAGACCTTGGGCCCAGTTGAGTGTGTGAAAGAGTATTCCTGACTAGCATGGCGTACACCTGGTGGAGAACTCAATGCATGGAAAGAGCGCGTCTTCTGACATACAGCGGCAGCAGCAGCAGCATCAGGGTCTTTGTATTGTCAACACACTGTGGGTGTTTGACAGAACACCAGAAAAACGCAGGAACCTTGCATCCACGGAGCACAAGGTAGAGGCGGCGTGTGTCATAACGAACGCAGCAAGGTGTGTGTGTGTGTGTGTGTGTGTTGTCGGCAGATACGCGGACCCAGTGCGGTGTGAGGACCTGATAGCAGTTTTCTCCATTGCGTCGGGGCCATCAGTGTTTTCCGAAAATATTGACGAGATTTTTAAATCACAACACAATAAAAAAAATCGAACCCAATTCTAACAAGCATTCAGACCGATTATTAAACGAGGCACAAAAAAACAGCGACAGCAACGGAACCAGAAAGTCAACAAATGAAGCGGTAATCGTGCTCACGCTTCAATAAGGAATAATAATAATAATAATAATAATAATATATAATAATAATAATAAATAATAATAATAATATAATAATAATAATAATAATAATAATAATAGTAATAATAATAATATTAATAATAATAAATAAATACATGTATAGAATCATACATTTCCACAGTTTAGATGTTTTGTTGTAGAAAATGTATCACACTCGAAGTCTCAGCCATATCTTCTCGATCTGCTCCGGCTGCAGATACTTCAGCGAGTTACTCTCAAAATCCTCGATCTCCTTAGTAGGCGATTCCATGTTGAAGAAATCAACCAGACGGAAAGACATGAAATCAAATGAAATCAAACGAAATGAAATGAAATGAAATGGTGTTCTGTCCCCGGGCCACTTGCTTGGCTACAGCAGCCTTTAGTCCACAGCCGCCGGGATTATCGAGGAAACTTTGCTTGTTTCAGTTCTTCCCCTCCCAGAGTCCGTGTGAAGCTCTCCTCTCCCAGCCCCTGACTCCCCATCAGCCGTCCGCTCCGTCCTTCGTCCTGGACCATCAGCAGCGCGGCCCCGCGTCTCCTGCCCTCAGCATCCTCCTTTCTGGCGGTGCGCGCTCCCGTGTCTAGGAGGACGAGAAGCTGCCGGGGTGCTGGCGACGCGCTGCACGGCTTGGGGCTCCGAGTGTGTTGTGTTCTGTTGTGTTGTGTTGTGTTGTGTTGTGTTCTGTTGTGTTGTGTTGTGCAGCAGGACCTGATCCTCTCTGGGTTCCGGTAGGTCTGACTCCCCCACCTTCACCCTCTCCCTCTGGGGCTCAGGTGCTCGCTAAAATAAGCGCTGGGCTGCCTGGGACGGGAGAGGGTGTGGGGGGGGGGGGAGTGGGCGAGTCTGCGCGCTTGTGTGCGTCAGTAGTGATTTTTAGTGCCATATATTCAGATGGGAGTCAATGACCCCGTAGCCTTATTATCTAATGGTTTGAAGCAATGAAGGAAGAACTTGCACCCATGCATAAATTCATCCATCCATCCATGTATCCATGTATCCATCCATCTACCCATGGATATCCATTATCCATCCATCTATCCATCGATTAATCTATTGGTAATGTACTGAAAAAAGTCCTTCAGATCTATTCTACAAGGTTTCTACATGTACATGACACCGCGAAGAATATGAAAACCATACCTGTCTTTCAGGTCGTCTGATCAGATGAAGCCATCTATTTCAACCGGATGTGTATATGCTTCTTCTGTGTGGCCTCTATGTTGAGTCGTGTGTCCATGCAGCAATAGGCCATCGTAAACCTTGTTTGGTCTGAATAACAGTAGTTGCTTTGTTCACTAAGTCATCGGATGGTGGTGGTTGGTTTCCCAAAAAATAAAATATTTAAATACTTTGACTGAACCTGTCCAGATCATATGAATACAATTTAAGGATTCCCCAGAATAATTGGTTTGTCGATAGAGAAAACAATAACAGTATTTCCAAAATTAGTAGATGAAAATATTTAACATTTATAGCATGTATAACTATTAACGCTTACTTGTACTATTTTGCTTGTTTTGTGCTAACATTATGTTTGTTATGGCACCCATTGCACTTTTAAGCCTCGTAATGTCCTTGACACAGTGTGTGTGTTCGGTCCTTTGAATAGGTTGGAAAGGTTCGTTGCACGTTGTCCAGACATACAATATGTAACTTTGCGTCTTTTTTCATCCCAAGTGTACAAAATCATTGAATAAAATAACGCTGGAGTAATCTAATCTTCAGGTAAATAATCATGAATTGACCATTTTAAGATAAATGATAACCAGATGCCAAATAGCATGTAGCCAAAGCCAAAGCTGCAGGTAAACTAACGACACAAATTATTGTTATAAATTCCCAAATTAACATTCCCACAACAAGAATTATGTAAAAACGTAGATGAGATTAAATGAAATCAATACATACAGACGATGCTACTGCAGGCATAGGGATCTTGCCAGACGCACATCAGGTAATGTATGTGAATGAAGTTCCAGCTCCATCATGTGCCAACTTCCTGTTTGTCTCACATGACAAGAACCAATGTCATAGGCCATGAACAGTGACACCATTGATCAGTACCAGGTGGTGCTGAAACTGAGGTGAGAATACAGACTTGATAGACAATAGAACTGTAATAGATCAGCCATCCCTGGAAGGAGGGATCCCTCTTTCTGCGATTACGAGCTAATCTAATGAAACTTGACTACTTCACACGAAGAAACATCAACATCAGCTCTTCACCGCTAACAAGCCACATTAAGGTCTTACCAGAAAACAATGGAAAGTATAGGACATTATTTTATAGTTAGAGCAATAAATGATTACTAGTTTGTGAGAAAGACTAGAAAGACCATCATTGCCTTCTACTAGCGAGGTCACAGGTATTTGGGAACAAACATGTATTATATAATTCACATTCTCAGATTATAATGAATGCATCCACAGTCCATCTTAAAAAAGATGATAAATCAATAATCAAATCACAACCATGAGCTATTATTTTCTTCTTTTGAAACACAAGCACATATTTGGCATTTCTGGGATTCAATAGGCCTATTTTCATGACCTTTCGCTAGAGTTCACCCACCATTCAAAATGTAAGGACATTATCAGGCTTTAAACCAACTTTAATAACGTTATATAAAGTCATATTTTCTGCATAAGTCCGTGTGCATGTGCGTGTGTGTGACATTTCAGTTGATAGAGCTACAGTATGTTAAAACGCTATAAGAAATGTTGGAGGGACATTGTTAAAAACACAATGTGTGACATCTGTGTGACCTTTCTAACCCACATGCTCCAATGAAAGCAAACACACACTATTCACAGAATGTAGCAACCTGCTTTGTGTAAATTATTTAAGATACTGAAATATAGATAAGCAAAAAGAGTGGGATGAGAATGAGTGAAAAACCAAATCCTACTATGAAATATCAGTCTACGATACGGCCTCAGGGGAAATCTTCATTTATTTATAAAAAATAAATCCATGGGCATGTCGATATCATAAACACATCAACATGTTTTCAAACCCAAAAGTACCAAATTATCCATCCACAAGACACTACATACAGTAAAATAGAGCAAACCAGAAAGATGTCAAGAAAGTTGTGGGAAAGAACCCATTTTGCAGTAAATGATGAATTAATATTTATTTTGGAAATGAAATCAGCTATGTCCTAATATTATAGCCTGGTGATCCTATCTGGCGAGTTGCAGATCCGTCTGGCCTCCAGCCCCTCGAAAGACTATTATTGGTTATTATTATTGGTTAAAAGGATGACAGCGATGGAGGCTCCCATGGAAAGTGTGGAAATCTGTTTTATCTAAGATAGGCTGAATAACAATGTTACAAAAAATGTAAAAGATCAACAGAAATTTGCACAGAAGGTTTTTATCAGAGCACACTATTATAAGACATTTAAAAAATACCTAATCATCACAATTTCATATACATGTATAGATAGATAGATAGATAGATAGATAGATAGATAGATAGATAGGTATATACTTTTTATGTGAGAAAAATAATAATAATCTATTTACAGCATGGCTGCATTTCCCACAGTGGGAAAGTGAAAGGCAAGTAGATTTAGACAGGCTTGCTAAATGCTCTCCCCTCCTCCCCTTTACTCATATATTATTGAAATTTTAATCCAGAATCGCTCTCTCAAGTCATGGAGCCTATAGTGTAAGATCTGTGTACACGACACGGTTCAAATATCTGATGGAAACACGCTGATAATAGCCACTGATGGCTCCTGTCTTCCCATCAAAAGACTGTGTGTGTGTGTGTGTGTGTGTGTGTGTGTGTGTGTGTGTGTGTGTGTGTGTGTGCGTGTGTGTGTGTGTGTGTGTGTGTGTGTGTGTGTGTGTGTGTGTGTGTGTGTGTGTGTGTGTGTGTGTGTGTGTGTGTGTGTGTGTGTGTGTGTGTGTGTGTGTGTGTGTGTGTGTGTGTGTGTGTGTGTGTGTGTGTGTGTGTGTGTGTGTGTGGGTGTTGTGTGTGTGTGTGTGCATGTGCGTGTGTGTGTGTGTGTGTGTGTGTGTGTGTGTGTGTGTGTGTGTGTGTGTGTGTGTGTGTATAGTAAAGCTATACCAGACAGGTGGAAGCATAGACTCCCTGGGGTGCTCTTATTCACATGACATGCAATAATGGGAGGGAAAAAGGGCACAATAGTGTCACTTACCAGTGATTAATGGGACTCACTAGAGTGCCTCACTGTGTAGTAGTGCATGTTCTCCCCGTGCTCCGAGGGGTCTCCTTACGGAGTGAAAGAACCCCAAATAAAAACATGTGAAGATCGCCTCTCCTGTCCACATCCCTGACCAAGATGTGGACGTAAAACCTGGAGCTGTTGGTCCCCGGGCTGCCCACTGCTCCTGGCTGCCCCTGGAGGACACATTTCCACGGGCCACCTCCCTGCATGCTGTGTGTGTGTTTGGCGGCCGCCACTTCCGTGTGTTGTGTGACCATATGTGTGGACTAATAAAGATCTTCTTCTTCTTCTTCTAGTGGCTTAGAGTGATTTTTCTATCTAGTGTTCATCTCCTCTTTGCCAAAAGAAAATTATTATTTGTTTGCTATACACACATTCACTGAGACACCTTATTTTAATTTCCTGCATGTCCAAATGAACACGTAGAGTTTGTTGACTTAAAATACTGTGTTTGTCTTTTACTTAACTGCCGCCCCCGTCTCTTCTGTCAAGAGGCCAATGAATTAGAAAGTTTTCCCATTCAAAACATCTGTTTCTACAGCTCTCCAAAAGTTTCTCTGTCGATATGTGAATGGAGGATTAGTTAGTTGGTACTCACTAGGCCTCTGGCTGAGGTTTTCTCTGAAAATAACAAACCCAAAGTGAATAGAGTAGATCTCCCCAATCACAAGGCTTATAATGGTAAATGCTTTTCAGATGTATGACTCAAAGCACATTACAATTACTGCCTCACCTTCACCCATTCATACACACATTCATACACCAACGGTGGTGTCAACCATGCCAGGCAGCAGCCAGCTCGTCAGGAGCAGTTATGGTTAGGGGCCTTGCTCAGGGACACCTCAACACTGAGCTAGGGGGAGCTGGGGATGGGGTGGGCCTCTCAGCCACTGCTGAGTCAGTGAAGCCTTTCTCAGTGGTAGTCACATTTCCAGCATTAGAAACATTTATAGACTTCTTTGTGTTTAGTTCTCTTAGTTCTCTTTGTGTGTTTCTTTGTTCTCCCCAGTGATTCTGTTTTCCCTTTTGGTTTACATGATTCCCTGCCGGATTGCCAACTCGCCTGCCTGATTAACTACACGTATCCTAACCCTCGCCTGCCGTGCTCTACCTGTTGACGAACCCCTGCTCATACAACTACCCTACCTGTTGACGAACCCCTGCTCATACAACTACCCTACCTGTTGACGAACCCCTGCTCATACAACTACCCTACCTGTTGACGAACCCCTGCTCATACAACTACCCTGCCTGTTGACGAACCCCTGCTCATACAACTACCCTGCCTGTTGACAAACCCCTGCTCATCCAACTACCCTGCCTGTTGACGAATCCCTGCTTGCCTGTCCATTGCCAAACAATGGCCTGCTATCCTGACTATCTATTCGGGAATAATTCCACGTGGTGTGTCTTGCATTTGGATTCAACCATTCTGAAGCGTTATTTTTCAGATAGGCAGTACATTAAGACATGTGATAACATACTAGTACAAGACAACAAACAAGTGCATGTTAAAAGCAGTCTGAAATATCCAGTACAAGGGTCCATTGAATAATTAAAAAAGTTAAAATGACGGAAATAAGCACAGATCTTGGTCGAATCGCTCGTCATCACTCGCCTCAACTACTGTAACTCTCTCCTGGCTGGACTCCCTGCCTCTGCAATCAAACTCTTACAATGCATCCAGAACGCAGCAGCGTCCCTGGTGTTCATCTTACCAAAATTCTCCCATGTAAGCCCTCTCTTCCATGACCTCCACTGGCTCCCGGTAATCGCTCGCATTAGATTCAAGACACTGGTACTGGCCTACAAGGCTGTCAGCGGAATTGCCCCTACCTACCTCCAGACATTGGAGGATCTGCCAAGTCCCAAATCTTCTCTGTTCTGGCGCCGCAGTGGTGGAATGAGCTCCCAGCTGATGTCAGGATGGCAGTTGCTCACCAGCTTCTGTATGTTCTTAGATGTTTGTATTGCACTCAGAATGGCACTTCTGCTCTTATCCCAGCTATTATGCAGGCAACCTATTATGAATTATGAATTATGAAACTCGTTCTATTAGCCTTGCAACTATGAATGCTTGAAACCTGCTCTATTCTTATCTTTATGAACCACAGTGATATATTGCTGTCTTCTTCAACAAATGTACTCACTTTGGATAAAAGCTAAATGCTATCAATGTAAATGTAAATGTAAATATATAGCTAATATAAGTGAGTGGATTAGTCTGATGGAGGTGGGGACAAAACTTGATATGTCACAAGGGTCTCTTGAGGGAAGGTGGTTGTAAGGGTGGCGCAGACAGTGTGTTGTGTGACCCTTAAAACATTGTCTGTCTGCTATTAATGCTTTAAGGTGCTTCTTGGTCCAGTCCAATGATTCCTACTGTCTAACAGTCCATGTTATACAGTATATTCATGTTCTTTGACTTGGTGGGCTAGTACGTCTACTATTTGAGCCCTCTATATTTCTAACCTATATCTACAGTATATCACTGTCAATACAAATAGACATTTCATCTAGCCTATCAAATGACAAGTACGAGATAGCTAGATCAATCATGAAGGATAAATAGATAATACAACATATTTCCAAGTCAAACAGAATGTATTAGCATGGGGAGGGGGGTTGTAGCAGAAATGATATCAATGTTGGTGTCAATGTTTAATTACCGCAAATCCTCTAATATTGGCCGGGGCCTTTATTTACTGAGCCGCAAAGAGCACCAGGCCTTTGTTGGAGGCAGGCTTATATTAGAGGCAGGCCTTTATTTCTTAAAATTAAACTCTCATGGACATAATCCCTTCATTTCCTGACTTTTATTGCAAAACATTGCACACATTGCCACATAAAAACAAAACAAACAAAACAGTAAGATTCAGCTGCAAATAACATATGGTAACAAAACAGCACCGCAGCCTCACGTAGGGAAAATACGGCCACTCTAAAATAAAACAACCCTGAGGTAGGAATAAACATTACCCTTCTCCCCAGCCACGCTCTCTAGTTCCTCCTGGGGGATCCCGAGGCGTTCCCAGGCCAGACGAGATATATAATCTCTCCAGCGGGTTCTGGGTCTGCCCCGGGGTCTCCTCCCAGTTGGACGTGCCCGGAAAACCTCTAAAGGGAGGCGCCCGGGGGGCATCCTAATCAGATGCCCGAACCACCTCAGCTGACTCCTTTCGATGCGGAGGAGCAGCGGCTCTACTCCGAGCTCCCTCCGGATGTCTGAGCTCCTCACCCTATCTCTAAGGCTGAGCCCAGCCACCCTGCGGAGGAAACTCATTTCGGCCGCTTGTATCCGCAATCTCATTCTTTCGGTCACTACCCAAAGCTCGTGACCATAGGTGAGGGTTGGAACGTAGATGGACCTGTAAATCGAAAGCTTCGCCTTCCGGCTCAGCTCCCTCTTCACCACAACGGACCGGTACAGCGCCCGCATCACTGCAGACGCTGCACCAATCCGTCTGTCCATCTCCCGCTCCATTTTGCCCTCACTCCGGTGACAAGGGACAACCTTGGCGGAGTCCAACACCCACTGAGAACGTGCTTGACTTTGTGCCGAGAATACGGACACAGCTCGCACTTTGTTCGTACAGGGACCGAATGGCACGTACCAACGGCCCCGGTACCCCATACTCCCGTAGTACCCCCCACAGCATTCCCCGGGGGACACGGTCATAGGCCTTCTCCAAGTCCACAAAGCACATTTAGACTGGATGGGCAAACTCCCATGCCCCCCCCAACAACCCTGCGAGGGTAAAGAGCTGGTCCACTGTTCCACGGCCGGGACGGAATCCGCATTGTTCCTCCTGAAGCTGAGGTTCGACAATCGTCCGGAGCCTCCTCTCCAGCACCCTGGAATAAACTTTCCCGGGGAGGCTGAGCAGTGTGATACCCCGATAGTTGGAACACACCCTCCGGTCCCCTTTTTTGAAAAATGGGGAACCACCACCCCGGTCTGCCATTCCACAGGTACTGTCCCCGACCTCCACGCTACATTGACTAGGCGTGTCAGCCACGAACAGCCCGACAATGTCCAGAGCCTTCAGCATCTCAGGGCGAATCTCATCCACACCTGGCGCCTTGCCACTGAAGAGCTTTTTGACTACTTCAGTGACCTCTACCAAGGATATGGGTGAGACTTCCCCCGAGTCTTCAGACTCTGCCTCTTCCACAGAGGACGTACTGGTCGGGTTCAGGAGCTCCTCAAAGTGTTCTTTCCACCGCCCGACAATAGCCTCAGTCTGGGTCAGCAGTTCTCCTCCCCGACTGAGCACAGCCTGAGCCAAGCCCTGCTTTCCCTTCCTGAGTCGCCGGACAGTTTGCCAGAACTTCCTTGAGGCCAACCGAAAAGTCCTGCTCCATGGCCTCCCCGAACTCCTCCCACACCCGGGTTTTTGCTTCAGCGAACCGCTGAAGCTGCGGTCCTTTTGGCCTCCCGGTACCTGTCTGCTGTTTCAGGAGACCCCTGGGCCAACCAGGCCCGAAAGGCCTCCTTCTTCAGCCTGACGGCTTCCTTCACCGCTGGTGTCCACCAACGGGTTCTTGGGTTGCCGCCACGACAGGCACCGACAGCCTTTTGACCAACAGCTCCGAGCTGCAGCCTCTACAATGGAGGCTCTGAACATGGCCCACTCAGGTTCCATGTCCCCAACCTCCCCCGGGATGCACGAGAAGTTCTTCGGAGGTGGGAGTTAAAGACCCTACGGACAGGGGCTTCCACCAGACGTTCCCAGTTCACCCTCACTACACGTTTGGGTTTACCAGTCTGTCTGGCAGCCTCCCGCGCCATCTGATCCAACTCACCACCAGGTGGTGATCAGTTGACAGCTCTGCTCCTCTCTTCACCCGAGTGTCCAAAACATGCGGCCGCAGATCTGCTGATACGATTACAAAGTCGATCAGCGAGCTTTGGCCTAAGGTGGTCCGGTACCAGGTACACTTGTGGACCATCCTATGTTCGAACATGGTGTTTGTTATGGCCAGTCCATGGCTAGCACAGAAGTCCAATAACAAAACACCACTCTGGTTCAGATCGGGCAGGCCGTTCATCCCAATCACTCCCCTCCAGGTTTCTCCATCATTGCCCACGTGTGCGTTGAAGTCCCCCAGTTGAACTATGGAGTCCCCGGATGGAACCCTTTCCAGGATGCCACCCAAGGACTCCAAGGAGGCCGGACACTCTGAGCTGCTGTTTGGTGCGTAGGCACACACAACAGTCAGAGCCTTCCCCCCAGCGACTTGCAGTCGCATGGAGGCAACCCTCTCGTCCACCGGAGAGAACTCCAACACAGCGGCGCTCAGCCGGGGACTTGCGAGTATCCCCACACCCACCTGGCGCCTCCACACCCGTGGGCAACTCCGGAGAAGTAGAGGGTCCAGCCCCTCTCCAGGAGTTGATTCAGACCCGGTGCTGTCGTGGAGGTGAGCCCAACCATATCTAGTTGGTACCGCTCCCAACCTCCCGCACCAGCTCAGGCTCCTTCCCCCGCCAGTGAGGTGACATTCCACGTCCTAGAACCAGTCGGCGATGACGGGGATCTGCACGCCCCAGGACCCCGCTTTTGGCCGTACCGCCCCGGTATAACAACGCACCCCGACCCCAATGACTCTCCCCTGCAGGTTGGTGAGCCCACAGGGAGGTGACTCCACGTAGTGTTTTCGGGCTTGGCCCGGCCGGGCCCCGTGGATCCAGGCCCCGGCCACCAGACGCTCGCCGACGAGCTCCCCCTCCCAGGTCCTGGCTCCAAGAAGCGGTGCCCCGGTTTTCCCTTGTCCGGGCGAGGTGACTGTGTTCTTTTGGGAGTCTTTTCATGGGGTCTTTGAAGAAGACCCCAAGGAAGACCCCTACGAAGTATGAACCAGCGTTAAATGGTTTGGCTGTAATAACCTGTAGAATCAGGGTGCTTTTCATGAAAGGGCTCAATTTGAATCGCTCTTTCAAGTCTGGACACCCTCCCACTGGCACCACCTCCTTCGACCTTCGGCCAAGCACCCTACCACAAGGCCAGCTATGCACACCCAGACAACACAGCCTCCACACCAAGGTCACGGGGTCGAACACCCGACCTATCTCCCCACCACCCCCACGAACGTTGTGAAGGGCAGGATTCTGGTTGCCGGCGAGTGATGCAATAACTTTACCTTGCTCGCGGGTACGTCACATGAGCTATAGAAAGTCCCACGTTGAGTGTCTATATACAAGAAAATGACAACTTATTCACGTACACCGAAACCACAAGCCCCTGGCTCTGAGGTATGAGGCATACTGTACTTCATTCAATGCTATCCTAAGTGCGTCCGCTTATATCCCGGGGCCGGGTCGGTCCCGAGTTAGCAAGCCGTGGCTAAGCAGGAACGACTTCAGGTCAGTACCATTTCTCATTCACAAAGAGCCACAGCTTCGTCATAGGTGAATGGAACCTAACCTTGGGGACTCCAGAAGGCCGTGTAATGCCAACAGGACCAGACGTGTTGAATTTATGATTCCATGGAATTTGCGTCCTTTCGAGCGGCTCCTCCGGAGTTTCTGCGCCCGGGAAGTCTCCTCACGCGAAGTGTGCTTGGACCGTCAGCCTCAGGAAAAGCTCCGAAAGAGGCGTGAACGGTACGCCCGGGCGACGCGCAATACATAATCAAGAGATCGGCTAGCGAAAAGCCACCTCTACACCGACAGGCTCCTTTACCGATGCGGGCTAGACAAGAGAAGCGAGCGGCATCGTATCTACCGAAGCTACCATCACGGATCGTTCTGCATACGTCGCTCACCCTATCCTTCTACCGCTGGATCACAGGCAACAGCCCTTGACGTAGGAAACTAGCTAACTAGATTCGAGAGAACGCGCGCCTTGTGGTCTCGCTAAATCTTATCTCTTTCAGAAGTCACAATACCTCGCATAGACCGTGCGTTGACATCAAGTATGAGGACTAATGGAATCGGCGTAGGTCACTACCCAAAGCTCGTATGACCATAGGTGAGGGTTGGAACGTAGATGGACCAGTAAATCGAAAGCTTCGTTCGGCTCAGCTCCCTCTTCACCACAACGGACCGGTACAGCGCCCGCATCACTGCAGACGCTGCACCAATCCGTCTGTCCATCTCCCGCTCCATTTTGCCCTCACTCGTGAACAAGACCCCGAGATACTTGAACTCCTTCGCTTGAGGCAGCAACTCACTCCCAACCCGGAGGGAACACTCCACCGTTTTCCGGCAGAGAACCATGGCCTCAGACTTGGAGGTGCTGACTCTCATCCCGACCGCTTCACACTCGGCTGCAAACCGCCCCAGTGCATGCTGGAGGTCACGGTCTGATGTAGCCAACAGAACCACATCATCTGCAAAGAGCAGAGATGCAATTCTGAGGTCCCCAAACTGGACACTCTCCTCACCTCGGCTGCGCCTTGAGATTCTGTCCATGAAGATCACGAACAGAACCGGTGACAAGGGACAACCTTGGCGGAGTCCAACACCCACTGAGAACGTGCTTGACTTTGTGCCGAGAATACGGACACAGCTCGCACTTTGTTCGTACAGGGACCGAATGGCACGTACCAACGGCCCCGGTACCCCATACTCCCGTAGTACCCCCCACAGGATTCCCCGGGGGACACGGTCATAAGCCTTCTCCAAGTCCACAAAGCACATGTAGACTGGATGGGCAAACTCCCATGCCCCCCCAACAACCCTGCGAGGGTAAAAGAGCTGGTCCACTGTTCCACGGCCAGGACGGAATCCGCATTGTTCCTCCTGG
This sequence comes from Coryphaenoides rupestris, assembly GCA_002895965.2. Taxonomy (NCBI): domain Eukaryota; kingdom Metazoa; phylum Chordata; class Actinopteri; order Gadiformes; family Macrouridae; genus Coryphaenoides; species Coryphaenoides rupestris. The sequence continues at coordinate 138,372 of PIJE02000236.1, read as the reverse complement.
AGCTGAGGTTCGACAATCGGCCGGAGCCTCCTTTCCAGCACCCTGGAATAAACTTTCCCGGGGAGGCTGAGCAGTGTGATACCCCGATAGTTGGAGCACACCCTCCGGTCCCCTTTCTTGAAAATGGGGACCACCACCCCGGTCTGCCATTCCACAGGTACTGTCCAATACAGGCCGGGTCAAAAAACGAAGAAAAAAAACGACGGTTAATACGGTAAACTCCTGGTGCGTGTTATACACCGGTAATGTAACTACGGTAATGTAACTACGGTAGTTTGAATGACCTGTGCAAGCCTGAATGTCCCACAACACAACGTGTCTACGTAACACAGAGCATACCAGAGAAGAGAAAACAAACATGGCGCCGACCAGACGAAAGTTTGACGTGAATTTTAAAGAGACAGTTACCGTATTACGGTAATGTTTATTCCTACCTCAGGGTTGTTGACCACCTTATATAATGTATAATCTGGTGGGCCTCGTATTTTCCAATACATGGAGGCTTGCGGCCGGGCGTTGCAGCAATATGTTCAAATTTGCAGCCAGAATAATCTATTCGTCGCGTTTGTCGTTGTATGTGGTTTTTAGTGGTACCGAAAGCAGATGTGTTGTGGAACGATTGTTTTTTAGTGCAAAATTACCAGGAACAACTAGTTGCAGAATTGTGGAGAGTGGATAATGGTCTCAATGAGAGTTATAATTTTCGAAGGCAAAATATAGTGCCGTGCGCATCTGATTCGATGATTATTCTTTGAGAAGTTTATCTTCAATACACAACCACCGCTCCTCTTGGATGCGCTCTTCTCCCCAGCTACCACCATACCTAAGGGCGCGCCGGCGAAAGGTTATTCAGTAGCGTGACTCGCTTAATACGAGGCACGACGTCCACCATGAAGACCTTCGTAAATCTACTCAACGAGCTCGTCCACCCACAGAACCTATGCACCTGCATCATCAATGTCTTCCCCTGTCACAAAGTAGCCACATGCCGTCCCCGACCTGCGAGTAGCGAAATTCGCGCTGCATTTTGACATCGTGGACGGAGTGAGAATTATCACTCGTGCTGTCCAGTCGTGATGAGCGTACTACTGGAACTTCGCTCCATATATCTGACACTTTGTGATGTCGATATGCACGTCTCTCTATACGTGCTCCTGTACTGTCGCATTCTGGCAGTACGCAATGCACAGTGATAATGTTCTCTTATCTAATATAGTCATTGGACGCAGGTGATGGTATATGGAGTAGACGTACTAGGTACCGCAAATATGAGAGGGCCAAATAGTCAGACGTACTGAGGCCTCATGACTCCAGAGAGTCAAAGGAGGAGAATTGCATGCATACTAAAATAACTGAGTAGGACACCCTCTACTTGAAGATCACCAGGGGTACGACGACAATTCAATCTGACACTCGGGACCGGAATACAACCCAAGATATGTCCTCCGGACCCTGGTAAGGTGACGAGGCACACAGGTGCTATCCTCAAATACCAATCTCCTCGACTCAATGACAACCTTCTTGGACGCCCTACTCTCGAGCAGAACGCTATTGTGAGTAAGGGAGCCGGATAATGGGAGGCGTTTAGCCAAGAATTAGGTTTTATCAATGGTTGTTGGAAAGAGAGCGATGGGATTTTGATGAGCAGTAGCTTATATGTCATCTCATCTTAGTGGGTAAGCTATCGACAGGATTTCAACGTAATGAGCTCTAAGACTCAGATGTTTATAGAGTTGGTCAACAATATTATTCATAGTTTCAAGCTATAGTTCTGCGGCTCATACTCGGCGTTTACAACCACTCGTCTCCTCTAGACAGAGAGGACTACTCGTATGGAATACAGTGATACTCATATGCTTGGTCCTCACACCTCTACTCAGTCTCAGAGCTTCTGAAATATCCATCTCTACCTAACTTAAGAAACAATTAATCTATCGAATATGTAGTACTGATAAAGTATTGTATTGGCCGGGGCAGGCGTTATATTACCTATATGACGATTACGAGTGGTGTAGTAGCACTTAGGGCTTATGTACCAAGTCGACGAGATACATCGAGTTGTCACAACAGCGCAAGGTTATATTCACTCGCTCTTGTTTCATTTCTTAGTGAGATGAGAGAGGATAAGAGATAGATGAGGAATTGCGGAGGTGGTCGAGTAGACGTAGTAGGAGTCGGACGAGATGAGGATGAGTACGGTCTACGAACTGTTCTTGCCATTCAAGGTGTTTATGCGCAGACCCTCTCCAGCTCATACGTCGCGCATGCGTACGGCATATAACTCTAGCTCAGTGTGATATCTATCTCTCAGTAAACATTCCCATATACTTACGTATGACCGATGCACTCCTCCTGGGAGTGTAGATTGTGCCGTTCATCCGTGTAACATTAACCAATACCCAACCTCTCCGTAGGCAAATTACGATACAGTGAGCCAATACTCAGTGCTGAAGCGCATCACATGATATCACGATCTACGCAGCTCAGAATCGAGTGCCTAATGGCGTAGATAACCCTGAGACATATCCCCGATGTCCTCGCTCTCTAACCCGACGAATTGCCGAGAGAAATTCTCTGCCAAGCATGACTAGAGAGTGCGCTGATAAACACCTTGCCTGAGAGAGGCTCTAAGTGACACCTATCTCTCACATCTGCCGATGAGATAGCAGCCTCATAGGCCATGAGATTAGCCAAGTGTTCATTGAAGTACGTTATATTGCACGCAACAGATTTATCCGTGGGGAGCCTAGTGGTAGACAGAAAAGAGAGGGCTTAGCCATGCCGGAAGGAGATTTTGGTTAAGAGAATGCCCACCACGTGTGACTCAGGACGCTGAACTGACGTTCTGGGATGCCATTGTAGAGTTTGAGTGTGCTAGTGATGTCAGTGCAGTCCTCATGCTCGAGGAGGAGAGTTACGTTGACTAGTGTTGAGGTCGAGTATTGGATGACGAGCTAGTGTCTCGTATCCAAATCTTCCTGTGCTTATGGTTTCCGCCTTCCATTTGTAGGACTTTTGTTTAGTAGTCTCATATTGAGGGACTGCCTTTGCGTGGCGGAATGAAATAGTCTTCATGTGACTGCTGTGGTTTTCGAATGCACTCTTGGTTCCGGATGTGGGTCTTGTAAACGGTAGACTAAAGGCGCTGGGTGGAATGGTTCATAGAACGAGTTTCATAATTGAGTTGCCTAGTTTCCAACTGAGAAGAACCCGCTGGAGAGATTATATATCTCGTCTGGCCTGGTAACGCCTCGGGATCCCCCCGGAGAAGGAAGCCTGGGGGGCCCTGCTTAGCCGGCTGCCACCGCGACCCGGCCCCGGATAAGCGGACGCAAATGGATGGATGGATGGGTAAAATGCTACACCTACATTACCTAGGCCCAGTGTGCAGTAATTGCATGCCATTGATTCCGAACTAATCAGAGACTGACATGGATATAAACTCCAGCAGACACTGTGCTCCTTCGACCTAAACGACCTCACGCATCATCTCTCATTGGCACGAGAAACTGTGTGTGTGTGTGTGTGGCACGATGGAGCATGGTTTATGAGTGACCTTACAGTTTGTCTACACTCTTGCTTCGGCCCTGACACCATGTGTGCTTGGACTCCTTAGTGATTACATCAATTTGCGTGTCATATTTTACAGGTTGGAGAGAGCTGGCAGGTTATCTACTTGCTACTACTGTTTTCTTCCGGGATGCGTTGTGCAACGACCTCCGTAGATGACGCTTCCTTGATACCAGGGGTTACGTTCACGTAGGCTGGCTCCCTCAATAGCATCACATTAGCATTAATTCCGCTTGAGTGTAAAGACCAAACGCTGATGGAGCATGATGGGGTTCTATGCAGCATGTAGCTAAATAACTTAATCAAACAACATAACAGTGTGGCTGAGTGTCTGCATGTCTTACATATCACTGTGTGAGTCCCTGCTGACCCCATTACCAAACAGGAAGTGTACTGTAGGTAGCATACATCTGTAGACATCACAGTGTGAGGTGTTGGTGCCATGTGTCACTCTGCACCCTCAGCATCCAGTGGGTCACAAAAAGAGGTTTCTCTTCCACACAGAGTAACTCCCGAGAGGCCCGAGAGGACAGACAGACAGACAGCGGAGAGAGAGAGAGGCATCAAAACAAAGGTAGGAAGGGACAAGTGGCAAGAAGGAGGATAGATTAGAGAATAGATTATAGAGTAGTATGGCCAAGAGTGGACTGAAGTACCACACGCGCACACACACACACAGACACACACAGACACACACAGACACACACACACGGCACTTAAGTTATTCAACATAATTGTGGTTATTACAAACCATTTGCATGTGCCCTTGACCTCTCATGACACTATAGAAGACATAGGTTTTGGTAAATAGAAGGTGTGCCATTAATTGTAACCAGCACAGTCCACATAATGACGCTGTTTAAAAGAATGAATTAATGAAATGTGGTTTTATTCTAAGGGGTTTCTCCTCGGGCTGAGTGGAAGATGGTAACATGTGTGAATATGAAACTCTTATTCCTGCAGGATAGCATCTGGAGCACATCGTGATGACATGTCCACATTTCAACATCACTGCTTTTACTTTTCCCTCTAGAGATGTTTAGCTGGCATTATTACAAATAATAAAGCAATCTGTTTATTTCCAGTGAAATTTACAATGCATCTGAGCGTGCCTGAGGGTGTTCAAGTGTCTGTGTGTGATTAGTAGTTTATTCACAAACAGACACACATATGCATTGCGACACACACACACACACACACATCTTTGCAGCTGTTGTGGAAAATAGAACATCCAAAGTGTGCTAAATATATCAGTCATAAAAATAGAGAGAACGATGTCCATTTATTTTGATTTACATATTGTACTGTAAAATGTAAAATACACGGAAGTAGAATAAGAACGTCATATTTCCACCTATCACAGAGCACAAGCGTCCCTTATCCGGGGTCGGGTCGCGGTGGCAGCCGGCTAAGCAGGGCCCCCCAGGCTTCCTTCTCCCCAGCCACGCTCTCTAGTTCCTCCTGGGGGATCCCGAGGCGTTCCCAGGCCAGACGAGATATATAATCTCTCCAGCGGGTTCTGGGTCTGCCCCGGGGTCTCCTCCCAGTTGGACGTGCCCGGAAAACCTCCAAAGGGAGGCGCCCGGGGGGCATCCTAATCAGATGCCCGAACCACCTCAGCTGACTCCTTTCGATGCGGAGGAGCAGCGGCTCTACTCCGAGCTCCCTCCGGATGTCTGAGCTCCTCACCCTATCTCTAAGGCTGAGCCCAGCCACCCTGCGGAGGAAACTCATTTCGGCCGCTTGTATCCGCAATCTCATTCTTTCGGTCACTACCCAAAGCTCGTGACCATAGGTGAGGGTTGGAACGTAGATGGACCAGTAAATCGAAAGCTTCGCCTTCCGGCTCAGCTCCCTCTTCACCACAACGGACCGGTACAGCGCCCGCATCACTGCAGACGCTGCACCAATCCGTCTGTCCATCTCCCGCTCCATTTTGCCCTCACTCGTGAACAAGACCCCGAGATACTTGAACTCCTTCGCTTGAGGCAGCAACTCACTCCCAACCCGGAGGGAACACTCCACCGTTTTCCGGCAGAGAACCATGGCCTCAGACTTGGAGGTGCTGACTCTCATCCCGACCGCTTCACACTCGGCTGCAAACCGCCCCAGTGCATGCTGGAGGTCACGGTCTGATGTAGCCAACAGAACCACATCATCTGCAAAGAGCAGAGATGCAATTCTGAGGTCCCCAAACCGGACACTCTCCTCACCTCGGCTGCGCCTTGAGATTCTGTCCATGAAGATCACGAACAGAACCGGTGACAAGGGGCAACCTTGGCGGAGTCCAACACCCACTGAGAACATGCTTGACTTTGTGCCGAGAATACGGTGTGTGAAACAGTGGAGCATTAAAAGTCTGTAAGCTGGAAAAAGATGTCGCGTTGGTTGTTTGTGTGTGTGTGTGTGTGTGTGTGTGTGTGTGTGTGTGTGTGTGTGTGTGTGTGTGTGTGTGTGTAAGGAACGGAGTAGAGAGCTATAGTTCCATCTTTATGAATTATTTAATTTCATTCTGTCATACATATCAGTAATGCAACTACTGTACATCACATTAACACTCTCTCTCCCCTATCCCATATCTCTCTCACCGTCGATGGCCCCGACGCAATGGAGAAAACCTGCTATCAGGTCCTCACACCGCACTGGGTCCGCGTATCTGCCGACAACACACACACACACACACACACACCTTGCTGCGTTCGTTATGACACACGCCGCCTCTACCTTGTGCTCCGTGGATGCAAGGTTCCTGCGTTTTTCTGGTGTTCTGTCAAACACCCACAGTGTGTTGACAATACAAAGACCCTGATGCTGCTGCTGCTGCCGCTGTATCTCAGAAGACGCGCTCTTTCCATGCATTGAGTTCTCCACCAGGTGTACGCCATGCTAGTCAGGAATACTCTTTCACACACTCAACTGGGCCCAAGGTCTGTCTGGTACACTGCTCATCAGAGCGGGTGCAGATCACGTAACGTTGAAAAGTAATGCTTGAAAAAACCTAATTGGAATTTAGAAATGAAAGGTCAAGTGAAATATATTGAAACAGATCTGCACTGGACAAGCTATTCAGAGAAGAATTGGGACTTGATTTAACGATTCATCAAAAAAAAAAATATATAATATATATAATATATTATTATATAATATATTGTTGTTATATCATTGTTCAATGTCATAATGCTGAGCTCTAAGCGGTCTAATTCATAACTTCACGCACTACGGACAACATCTCACCAGCAGTTATTCATAATGAGACTTACAGTACATCTTGACAGACTTGAGATGCTCCTTGATGAACATACATATCAACATGGACTATTGAGTGAGTTCACAATAGTGAACAATACAATGAAAACCCTTTCAATATGTAATATCAGTAGCACAGTATCAGTCCAACAGCAGATGTTTAACTACTAACTCGGAATCAGGGCACTGTGACCACATCATTACCTCATCATATTTGTATTTGTATGTAAGTGTTTCATCGGACACTGGCAACAACAACAACAAGATTCAAGATTCAACAGGATATGCAGTGCAATGAAAAGTGGTGATGCCCAGCGGAATGTCAAAACATTTCATGACCACCGAGGTGAGGGCCACCAGTCGGTAGTCATTCAGGCATGCTGGAGAGGCAGTCTTGGGCACAGGGACAATAGTGGACCACTTGAAGCAGGCTGGGACCACGGACTCAGCCAGGGAGAGGTTGAATATTGTGGTGAACACTGGAGCTAGCTGGTTAGCACAGGTCTTCAGTACTCATCCAGATATGCCGTCAGGACCTGCAGCTTTCCTGGTGTTCACCCTCATCAGAGCCCTCCTCACATTGTGCTCAGTCACAGAGAGAGTGTGCTAGTCCCTAGCAATGGAACTCACTTCAGCTACGGTCCTGCTAGCGGTGTTGTTGGGTAATCCTTGATAGTCCGTAGCCCCTGCTATTGGCGTCTGGGGTCGCACTGCTCCATCTGGGACTACACTCTGTCAGCCAACATCATTTCACCCGATAGACTCAGCATTCACACATCAATCACTTGATTTTTAAAATAGCACAATTGTGGTTAAAAGAGGCAAGGGGTGATGCGGGGGGGTTGGGGGGGGGGCTGAAATGGGAAATGAAAGACCAGCGGAGACATGAGGAGCAGAGACTAAATGGCTCACAGTGGTTCACCTGGGCGTAACTGGCAAAGCGTGGCGGGCCAGCATGAATAATATGAGGCCATTTCTACGCCTATAAGCGATAAACGGACTGTGATGCATACTCAAGTTCCCATTTCATCTGCCACTGCAAACGGTGAGCACCTACACGTGCCTCCACATACACACGCATGCACATGTGCAGACACACACACACACGCATGCACGCACGCACACACACACACACACACACACACACACACACACACACACCTTGCAAGCATGCGCACACACCTCACACCTCTGCATGGGGCATTCCTGAAGATAACTGCGAGCAAAACGCCACTGTGTTATCTTAGTATTTGCACATGTGGTTATTCTAAATTGAATAATACGAGAGCCTCAGCTGCAGACAGAGGAGGATGGGGGCTATTTTCAGATAGACATCTGTGCATACATGTACATCGTTATGCACACATACAGAGACTAAAGGAGCTTCCTGCGTGGCTGGTGGAAATGCCACCCCTGTAGGGAGACTATTGATGCCTCATGTGTGAAGATGAAAGGTGGCACACACAAACACACACACATACACACCGAAGGGGGGGGGGGGGGCAACACGTGTGGTCGTCATGGTCACAGTTTTGGGTCTAATGGCCAGACTGCTGTCAACACGTTTCACTGCACCATGCGGCCCGCTGAATGTGACGCCTGACTGCACCGGGTTATGTGTTGTCTGCATCTCCCCGGGAAAGATAGGAAAAAGACGAACGCGCTTTTTAAGGCATTGACGAGGTTAGGGTCTGACAGCCTTCCCACACACACACGCACACACACACACACATACACACACACACACTGCTTCAGATATTTAAAATAAACTAGCTAGAGCAAGCCAATTCCCAGCAAAGTGCTGCATCATTCATCAGTTTTATGTAGTATGCGCTGCAGGTGAGTGGAAGCCCTCATGGTGGTGTGATTCATCGTTAAAGCGAGACTGGGATATTTCTCAGTGTGTGAAACAGTGGAGCATTAAAAGTCTGTAAGCTTGAAAAATGTCACGTTGCGTGTGTTGTGTGTGTGTGTGTGTGTGTGTGTGTGGTGTGTGGTGTGTGTGTGTGTGTGTGTGTGTGTGTGTGTGTGTGTGTGTGTGTAAGGAACGGAGTAGAGAGCTATAGTTCCATCTTTATGAATTATTTAATTTCATTCTGTCATACATATCAGTAATGCAACTACTGTACATCACATTAACACTCTCTCTCCCCTATCCCATATCTCTCTCTACCCTTTCTCCCACCCCCTCTCTTCCCCTCTCTTCCCCCCCCCCTCGGCCCTGCTTAGCCGGCTGCCACCGCGACCCGAACCCGGATAAGCGGACGCGAATGGATGGATGGATGGATGGATGTTTCACACACTGAGAAATATCCCAGTCTCGCTTTAACGATGAATCACACCACCATGAGGGCTTCCACTCACCTGCAGCGCATACTACATAAAACTGATGAATGATGCAGCACTTTGCTGGGAATTGGCTTGCTCTAGCTAGTTTATTTTAAATATCTGAAGCAGTGTGTGTGTGTGTATGTGTGTGTGTGTGTGCGTGTGTGTGTGGGAAGGCTGTCAGACCCTAACCTCGTCAATGCCTTAAAAAGCGCGTTCGTCTTTTTCCTATCTTTCCCGGGGAGATGCAGACAACACATAACCCGGTGCAGTCAGGCGTCACATTCAGCGGGCCGCATGGTGCAGTGAAACGTGTTGACAGCAGTCTGGCCATTAGACCCAAAACTGTGACCATGACGACCACACGTGTTGCCCCCCCCCCCCCCCCTTCGGTGTGTATGTGTGTGTGTTTGTGTGTGCCACCTTTCATCTTCACACATGAGGCATCAATAGTCTCCCTACAGGGGTGGCATTTCCACCAGCCACGCAGGAAGCTCCTTTAGTCTCTGTATGTGTGCATAACGATGTACATGTATGCACAGATGTCTATCTGAAAATAGCCCCCATCCTCCTCTGTCTGCAGCTGAGGCTCTCGTATTATTCAATTTAGAATAACCACATGTGCAAATACTAAGATAACACAGTGGCGTTTTGCTCGCAGTTATCTTCAGGAATGCCCCATGCAGAGGTGTGAGGTGTGTGCGCATGCTTGCAAGGTGTGTGTGTGTGTGTGTGTGTGTGTGTGTGTGCGTGCGTGCGTGCATGCGTGTGTGTGTGTGTCTGCACATGTGCATGCGTGTGTATGTGGAGGCACGTGTAGGTGCTCACCGTTTGCAGTGGCAGATGAAATGGGAACTTGAGTATGCATCACAGTCCGTTTATCGCTTATAGGCGTAGAAATGGCCTCATATTATTCATGCTGGCCCGCCACGCTTTGCCAGTTACGCCCAGGTGAACCACTGTGAGCCATTTAGTCTCTGCTCCTCATGTCTCCGCTGGTCTTTCATTTCCCATTTCAGCCCCCCCACCCCCCCCGCATCACCCCTTGCCTCTTTTAACCACAATTGTGCTATTTTAAAAATCAAGTGATTGATGTGTGAATGCTGAGTCTATCGGGTGAAATGATGTTGGCTGACAGAGTGTAGTCCCAGATGGAGCAGTGCGATCCCAGACGCCAATAGCAGGGGCTACGGACTATCAAGGATTACCCAACAACACTGCTAGCAGGACCGTAGCTGAAGTGACTTCCAATACTAGGGACGAGCACAATCTCTCTGTGACCCAGAACGATGTGAGGAGGGCTCTGATGAGGGTGGGAAAGCTGCAGGTCCTGACGGCGTATCTGGATGAGTACTGAAGACCTGTGCTAACCAGCTAGCTCCAGTGTTCATCACAATTTCCAACCTCTCCCTGGCTGAGTCCATGGTCCCAGCCTGCTTCAAGTGGTCCACTATTGTCCCTGTGCCCACGACTGCCTCTCCAGCATGCCTGAATGACTACCGACTGGTGGCCCTCACCTCGGTGGTCATGAAATGTTTTGACATTCCGCTGGGCATCACCACTTTTCATTGCACTGCATATCCTGTTGAATCTTGAATCTTGTTGTTGTTGTTGCCAGTGTCCGATGAAACACTTACATACAAATACAAATATGATGAGGTAATGATGTGGTCACAGTGCCCTGATTCCGAGTTAGTAGTTAAACATCTGCTGTTGGACTGATACTGTGCTACTGATATTACATATTGAAAGGGTTTTCATTGTATTGTTCACTATTGTGAACTCACTCAATAGTCCATGTTGATATGTATGTTCATCAAGGAGCATCTCAAGTCTGTCAAGATGTACTGTAAGTCTCATTATGAATAACTGCTGGTGAGATGTTGTCCGTAGTGCGTGAAGTTATGAATTAGACCGCTTAGAGCTCAGCATTATGACATTGAACAATGATATAACAACAATATATTATATAATAATATATTATATATATTATATATTTTTTTTTTTGATGAATCGTTAAATCAAGTCCCAATTCTTCTCTGAATAGCTTGTCCAGTGCAGATCTGTTTCAATATATTTCACTTGACCTTTCATTTCTAAATTCCAATTAGGTTTTTTCAAGCATTACTTTTCAACGTTACGTGATCTGCACCCGCTCTGATGAGCAGTGTACCAGACAGACCTTGGGCCCAGTTGAGTGTGTGAAAGAGTATTCCTGACTAGCATGGCGTACACCTGGTGGAGAACTCAATGCATGGAAAGAGCGCGTCTTCTGACATACAGCGGCAGCAGCAGCAGCATCAGGGTCTTTGTATTGTCAACACACTGTGGGTGTTTGACAGAACACCAGAAAAACGCAGGAACCTTGCATCCACGGAGCACAAGGTAGAGGCGGCGTGTGTCATAACGAACGCAGCAAGGTGTGTGTGTGTGTGTGTGTGTGTTGTCGGCAGATACGCGGACCCAGTGCGGTGTGAGGACCTGATAGCAGTTTTCTCCATTGCGTCGGGGCCATCGACGGTGGGGAGCTCGTCAGCCAGGATCTCCTCCGGGCTGCGGGGGTCGATCAGGATGCCCCTCCTGTCCTTGTCTTTGATCCCGATGCCCGCTGTGATGGCGTTCCACAAAGCATTCTGGGATTTGGAGCCTGGGAAAGACGCAGGAAGTGAGCAAATGCTTTTAATCACAAAGAAAATAATCCCATTTCAAAACATTTCATTTCTTTCCAAGGCTCCATGATTATATAGATATACCTCTGTCTGTATATATAGTATATATATATATATATATATATATATATATATACATACATATATTTATATATGTATATATATATTGATATATGTATATATATATTGTTTTTAATAGTGGTGATCACAATAATAATCTGTAAATACTAGTATTTTAATAACAAGTTTAAAACACTAGTATTTACTTTTATTTGTATTCAATTTCAATTTCAATTCAATTTTATTTGTATAGCCCTGAATCACAACACAGTCTCAAAGGGTATTAAAACAAATACATGTGTGGTGTAATAAAGAAATGCATCACAAACTTGTAAGAGAAAGAGGGTTTTTTACTTTATTATAACATCTCATGACATGACTCCAGTCAACCTAAAGTCTACTCTTCTTTTAACTCGTTGCTCAGGCAGACTAGCTTGTTGATATTTTCAGATGACAGAGCTGACCTCTTCTTCTGCACAATGTGGCCTGCCAGTCTCACATGGTGTTGAATGTGTGACCATGATTCCAGTCAACCTAAAGTCTACTCTTCTTTTAACCAGTTGCTCAGGCAGACTAGCTTGTTGATATTTTCAGATGACAGAGCTGACCTCTTCTTCTGCACAATGTGGCCTGTCAGAGAAGGCAGTCTCTCACATTTGAAGCACTGTTGAAGCAGGTGTAGCTAAGTACCTTTATGCAATATGGACCAGCTTAGCATGTGCCGACCACCACTGTCGTGGACATGCCTCTATGCTGACACTGGGCTCTGAGTGGGAGATCACAGACAAGATCACCACTGTAGGAACAAATAGTGCTCTCAACATGATGGCGGCAGCAAGAATAATACCATACAAGCATATGCCCTGTGTAGCACACATTATACAGAGGGTAATCACAGTGGCTCTCCGTGACAGCAGGTTTGTCGATGCTTTAGCCAAGTGTCGGACAATTGTCAGACATTTCAAACAGTCCAGCAAACACCGCAGAGCTGAAAGTTCAGTAAGCCTCTCTTGGGCAAGAAGAGGAGTCACTTGCCCAGGACGTACCAACGTGAAGGAATTCAACTCTCGAGATGATAAAGCGGGTCCAACACAACAAAGACCCACTGAAGGCAACACTGGCGCAGCAGAAGCACAAGTTAACCATGCTAACCTGAATATGACAGGCTGACAAAATTGGAAATACTGCTGGAGCCATGCAGGTAAGGTGATTTCCCTATCCTCTTCAATTTGAATTCATGACAAATCCAATTAGTATAATATATTATTGTATTTTACAAATCATTTTAGGCCTGTCCCCTAAATGGGTGCTATCTGAATGAAAAGTGTAGTCATTAATTCTGTTGGTCATGTGTGTTTGTAGGTACGTCACTGAGCTCCTGGGTGGTGACAAATATGTGTCCTGCTCTGTGGTGCTGCCTGCACTCTGCCACCTCTTGCATACAATAGAGACCTCAGATGTTGACCCTGCATATGTAGTGTGCTTCAAGGCTGCATTCACTGAAACCTAAACAGACGAAAGGAGAACACAAACATGTCATGGCTTAAGGTGGCAACAGCTCTAGATCCCAGATTCAAGGACCTCAGGTGCCAGCCCAGAGCAGCGAGGGAAGAGGTGTGGCCGAAAGATGACTGAGATGCTTACAGGGAACCTGTACCACAGCCCTCCACAGAGGAAATGGAATCTGAGCCACCAAAGAAGAAGATGGCTCTCCTACTGATGGAGTCAGAGTCTGATGATGAGGCACCGTCCACAGACAAAACTCTAGACAGGTATAGGGCAGAGCAATTTGGGTACAGTCAGATTGCTGAGAGGACTACTCTATATTTGTGAATGGTCTTTCACACTTTGACTTTGAATTTTTACATGGTGATTGTTGCTTTTCTTTATTTTTTTGTATGTATTGTATGTATTCTTTTTGTATGTATTGTGGCAAACGGCAGAGAGGCATAGTAATTGAAGGGAGATATCTTTCAGCCTGCTGGCTCCACCCCCGAGCCTTATAAGGACTTCCTGGCCATAAAGAGGAAAAGCTGTGGCTCCTTAAAAGGAAGAGCAGGCTGCCCAGAAGGGGAGTGTAGGAGAAGGATCTCTCGACTGCAAACCCAGAAGAAGGACTTTAGGTGTAAATATGCTGGACTTTCAAATGGCCTATTGATTCATCTTCCTCCCCACCCCTGTATGATGTAAATAACAATAGATTCTCCAATTTTCTTACATTTCTGTTCTGAGTGTGTTTTTGTTGTTTAACTTGGTGGCATGGAAATCCCATGCCCTTGAGCCTGTAGGCATGCTGAATCCTCGCTGACAGTGGGAAGGTGTGACACAGAGGAGGGGACTACAGATGCCAGGTCCAGAAGGGATGACTACGGGTGGTCTGTCGCTCCACACTGTGGTTTGGAGCTGGGCGGTATGTAAGGGCCTGATACATGCCCCACATGGCTGCAGAGGCATGGTGTGCTACTGCAGCCCGGTACTATCAAGGAAACTCTGCCCCCAACCGGGGCCTCTCATTGCCTCTGCCCAGGCGTGGCCTATTGAGGGCCACTTGAACTAATTAACTAGTTTTAAGCCTGAGAGAACAAAGGTCCAGCAGACTGGCTTGGGGAGAGGACAGTGGAGACTAGGATGGTCCACTGGGCCAGGCTCAGGCTAAGCAGCCTCTGGCCACCCTGTTTATGAGCAATAGATTTTATTTTGGACAGTTATCGGGAGTTGGCAATCATTGCCTTCTGTTCCCCTCCCCTGAATAAATGCTTAAATATGTTATGCTGTAACCCTGGTTCTGTCTGCTTGATTACATTTACATTTAGGGCATTTGGCAGACGCTTTTATCCAAAGCGACTTACAAAGAGTACATTTGTTGAAGGAGAGGCAGCAATATATCACTGTGGTACCTGAAGATAAGAATAGAGCTGTTTTCGAGCATTCCTATTTACGAGACGAATAGAACGAGTTTCATAATTGCCAAGTTGCCTGCATAAGTAGCTGGGCAGGCGTGCTATTCTAAGCATGATACAACATCTGAGAACGAACAACAATGCTAAGTGCCATTAATAAGTGTTAAGACATATAAACACGCAGGTTAGTGCTAGGGGGGGTTATGTAGAGTCCAGGTGAACTCTGAACAGGTGGGTCTTGAGTCTCTTGTTAAGGGAGGGGGGTTATGTAGAGTCCAGGTGAACTCTGAACAGGTGGGTCTTGAGTCTCTTGCGGAAGCTGGCGAGCGACTCGGCTGTCCTGACATGAGCCGGGAGCTCATTCCACCACTGCGGAGCCAGAACCGTGAAGAGTTGGGACTTGGAAGAGCGATGTTTGGCTGTTTTTAGTGAAGGCGGTACCAGTCGTTTGGCAGAAGTTGCCGAGCGAAGTGCTCGGGCTGGGGCGTAGGGTCGGACTAATTTTTGGAGGTAGGTAGGGGCGGTTCCGTTGACAGCCATGAAAGTCAGTACCAGTGTCTTGAATCGAATGCGAGCGATTACCGGGAGCCAGTGGAGGTTGCGGAAGAAGGGGGTTACATGGGAGAATTTAGGTAGGTTGAACACGAGGCGTGCTGCTGCGTTCTGGATGCGTTGTAAGGGCTTGATTGTTGAGGCGGGGAGTCCAGCCAGGAGAGAGTTGCAGTAGTCGAGACGAATGATAACGAGCGCTTGGACCAGGATCTGCGCTGCTTCACGTGTGAGGAAGGGCCGGATCTTGCGGATGTTGTAGAGAGCAATTCTACAAGATCGGGCCACAGAGGTAATGTTGGCGTTGCACGTTCTATGGTTTTGGAGAGGAATGATAGGAGAGACACAGGTCTGTAGTGTTGGACGTCGGTGGTGTCCAGGGTAGGTTTCTTAAGGAGTGGCTTGATTCTGGCGGTTTTGAAGGCAGTCGGAAACAGGCCTGAAGTGATGGAGGTGTTAGTTAGGGTGGTGAGGAAGGGAAGGATGTCGCCCGAGAGGTCTTGGAGAAGAGAGGACGGGATTGGGTCAAGGGGGCAGGTGGTGGCAAGGTTGGATGTCACAAGCCTGTTGACTTCTTCAGAGGAGAGGGGGTTAAAGCAGGTAAGGCTGGTAGGGGTGGGTGAAGGGGGAGTGAGGGAAGAAGCAGGGGTGAAAGAGGAGGTAATGTCCTTCACCTTCTTTGTAAAGTAGGTGACAAAGTCACCTGCTGAGAGGGAGGAGAGAGGAGGAGGGGAGGTAGGGTTGAGGAGGGAGGAGAACATGGAAAAAAGTTTCCTGGGGTTGGAGGCGGAAGAGTTGATCTTTGTAAGATAGAAGGCAGATTTGGCTGCTGACACAGTAGAGGTGAAACATGAGAGGAGGTGGAGGTAGTGAGAGAGATCATCAGCAGAGTCAGATTTTCTCAATTTTCTCTCAGCTGCCCGCAACTCTGTTGAGCCCGCAGAGTTTCGGACAGCCAGGGAGGTGGAGGAAAGGCTCGTGCTGGTCTGGAGATAAGTGGACAGAGTGAGTCGAAGGATGAGGAGAGAGAAGAAGTCAGAGTGGAGGATGCTTCCTCTACTGACAGGAGGGAGAATTGTTGGGGGGGAGGTAGTGAGGAGAGGACAGTTGCAGAGAGAGTAGAGGGAGAGAAAGTTTTCAGGTTCCTACGGGAGGTGATGATGTGAGGCGTAGTAGGTAGGGAGGTGGGAGATTTTAGGGGGAGGGAGAAAGCAACAAAATGGTGATCAGACACAGGGAGGGGGGTAACAGAGAGTGCCGAAGTGGCGCAGGACCTTGTGAAGACAAGGTCAAGTTGGTTCCCGGCTCTGTGGGTGGAAGGAGAAGGAGTGAGCGCCAAACCGAATGTGGCGAAGAAGTTGATGAATTCGGGTGATTGTAACTTCTCTGGCTGGATGTTGAAGTCACCCAGAACGACAAGTGGGGTGCCATCTTCGGGAAAACAACTGAGGAGGGCATCCATCTCGTCGAAGAAGTCGCCAAGAGGACCCGGTGGTCGGTAGATCACGGCAATGTTGAGCTTGAAAGGGCGTGGAAAGGGCGGCAGGGGTGGCTGTATTTTCCGGGGTGATCCAGGTCTCTGTGAGAGACAGGAAGTGGAGAGACTGGAGGGCGGCGTAGGCCAGAATGGTCTCAGTTTTCTTGACCGACGATTGGCAATTCCAGAGTCCCCCTCTGACATCAAGGCCTGTGTAGGTTGAGATCGTAGGGTAGAGGAGATTGGAGGGGTAGCGGCAGCGAGTGGAGGGTCTTCGGTGACACCTGCCGCGGTAGGATGTCCAGACTAATGGACTGTAGGCACATGTCTAGCACAGGAGGAGGGAAGGTGTAGGACTAACCTGTAGCTGTAGGACTCCCTGGACGGACTCCTGCAGAATGACTCCCTTGTCTTTGTTCTGGGAGTCCCACAGAATGACTCCCTTGTCTTTGTTCTGGGAGTCCCACAGAATGACTCCCTTGTCTTCGTTCTGGGTCTTCGTTCGCAGGGCCTGACGCTAAGATACTAGCTCTGTATTAGTAGCTAAGTGCACAAGGGGGGCTCATGCAGGGTTAAGCTCCTCCTTGTCGTTACCTCAATTGACTACAGCTGAATGCCCGAAACTGGGTGATTATCCCTGGGCGTGTCCACCTCTTAATATGCTAATGATCAAGTTTGCAACAACAACTCTGTAATAAGTGAATTTGACCAATATCTCTGCCAACAATACTACAACAAGGTTCCTTTTTACCAACACTACCCTGAAGAGTTTATCGCCGGCCACTAAGGGGCAGCGTCTCATTAGTATTGCCGACCGGCTTAGCTGGACGGCCATTTTGTGGGTTGACATTCGCTCATTCTGCGTCGGTTGGACGTGTTCATTCACTCATTCATGTGAGTCTGTTTATTTCACTATTAAGTGTTTACATAAATATATATCGCTATATAATGCATATATAATGCAAGAAACCAACACTGTTATCCAAGTTACTTTACAATAGATACCTCTACCAACGCTGCTACAAGATTAGTTTCAAGTAAAACCAACACTGCAAGGTTAGTTTACGAGAAATAGTTCTACCAGTCCTGTTACAAGACTAGTTTCAAGTAAAACCAACACTGCAATAGGTTACTTTACAATGTTAGTTTAAGTAAAATACCAACACTGCTACAGGTAGTTTAAGATCAATACCTCTACCAGTCCTGCTACAGGATTAGCTTTTAAGAAAATGGCTCTACCAGTTCATCTACAAGAATAGCTCAGAAATACAACACTGATTCTGTTTCTCCACTTACCAACAGCAGAATACTATGCAGCCTTCTTCTACAACAGATTCCAACTGGTCCACCCACTACACGTGTGTGTGTGTGTGTGTGTGTGTGTGTGTGTGTGTGTGTGTGACTTGATATTACATTGGAGAAACATAACTGTCTAAGGTTTAACAAAAAATGTGTGTATTCAAAATCAGAAAGATTTAATTATGCTACATGAAATGAAAGACTCTAGGCCCAGTAATTATTTGAATTGGTTTGTGGTGGTTGAATGGAGGCTATAAAAGAGTCTGTCAGTGTGTCAGTTGTGATTGAGGCAGCGAAAAGGAATTGATTAAATGGCCTAAATCCACAATAAAACAAATGACAAAATTGCATTAAAAGGAAATGCAGTTTTTCTAATTTAGAAAGCAAGTTGGTGATGGTACTTGCACAAAGCTGTTCATTCTAGAATCACATGTAGGATCTTCACTGAACACATCTATTCTTCTTTATAAGTACAGATTGACACGACCAAGGCTATGGTCTGTTACCCCGGCAACAACCTTCTCTAGCACAACCTTCTTCACTATGCTCATAACACATCTTATTCAGTCATTGTGTCTGTCTCTCAGCTATGTAGGCATGAGTCAGTTAGCGAGAGAGAGATTCAATAGGAAAACAAGGAATGCAGTCTTGCCACTCTCACAAATCCTGTTCCTTTTCTCCACAGTTGCCAATAAGGCTGGTGAGACAAACCGACGACCTCTGGCTCGCTTTGCACGTGAGTTTTTTTCACCGCATGCTGCCCCCAACACACACACACACACACACACACACGCGCACACACACACGCACCACACGCACACGCACATGCACACACACACACACACACACACAGTGACAACACTCACGACTACAGCAACAATATAGAAACAATGATCACCAGAAATGTTCTACATTTTAACCATGAAATATTGTGGGGTGTTATTTAATTACTGGATCAGGATACCAGATAATGTGTTATGTGCCTGTCTATATTATTTTGGCAACCATCAAAAGCAGAAACGAGTCAGTTGTTGCCTGTGCTGGCACCAAGTGGCCAGCAGAGGGCAGCCTAGCCTAGGCATACTGGAGTACTCGAGTTATTGCTTGAGATATCCATATGTGGATGTATTTGCTCTCAAGTCAAAGGATCCTCTCCTTCAACAAATGTACTCTTTGTAAGTCGCTTTGGATAAAAGCGTCTGCCAAATGCCCTAATGTAAATGTAATCAAGCAGACAGAACCAGGGTTTACAGCATAACATATTTAAGCATTTATTCAGGGGAGGGAACAGAAGGCAATGATTGCCAACTCCCGATAACTGTCCAAAATAAAATCTATTGCTCATAAACAGGGTGGCCAGAGGCTGCTTAGCCTGAGCCTGGCCCAGTGGACCATCCTAGTCTCCACTGTCCTCTCCCCAAGCCAGTCTGCTGGACCTTTGTTCTCTCAGGCTTAAAACTAGTTAATTAGTTCAAGTGGCCCTCAATAGGCCACGCCTGGGCAGAGGCAATGAGAGGCCCCGGTTGGGGGCAGAGTTTCCTTGATAGTACCGGGCTGCAGTAGCACACCATGCCTCTGCAGCCATGTGGGGCATGTATCAGGCCCTTACATACCGCCCAGCTCCAAACCACAGTGTGGAGCGACAGACCACCCGTAGTCATCCCTTCTGGACCTGGCATCTGTAGTCCCCTCCTCTGTGTCACACCTTCCCACTGTCAGCGAGGATTCAGCATGCCTACAGGCTCAAGGGCATGGGATTTCCATGCCACCAAGTTAAACAACAAAAACACACTCAGAACAGAAATGTAAGAAAATTGGAGAATCTATTGTTATTTACATCATACAGGGGTGGGGAGGAAGATGAATCAATAGGCCATTTGAAAGTCCAGCATATTTACACCTAAAGTCCTTCTTCTGGGTTTGCAGTCGAGAGATCCTTCTCCTACACTCCCCTTCTGGCAGCCTGCTCTTCCTTTTAAGGAGCCACAGCTTTTCCTCTTTATGGCCAGGAAGTCCTTATAAGGCTCGGGGGTGGAGCCAGCAGGCTGAAAGATATCTCCCTTCAATTACTATGCCTCTCTGCCGTTTGCCACAATACATACAAAAAGAATACATACAATACATACAAAAAATAAAGAAAAGCAACCAATCACCATGTAAAGAAATTCAAAGTCAAAGTGTGAAAGACCATTCACAAATATAGAGTAGTCCTCTCAGCAATCTGACTGTACCCAATCAAGCATTTGTGGCAGGCGATTCCAAACTTTTGAATGATCATCATGTAAACAATAACACTAATTGGCATTCATGTATGAGTGGACAGGATGATGAATGTGAGCAACCAAATTAATATATTTCTAATGTAATCGCAAAATGATGTATCTTAGTGTAAGTGGAGCCAGATTCTCCTAACAGCACAGTTGTCTTTTCCGAAGTCATGAATTCTCCTTTCCATCTTTCCTTGAGCTCACGGGTTAAGGGAAAGTAGTTAGGAAAGGACTTGAATTTGAATGGGGCTTATAACTACCGCCTGTTGTTGGAAAAACACTTTTATTATATGGGTATTCAGTAACGTATTACAATATGTTTTGGTGCCCATGTTGGTTAGCATAAGAACCCAGAGAATAGCCGCTATTCTAAGCTCTATAGTCAGAGATGTCCTGATCAACCCGGTGAGATGTAAGACCCTTCACGTGACTCCCGCATCTCTGGTAATAAATCAGCCAAGTTAATGCCTGGCGTGTGTGCCCTTTCCATCTGCGCTCTTGACATTTGGAGGTGATGAAGGCAGCCACAGGGTGCCCTGGGGTTTAGGGGTGGGGGGACTGAACAGACGTGAGTCCCCACTAAAACAAACATTTCTTCTGACTGAATGGTAAAGGAAATGGGCCGTGCTTGCCTAGATTTTCTATTGACTTCAATGAAAGACACACCACACACACACACACACACACACACACACACACACACACACACACGTGAGATATTGACTTGGGAAGAACCAAATTAGCCTATAATAATTGGAGTTTGCATTTCTGTGGGAACTCCGCCAAGGTTGTCCCTTGTCACCGGTTCTGTTCGTGATCTTCATGGACAGAAGCTCAAGGCGCAGCCGAGGTGAGGAGAGTGTCCGGTTTAGGGACCTCAGAATTGCATCTCTGCTCTTTGCAGATGATGTGGTTCTGTTGGCTACATCAGACCGTGACCTCCAGCATGCACTGGGGCGGTTTGCAGCCGAGTGTGAAGCGGTCGGGATGAGAGTCAGCACCTCCAAGTCTGAGGCCATGGTTCTCTGCCGGAAAACGGTGGAGTGTTCCCTCCGGGTTGGGAGTGAGTTGCTGCCTCAAGCGAAGGAGTTCAAGTATCTCGGGGTCTTGTTCACGAGTGAGGGCAAAATGGAGCGGGAGATGGACAGACGGATTGGTGCAGCGTCTGCAGTAATGCGGGCGCTGTACCGGTCCGTTGTGGTGAAGAGGGAGCTGAGCCGGAAGGCGAAGCTCTCGATTTACAGGTCCATCTACGTTCCAACCCTCACCTATGGTCACGCGCTTTGGGTAGTGACTGAAAGAATGAGATCGCGGATACAAGCGATCTCATTCCAATTCAAATGGATTTTGGTATACGAGTGAATCAATGAATAGACATATACATATATATATACATATACATACGTGTAAGCAGCAAAATCCTGTTTATTTTAGCTACACAGACCAACAGTTTAACATAAAGTGCCATCTCTCCCATTTCTACCATCTAAAATGGTAACAACAAAACAAAAACGGTCAAACGCGATCTCTCGTTCCGTGGTGTTTGGAGTGCAAAAATAAAGTGCGATTAAAATGCGTTAATTATTTTAACGTGTTATTTTTTCCCGGCCCTAATTAGCCTACAATATAATCTGAACACAGAAACAGCTGTATTATTAATTTAATTAATTAGTTCAGTTAAATATATTTTTTTAATAATTAAATAGCCTTTAATGTTACTAAATCCTACCAATTTCTGTCAACACAAACGATTCTCAAAACTAGGATAAGAATAATGAATTGATAATATAATGATAGATAATATGTGTTTGTCCTTCCTAACAACCCTAATCAATGTTTAGCTGCTTGAAATGTTCTTTTGTCCTATTGTAAGTATACGCCAGGGGTCTGTGTGCACTCAATTTGACTCAAGTGAAATCCCATTTATTTATATCTCACTTTACCCCAATCACAGTCGCACAAGGCTTTACGGGCACACGTCCAGACACTACTGTACAACTCTGATCATTCATGTTAATGCAAGGTCTTCCAATTATTCTAACAGAAGGATGGGATTTTTGTATGTATTTTTTTGTATGTATTTCACTAGAGCTCAGAAAAGAAGTATTTTTCTGCATCCACAACACGGAATTCAAACAGAATCCGAGCATAATGACAAATCCAGTCCAAATGAAATGAAATGAAATTAACTGAAAGGAAGTACGTGTGAACAGAAGCCCAGGATGGACTGGTGAAGCGGATGGGTGTGAGTGCTCTGTGAGTGAGAGGTTGAGGTGAGGGGTGATGAGAAGACGTGTGGCTCAAGATACCTGAGGTAGAAGAAGACGAAGAAGAAGAAGAGAGAATGTAGAGGAAGTGAACAAAGACAAATATAAGAGAAGAGAATGAGGAGGGGGGGGAGGGGACACTCCTGGAAGAGGGATATATGTATAATGAGACACATTGTGAGAGTCTGAGCGCTGGTTGGGTGGAGTACAGGGGAGAGGCCACTTCATTAGACATAATCACTCCCCAGACTCACTCGCCCACTAATCTGGTGGCGTCCTGACAACCAACAACACACACACACACACACACACACACACACACACACACACACACACACACACACACACAATCTGGGAACTACATCTAATGCTGTAAACTACTCCCTTGGGCATAACATGGGTCGGAGAGTTCTGTGTGTTTGTGTTTATGTGTCTTGATGAGGTCTCCATAGGGTTCTCTGGTACTGATAACAAGCAAAACACCCTGTGCCAAACACACACACACACACACACACACATATTACTTGGAGGTGGTTATGATGTCACATTCATCAGCCATCTCTTCTGATCCCCATAGCGACAATGCTCAGTCACTAAGCACTTTCATTCTTAGAAAAACACACACACACACACACACACACACACACACAGTTCTTGAAGGGAGTGCCCCCCTAATCAGGGCACACTATACCCTATATATATTTATATATTATATTATTTATATTTAGGGCACCTTTGAAACAGAGGGTCTCGGGGTCCCCTACCAAGAAAATGTGTTGTTACAAGTTTTCCTGCAATCTGGTATAACAATCGACTGATGAACAGATGATGGGAACAAAACAAAGAATGGGTTTAGGGTCCTTTAACAAATTAACTCATAGGTCATGAACACTCATCAGTTCACACACTCCATAATCCATGTCCACGAGTCAAACTAAATGATAATCCATCTTCAAAAAGAGGAAATGTCTCAAAAGCAATACATTGCTAAAAACACAACTATCCAGAGGTTACTCTAGCAGTCTGGTGTCCTTCATATGAAAAACCTTGTAGATAAAAAACAATATAAAGCATATGATTCCTTAATTACCCTCAAAAACCAAAACTTCACCCACTTTTCTTCCAAACATGTTGGCCCCATTAAGCCCCTCCCCAAACATGTCCCTTCTCCTTTTAAAACCTCCCCAACTTGCTGGTTTCATTCCATAAAGCACATGTGTCAAACTCAAGGCCCGCGTGCCAAATCCAGCCCAGCACATCATTTTATGTGGCCTGCGAGAGCTTGCAAAGATTACAATTTGCTTATCATACAAATCAGGCTGGGCATCGGGAGCACCGGGAGGTTTCCCAGTGGCCTGGCCGTCTATATGGCCCGCAAGTTGCAGATAGTTGCAGAACTAGAGGCGGGCCAGGCCAGTGCTTAGTTGTGGTGGCGCAATATTTGAGCAGGTGGGGGACAAAAATCACCAAAATGCAGGAAATTACCAACATTTTATTGGTGGACCATTGGCGTCGTTTGGCCTGGGTGTCTGAGAGCCCTGTAAGTTTTATGAATAGTGAAAATAATATATATATTTTTTAATTAAATAACAAAACAAGATTTGGATCCTCTGTGTGTCATTCTAGCAGCAGAATACTTCACAATTCACACAACTTGGCACGCTCGTATTTTGTGTGAGTGCGCAAGAGAGAGAGAAACAGAGAGAGAGCACCACTTACATGGCTCGTTTTCAACAAGTTCACACATACTGGTACCTAAACTATAATGTCCGTCCCTTCCTGCCTGAATCTCATCTGCATCAGATTCAGACATGGAGAGAAGAGTTACCCGGTCAACCAAACAGTGAGGTAGTGCTGTGGGAAGGATGTTTTAAGCGTAAGCATTGCAATATAGGGGGCATTTGGTGTGTGGTGTGTGTGTGTGTGTGTGTGTGTGTGTGTGTGTGTGTGTATGTGTGTGTGTGTGTGTGTGCGTGTGTGCGTGTGTGCGTGTGTGTGTGTGTGTGTGTACATGTTTAATGCAGTTGTGAAGTAATCTGCATCTACTCAATATTTATTCGTAACAATTACTAATATTTTGAACATTACATGTCATCATTTCAGAATCCCCCTGGGACTGGGGTGCCTGACTGGGACTATATTTCCCAGCCTGAATGATGTTCCCAGTCTGGCTCTAAAATTTTACAATATTTGTACACTTGAATCTCTGCTTGCAATTATTTATCCTAGACTTCTGCATTCAGAGCATTATTAATTACGTTATTACTAAAACCAATAATATCGAATGCAGAGGCAATTAAGTAACATGATAAAGATATATTTATATAGTCTTACAGTTACAATCGGCCCTTTGAGGGCAACCATCATGCTGATGGCCCGGGATGAGATTTAGTTTGACACTCCTGCTGGAAGGGACAGCAGTCTCCAGGGTACCAGTATGACACTGGTGAATTAAAACTGTATTTACGTATGTTATTGTAGTGCATTTGAATCACAAACAAATCAGCCAACAACTGCTTATGAACCTCAAATAAAACCAGAGGTCAAAGTTAAATAGCCCTTTAATACAACATCAATAACATAGTCAATACTATAACAATACTGTGATTACAGTAGTTCAAAGTTGTAGTTGCTGTTGTGTGTGTAGTGTGTTGTGTACAGGGGGCCATGATGATGCATCGCTAACGTTAGTATGTTAGCATATTTATTATATCACTGACTAATCTGGTGGTCCCGTACATTAATTCTTTTTGGGAAATGTTGCACATGTAGTGGCATCTCCTTTCTTATTCTCTTCTCTCTCTCCCTGCTCTACCCTTCCTCTCTTTCTACGTCCATCTTCAAGTGGCGGTTATGCTTGACAGTTAGTGTTATCAAACTATCGCCCACTAGCCTGGCTTACTTCTAACTTCACTAGCCTGGCTCACTTCTAACTTCACTAGCCTGGCTTCACTTCTAACTTCACTAGCCTGGCTCACTTCTAACTTCACTAGCCTGGCTTACTTCTAACTTCACTAGCCTGGCTTACTTCTAACTTCACTAGCCTGGCTCACTTCTAACTTCACTAGCCTGGCTCACTTCTAACTTCACTAGCCTGGCTTACTTCTAACTTCACTAGCCTGGCTCACTTCTAACTTCACTAGCCTGGCTTACTTCTAACTTCACTAGCCTGGCTTACTTCTAACTTCACTAGCCTGGCTCACTTCTAACTTCACTAGCCTGGCTCACTTCTAACTTCACTAGCCTGGCTTACTTCTAACTTCACTAGCCTGGCTCACTTCTAACTTCACTAGCCTGGCTTACTTCTAACTTCACTAGCCTGGCTCACTTCTAACTTCACTAGCCTGGCTTACTTCTAACTTCACTAGCCTGGCTCACTTCTAACTTCACTAGCCTGGCTCACTTCTAACTTCACTAGCCTGGCTTACTTCTAACTTCACTAGCCTGGCTCACTTCTAACTTCACTAGCCTGGCTTACTTCTAACTTCACTAGCCTGGCTCACTTCTAACTTCACTAGCCTGGCTTACTTCTAACTTCACTAGCCTGGCTCACTTCTAACTTCACTAGCCTGGCTCACTTCTAACTTCACTAGCCTGGCTTACTTCTAACTTCACTAGCCTGGCTTACTTCTAACTTCACTAGCCTGGCTTACTTCTAACTTCACTAGCCTGGCTCACTTCTAACTTCACTAGCCTGGCTTACTTCTAACTTCACTAGCCTGGCTTACTTCTAACTTCACTAGCCTGGCTTACTTCTAACTTCACTAGCCTGGCTCACTTCTAACTTCACTAGCCTGGCTTACTTCTAACTTCACTAGCCTGGCTTACTTCTAACTTCACTAGCCTGGCTTACTTCTAACTTCACTAGCCTGGCTTACTTCTAACTTCACTAGCCTGGCTCACTTCTAACTTCACTAGCCTGGCTCACTTTTAACTTCACTAGCCTGACTGATGGCAATTGTTTATCTGCTGCCTGTGGGTCATATAGCAGGCCAGGCCAACAGGACAACTCCTAGCACACAATGGCCAGTACGGGCCTGGGCATAATTAATAAATGCAGCATCACCAACCTTCTATTTTATGTTGGATTTGATGGTAAGGTTTAAGCAAAGGTCCTGAGTGCTCTTGAGGGCATACAGGTTGTAAGCAAGTCAGTAAGGCTGGTCCCACTCCCAGGCTAGGACTTGAGAGTAGAAGGACAAGTACATTCTAAACTATACAGGGAACCAGTACAGAGCAGTCCAGACTCCACTTAGGTTTTGTCAGAAGCTGAGCAGCAGACATTTTAATTAATTGAAGCCTCTCTATAGACTTCTTGGGGAGGTCAGTAGGGAGTGCCTTGCAGGAGTCAAGTCTACTACTTTTGGACGGTATGGTTTCCGCCTCACGTTGCTCTATTAAGTAGGCTGGCTATTGGTATTAGCATTAGTCCCTCTGCTTGTGTGTGGCTTTCTCCGATGGCAGTATGTGGTGCGCTCTTGTTCGGGTTGTTTATTCTGTGAAGTACAAGTCTTGGAAATGTTACCAATGTTACAGTCATCTGAACTTAATCTTACTTCCCCATATTTAGCTGGCTGTTGCTGTGCTGGGTGTGGATGTGTAGGGTTCAGTCTGGATGTCTATAATAGTTGATATATTTTGTATAATAGTTGGCAACAGCTCCTACATCCTCCTTCGAGGCATCACCTCATTAAGCCACTTTGCCAATACTGACCGAATAGAAGCAGTGAATCTTTCCATTTCAGAAAAGAACCAGGCAGGTGGTTTCTCTGCTCGTTTTCTAGTTTGAGCAGGTGGGGGACAAAAATCACCAAAATGCAGGAAATTACCAACATTTTATTGGTGGACCATTGGCGTCGTTTGGCCTGGGTGTCTGAGAGCCCTGTAAGTTTTATGAATAGTGAAAATAATATATATATTTTTTAATTAAATAACAAAACAAGATTTGGATCCTCTGTGTGTCATTCTAGCAGCAGAATACTTCACAATTCACACAACTTGGCACGCTCGTATTTTGTGTGAGTGCGCAAGAGAGAGAGAAACAGAGAGAGAGCACCACTTACATGGCTCGTTTTCAACAAGTTCACACATACTGGTACCTAAACTATAATGTCCGTCCCTTCCTGCCTGAATCTCATCTGCATCAGATTCAGACATGGAGAGAAGAGTTACCCGGTCAACCAAACAGTGAGGTAGTGCTGTGGGAAGGATGTTTTAAGCGTAAGCATTGCAATATAGGGGGCATTTGGTGTGTGTGTGTGTGTGTGTGTGTGTGTGTGTGTGTGTGTGTGTGTGTGTGTGTGTGTGTGTGTGTGTGCGTGTGTGCGTGTGTGCGTGTGTGTGTGTGTGTGTGTACATGTTTAATGCAGTTGTGAAGTAATCTGCATCTACTCAATATTTATTCGTAACAATTACTAATATTTTGAACATTACATGTCATCATTTCAGAATCCCCCTGGGACTGGGGTGCCTGACTGGGACTATATTTCCCAGCCTGAATGATGTTCCCAGTCTGGCTCTAAAATTTTACAATATTTGTACACTTGAATCTCTGCTTGCAATTATTTATCCTAGACTTCTGCATTCAGAGCATTATTAATTACGTTATTACTAAAACCAATAATAATCGAATGCAGAGGCAATTAAGTAACATGATAAAGATATATTTATATAGTCTTACAGTTACAATCGGCCCTTTGAGGGCAACCATCATGCTGATGGCCCGGGATGAGATTTAGTTTGACACTCCTGCTGGAAGGGACAGCAGTCTCCAGGGTACCAGTATGACACTGGTGAATTAAAACTGTATTTACGTATGTTATTGTAGTGCATTTGAATCACAAACAAATCAGCCAACAACTGCTTATGAACCTCAAATAAAACCAAAGGTCAAAAGTTAAAATAGCCCTTTAATACAAACATCAAATAACATAGTCAATACTATAACAATACTGTGATTACAGTAGTTCAAAGTTGTAGTTGCTGTTGTGTGTGTAGTGTGTTGTGTACAGGGGGCCATGATGATGCATCGCTAACGTTAGGTATGTTAGCATATTTATTCATATCACTGACTAATCTGGTGGTCCCGTACATTAATTCTTTTTGGGAAATGTTGCCACATGTAGTGGCATCTCCTTTCTTATTCTCTCTCTCTCTCCCTGCTCTACCCTTCCTCTTCTTTCTACCGTCCATCTTCAAGTGGCGGTTATGCTTGACAGTTAGTGTTATCAAACTATCGCCCACTAGCCTGGCTTACTTCTAACTTCACTAGCCTGGCTCACTTCTAACTTCACTAGCCTGGCTCACTTCTAACTTCACTAGCCTGGCTCACTTCTAACTTCACTAGCCTGGCTTACTTCTAACTTCACTAGCCTGGCTTACTTCTAACTTCACTAGCCTGGCTCACTTCTAACTTCACTAGCCTGGCTCACTTCTAACTTCACTAGCCTGGCTTACTTCTAACTTCACTAGCCTGGCTCACTTCTAACTTCACTAGCCTGGCTTACTTCTAACTTCACTAGCCTGGCTTACTTCTAACTTCACTAGCCTGGCTCACTTCTAACTTCACTAGCCTGGCTCACTTCTAACTTCACTAGCCTGGCTTACTTCTAACTTCACTAGCCTGGCTCACTTCTAACTTCACTAGCCTGGCTTACTTCTAACTTCACTAGCCTGGCTCACTTCTAACTTCACTAGCCTGGCTTACTTCTACTTCACTAGCCTGGCTCACTTCTAACTTCACTAGCCTGGCTCACTTCTAACTTCACTAGCCTGGCTTACTTCTAACTTCACTAGCCTGGCTCACTTCTAACTTCACTAGCCTGGCTTACTTCTAACTTCACTAGCCTGGCTCACTTCTAACTTCACTAGCCTGGCTTACTTCTAACTTCACTAGCCTGGCTCACTTCTAACTTCACTAGCCTGGCTCACTTCTAACTTCACTAGCCTGGCTTACTTCTAACTTCACTAGCCTGGGCTTACTTCTAACTTCACTAGCCTGGCTTACTTCTAACTTCACTAGCCTGGCTCACTTCTAACTTCACTAGCCTGGCTTACTTCTAACTTCACTAGCCTGGCTTACTTCTAACTTCACTAGCCTGGCTCACTTCTAACTTCACTAGCCTGGCTCACTTCTAACTTCACTAGCCTGGCTTACTTCTAACTTCACTAGCCTGGCTTACTTCTAACTTCACTAGCCTGGCTTACTTCTAACTTCACTAGCCTGGCTTACTTCTAACTTCACTAGCCTGGCTCACTTCTAACTTCACTAGCCTGGCTCACTTTTAACTTCACTAGCCTGACTGATGGCAATTGTTTATCTGCTGCCTGTGGGTCATATAGCAGGCCAGGCCAACAGGACAACTCCTAGCACACAATGGCCAGTACGGGCCTGGGCATAATTAATAAATGCAGCATCACCAACCTTCTATTTTATGTTGGATTTGATGGTAAGGTTTAAGCAAAGGTCCTGAGTGCTCTTGAGGGCATACAGGTTGTAAGCAAGTCAGTAAGGCTGGTCCCACTCCCAGGCTAGGACTTGAGAGTAGAAGGACAAGTACATTCTAAACTATACAGGGAACCAGTACAGAGCAGTCCAGACTCCACTTAGGTTTTGTCAGAAGCTGAGCAGCAGACATTTTAATTAATTGAAGTCTCTCTATAGACTTCTTGGGGAGGTCAGTAGGGAGTGCCTTGCAGGAGTCAAGTCTACTTGAAATAAAAGCATGGGTCAGTTTTTCAGCATACCGCTGAATTAACAACGGCCAACCTCAACTTATAAAAAAAACAGTCAGAAATCTGACATTCAACAGTTGAATTTTGGACGGTATGGTTTCCGCCTCACGTTGCTCTATTAAGTAGGCTGGCTATTGGTATTAGCATTAGTCCCTCTGCTTGTGTGTGGCTTTCTCCGATGGCAGTATGTGGTGCGCTCTTGTTCGGGTTGTTTATTCTGTGAAGTACAAGTCTTGGAAATGTTACCAATGTTACAGTCATCTGAACTTAATCTTACTTCCCCATATTTAGCTGGCTGTTGCTGTGCTGGGTGTGGATGTGTAGGGTTCAGTCTGGATGTCTATAATAGTTGATATATTTTGTATAATAGTTGGCAACAGCTCCTACATCCTCCTTCGAGGCATCACCTCATTAAGCCACTTTGCCAATACTGACCGAATAGAAGCAGTGAATCTTTCCATTTCAGAAAAGAACCAGGCAGGTGGTTTCTCTGCTCGTTTTCTAGTTTTCTTTAGTTTTTTTAATAGATATATGGTTATAAACTATAATTTACAACATGGTACATTGCTCCTTTAGAATCGATCTTGAATCCACCTGCAGCTCAAATTAAATACTTAAATACTAACAACGGATTAATGCTTAAAATATAAATTACGTATTTAAAATTAAACACTATCTAACTTTCTTTTTTTTATTATGGTTAAAGCAGGAAAACCAGTAAATCAGTCTTCATTGGTCTATGAATGAATGTGTGTGATTCTTACAGTATCTGTTGTCCACAGCTGCTTTATATGCTTCTCCTTCGGTTCATTAAATCCCTGCAGCATCTGAAGGCAGCAGGAGATATGTTGATAAATATGCAGCCTCTTAGAGAAGTGCCGCGCCAGAATTGTACCATTTCTATTACCTTTACACATACTGTATGTCAAGTTGATGTAAGCCAACGCACACTACAGAACATGCAGAGGAAAATGCTTACATCTCTCTCTCCCTCACTTTAATATCACCATTTTAATGTCTTATTTTCTTTCAGATTAATCAAGAAAAAAAACTAAGAAAGAAATGCTTTCCTGAACAAAGAACGAAAGAATAAGGTTTGTGTTGATGAGGGAGTAAACAAGAGCCGGTGGCAAAAAAATCAACTGGCTTCCATTTCAGGTGTGGACTGCATGCAGCGCAGCTCAAACATCATAAACACATGAGCAAAGAACACCATCTGTTCACCAACACACTGTCTCATGTAAGTACATGGGAGCTTACACACACACACACACACACACACACACACACACATATGCGCACACACGCGCGCGCGCACACACAAACTCACGCAGACACACACACACGCACACACACACACATGCGCACACACAAACACACATGCACGAACACACACATGCGCACACACGCACGCACAGACACGCGCGCACGCACACACAAACACACGCAGACACACACGCTCGCACGCATGCACACACGCACACATTATATACTACCCCAAAATGTGACAAAAAGGACATATTTAGAAAAAAGATGTGGTTTATGGCACATTTTGTCAATATTGTAGCCACGATGAAGCCATATGAAACCAACCATAATAGTTACACTTCCATGAATGAACATATACATATATATTGCACAAACTTTTGACATGACAGTCTTACCGATGGTGAAGCTGAATCCATCGATGCTGAACGTGGCACTCCGGCACTTTTTGAAGCCTTGCTTCTTAATCGCAGGTTCCGTCATTGTATGCCTCCTTTGTCCACTTAATTCCAAGTCACTGCAGTCTCTCTCTCCCTCTCCCTCTCTCCCTCTCTCTCTCACTGGAGAGAATTGTGAGGCAGTTTGCTTTGGGGGAGGATAAAGTCCCCCCCCCACACACACACACACACCCACCTCCCTGCCAACCACTGTCCCACCTTCTTTCCTCTGGACGTCCCGGTGTTGGGTGCTCTGAGTGGATTGTGTGTGTGTGTGTGTGTGTGTGTGTGTGGCGTAGGTAGTGTTCAACTGGAACACGGCCCTGCCTCCTCCTCCCTCCCCGGCGCCTCCTCCACCCTCCCAGGCGCCTCCTCCACCCAGAGGAGCGTCTCTCAAGGTTTACCAAAAAAAATAACAAATATCAGTAATTCAGCTCGCCGCTCTATTTTCCTGCCCACCGCCACCTGGCTCTTCAATCACAACTCTACGGTGCCTCGGCAGAAATCCACCATGTGAATAAGGCAGGGTAGTAACCTGTGGCACGCTCTCTCTCTCTCTCTCTCTCTGTCTCTCTCTACCACACTTTGTGCTGACTGCTGTGTGGCCCCTCCCTTATAGCACAGTTAAAGGCATTTGATTAGTCTCCATCTCAGCCCCACCCTCCCTCCGTGTCTCCCTCCTCTCCAGTCTCCCCCCTCCCTCCCTCGCACACACACTCTGCTGTCTCTACTCATCCTTCTCCATCTTCCCCCTCACGCCTTTGGTTCCTATACCAACCCTCTCTCTACCCGCCACCCCCATCCTTCTCTCTCTTTCGCTCGCTCACTCACGTCACTGTCTAGCGACCCTCTCTTTCCCACTTCCCAACTCACTCCTGCTCTCTGTGAGTTGTTATGAGATGTGCTGTCAATATTTTATATAAACGTTTATATATTTTTATATAGTTTATATAGTTTATATAGTTATATATTTTCTCTGCAATTTTGTGGTGCAAAAGGCGTGCCTTGTGTCCCCCCCCCATGCGCGCTCCCTAGAGGCTGCTATGTCGCCCTAATGCCCAGAACCGGCTGTGATGATCAATTATCACACTGAGTGTACTTATTTGTGTCACTAAACACGCAATGCACGCACACACACACATGCAAGTACTCTGGCACACTCTCTACATACACACACACACACTCACGCACCTACACACACACAGGGGCGCACTAGCTGGGGGAAAGGTGGACCTGACTACCCAGGGCCCCAGCAGGGAGAGGGGCCCTTGAAAATCCTGGAATTAAAGTTTTGTTTTGTTTGTAATGTTCTTTATTTCGAATGAATTAGTGTCATAACTTATTTAAGTTTGTTGATTACATGTTACATCAATTGAGAGAATGAACTTTTGTGCCACAGTTCTCCCAAAATATTGGAAGATCTGTGAGACCCCTCTTTGGCGCAAAATGGTTTAGTCCGCCCACAGACTCTCCAAAGGCGCGCAGTTACGAGAAGCAAGGAGAAACGTGATCGCTGATGTCCTACCGGCTACCGCCACCATGTCATTCCCTAAAGTTAAATCGGGGTATCAAAAAAGAAAAGAGAAAGAGCAAAGAGAAGAAAATGTTAGGAACACATTACACATTTTTTTTGTTGCAATGGATAATATTATCAGTGCCTTGAGTGCAAGGTTCCAGACCACAGCAGCCATATGTGAAACATTTGCACCTATTCTGAAGCTGACAGATATGACTGAAGAGCAGATAAAAACAACATGCCGGGCATTGACACGAATGTATCACACAGATCTCACAGTAGAATTTGAAAATGAAATGCTGCACCTACACGCAATATATATATAGTGCCACATTTCCAAAGAATCTGTCCCCTCTTGAGCTCCTTAATGCCATCTGGAAAATGCAGCTACAGAGCATTTTTGGGGAAATTTGTATTGCTTTGCGAATTTTCTGCACACTTCCTGTCACAGTTGCTGGGGGTGAACGGGCTTTCAGCAAGTTGAAACTGGTTTAAGAACTACCTCAGATCAACAATGTCCCAGGATAGACTTAATAGCCTTGCCATTTTGTCAATTGAGAGCCAAGTAGCCAAAGAATTGGACTTTAGAGACATTATCAGTGATTTTGCAAACAAAAAGAGCCGCCAGTGGGCATTTACTGGGACATAATTTACGTCCCAACATCACGTGACTTTTTCTTCCCACTGTTTTTCCCCCTTTTATTTTGTGTATTTGTGTACAGTTGTTGGCTCCTATTTGTTGTATATAAATGTTCTAAATAAATGTTCTATATCAAAATATGCATGAGAGTCAGAATATGTCGATACAACAGCACGAGTTGGGCGCAGTAATTTTGCGTTGCCACGAAGGGGCGCCCTTGTGTCCCCCCCAGTGTCGTGCACCCTAGGAGGCTGCCTGTCGCCTATGCCAAGAACCGGCTGTGGGTGCTTCAATGCAGTTTACTACATCAATCTGTGTCTTTGTCATTAGAGGAGGCCAAACAGAGCCACTCAGGTGGCGTGTAACAGGGCTCAACTGCCACACCTTGAAATGATAAGGTTTAAAAACAGAGGTTGGTTTTTCAGACCAATGTTCTCTGGTCACCTTTCGAGAG
Organism: Coryphaenoides rupestris; assembly: GCA_002895965.2. Taxonomy (NCBI): domain Eukaryota; kingdom Metazoa; phylum Chordata; class Actinopteri; order Gadiformes; family Macrouridae; genus Coryphaenoides; species Coryphaenoides rupestris. The sequence goes on along the minus strand of PIJE02000236.1, from coordinate 103,693 downwards.
GTTAGTATTGTTAGTACTGCAGTATTTTTAAAACACTGTTCATTGTTGTTACAAAGACAATGTACAGCCAAACATGATTTCAGTATTTTTAAGAAGCACTTGGCCAGTAGGGACCATTCCAAAAAGGCAGGATGAACTTTTTAGAAAAATTGATGCCTATCTCTCAACACACGTGTGCTTCAGGGAGTCTTTTCTTCTGCTTAATAAGTGATCAAGCCTTGGTTGACATTTTGCAATTTAGTTTTTTCCCCCCTTAATCCCCAGCGGTGTTTATTCACACCTCTGTCAAATGGAGAGTGCTTGGATGGCGCAAAAAAAGACATAATGAGCCATGGAAAGACAGGGCAGGCTATAGCCATGTCAACTAGCAGAGCCCGCGTGATACGTTTATATAAGCTGCTGCGAAGATATACCATATTCAATGATTCAGTGATATTCCACAGAGGAGCCTCCCAATTGGAGCATTAAGAGCATTAAGGGCTTTCCTTGTTGGATGGGTCCAGGTTCCTTTTGCGTCATGCCGAGGGACACAATCTGAACTTGGCACAGGCCAGCTGTTCACGGAGCCAAGCTGGCGTCAACAGTACAGACTGATGGTGACAGGATTATGGTTTGTGTGTGGGGGGGGAGGTTTTCCAAAAACACTAGACTATAGACTAGAATACAAGACTCCCTTTAAAAACCCCATTGAAGAACATTTCAACAGAATAAAAAAGTTATTAGTTGTTATATTCATTGTTTACTGACAACATTGTCAACATTAGTGTGCTATATGTCACAGTGCACGTCACCACCACCCCAATTTTCCAGGCAAACGCAAGAGGTGAGTTTTCTTTGCAACATGCAGCAAAGTGAAAGAACCCCTTTGCCGGTATGTTTGTGATGAGGTGGAAGGGATGTGCACAGCAAGATGCCCACCAAAACCATTTCCACATGCAGAGACATATTCAGCACCTTGGACAATCTGTGTGTGTGTTTGTGTGAGTGTGTGTATAAGTGATACAAGTGTATTTGCGGCAACTCTTTTCTGGTGAAACAGGGCAACCAGGGAATAGCAATGTTGTGATATTTTTTGTTCAGATGGATGATCAATTATGTAAGTGTAATGTATATGTGTGTGCACAAACACGCATGCACGCACACACACACATGCAAGTACTCTGGCACACTCTCTACATACACACACACGCTCATGCACCTACACACACACACAAACACATACACACAATAGGACAGCCAGAGGTGTATAAATGTGGTCTTTGGTGTTCTGAACAGAACAGGACAGATGAGAAGAGCAGCAGTGTTTTCCATGAACATAATTGTTAGTCATGGGTTTTTTATTTGTCTTATTCATCTATAACATACATACTGCGCCCCCTGAACTGTCAGGCACAAGTTGACAACATGATTGAAAACACTGCTGCTCTTCTCATCTGTCCTGCACTGCACTTGTGTGTGAGAGTGGGGGGTGATGGGTACTGCTTGATGCTTAATGACGCATCACTCACCCAAAATCTGTGATGTAAACAGCTGGATTGGATCGGTTTGAGGGACATTAGCTTCACAATGAAAAGGTCCAAGCCTTCAGGTGCGCAAGCAAGGGCGAAGATGGAGAAAAGAGGAGGACAAGAATGCCACAAATAAAGGTATGTCATCTTATATTATATTACCATTAAAAAATGTTTTGCATGTAGACGTTTTAATTTGTAGTAGCTATAAGGAGCAATACAGCTAGTAATGCTAGACAATAATGCTACAGTAGTTGGTAGACTCAAGTACATACTGAAGGATATGAATCTGAATGACCTTCAATTTCAATGACAGGTATACTGTTGTGGGGCGCTCCTCTCCGAGCCACGTCACCGCAGGCGAGTCGGGATCCCAGCCCGACCGCTGACGGAAACACCCGAGCGAGTGAGACGCGCTCGGGCGTAACAAGGCGCAGCCTCACCAAGGTGCAGAGAATCACAATTAAGCCCGTCAGGAAGATACCACGTTGCTAGAACGTACTACCCCCTTGGCTCTGGTTCCCCGTCCTGGTTCCCGCGTAGTCTTCGTCTCCTTGTCACCCCGTCGATCCTGTGTTCTCCACGCTCCTCGCTCCCGTGTCTCCCTTGTCCCTCTACGAACCCTTACTCTCCTCGGACCCGCTCCACGCCCCTGTCCCTGGACTCCCTTCTCCCCGCAGACCGATCCCCGACAGACACCCTGACTACCGTGACCACCAGACTACCCCGACTCTCCCTCAACCCTGTTAAGTATTTTGTTTTGATAGCTTAGTATTAGATTTATTTTTATTTTATAGTGCTATATATATATATATAAGATTTTTATTGTATAATCATTGTCCTTGGGTATATATTATATATCTCACTCCTAGCTACGTTCCCTGAGAATATAATAAAAACCCCGTGGAACTTTATACTGGTGTCTGAGTGTCTTCTCCGTTCGGGTTTGTCACACTGGCTTGTGTTTTTTCGGGTACGGACTATAACACATACTGTACATGGCCTCAGGTTAGGTGCGTTGTATGTGCATTGACAATGCAATTCAGGAGATGGAAATTGGCACCAGCCACCAACCAAACGCTGGTAAAATGAAAGTGACTGGTAGAATTCAGACACAAAACAATGATTTACTATTGAGTGGCTGATGTACATTGATATGTCGGTGGCTAACTATAGTTGTTTGTCCTACTCAACAGTTACATGTTTGTGCTTGTAATGAGCTAATATCTACTCTATAATTGTCCAGATGCACTAAGGAAATATTTGCATAACCGCCAAGCTGCTGGAGAAGGGACACATGATCTTCCACTTTCGGAAGCATGCAAGTTCAGTCAATTATTTGTGGTATGTGTAATTGATAATTGTAATAAGTCATTATTCTTATTGTTGTTGAATGTGAGTTACACTTTTTACAAATTAAATGCAGAATCATCAAGCACCAGCACTCCAGCTACCTCCAGTGACACACAGCCTGCAGGAGTGAGTTCTGTTAATTGTATGTTACAGCTGCCCTTATGTTACAAATGTCAATATGGTCAAATCCAGACACATACATGTAGTCAATATCAGACTGCACAATCTATATTTATTCAAGTTGTCAACAAGACACATGAAAGCTAGAATAACTTATTCCAATAAACAATTTAATTGATGGGAATTTAATTGAAGAGTCCTGGTCAACCATGACTGATGATTTATGCTTTTGATGTGTTTATTCCCTGATGAGATGAAATACATGAGCCAGATCCTTACCTTGCCTAGGGTACCAAAATGGCTAGAGCCCCTGGAAGATAAGATGGAACTTTATTAATCCCGAAGGAAATTCTTGTGCCAGGTTGCACAGCAATACAATAAAACGCTAAAATAAAATGACAGATTTAGAAATGTACAGTCCTTCCTTCCTTCGCATTTAGAGAATTCGACCAGCTCTTATCGTGGCTGCCACCTAAATACATCCGGGTCATTCATTCAGTTAGAAACCTTCCTAAACAAAAGATTTTACGGCTGCAGGTTTCACTTAGAAAACATGCAGCAAGCCACACTAAGGCACACTCTTAATGCAAGTGCATTTTGGGTCACTGGGACACCACACCAGTGGTCTCCTTTGGCCGTTAGTGTCACAACCACAGCGCTCTGTTTCTGTCTCTGTATTTGTGTTTTCCTGCTGTCTTTAGATATCATTCCCTAACTTTCCACCTCAGACTTAGAATAGAATCAAACCACTTAATTCCCCGCACCTGCCTCCCCACCTGAATCTCAGACAAATCTTCATCCCGTTATATCACTCCACTTCCTTTGTTCCCTTCTCAGTTCATTGTCTATGGTGTGTTGTTTTCTTGTGTATGTCTTTATTCCCGAGTTCTGTCCCCAAGTTACAAGCCTGTAAGTTTTGTTCTTTTATGATTTCTTATCTTTTTTGCAATCAGCTATGTTTCCATCTGCATTTGGGTCCTATGCTTTGTGTACCTGCTACTCTCCCTGCACTCACAGATGTCATGTATTTAGGGCCGGTGTTCTCCAGAGCCCATAGCGTGTCAACAGGTGAGTCCCTCCAGAAGGCTAGGAGGACCCAGGGGTTGAACATGAGGTGGTCCTTTGGGAGCCTCAGATGTTCCTTGCAGCATTCGGTCAAGAGTGTACACTGTGCTCTAAAAGAGATGTGATGTGATAAACAAGGATCTAAGGCAGCATTTATAAGATAGATAAGCCCAGTGTGAAACAAGTTGGAAAGCTAATGTTGGCGTTGTGTATAAGGTAACCAGACATTCCCGATTTTGGTGGCCTGTCCCTGGCTGGACCTGTCCCCAAAAATGTCCCCGATTTTAACCGTTAATTAAAAACAGACCAGAAAGTCTAGAAAGACTGGGCAGCCTTAATACTGTATGTGGCAGCAGAGCAGACAACCAGAATCTTGCGTTCTGCTTGTTTTGGCCAGCAGAGGGGGCTGAAGATGACATCTTCTTCCTCTAAGTTACCACCTACCTGCTCACCTGGGTTTTAAGAAAACCGCTGTGATTCTGTCTATGGCCCCATTTGAATTGTCCAAAAAATAGGTCCTTAGTCCTTTCCTAACTCCTTTACCTTAACCCCGTCGTGAAGTCAAGTAAAGATGGAAAGGAGAATTCATAAGGACTTAGGAAAGGACAACTGCGCTGCTAAGGGAATCCGGCTCCACTTGTCATTATGCGAAGCCGCATATTATGGATGTGGGTCTGCTGTTGTGAAACTACAATCATCCGAAGATGGACGACAAAAAGTGCATCTTGGATTAGAAATATATTAATTCATTACCAACACTGGAATTGACATTAAAAAAACAATATAGCCGATCGGTATAACAAATCACAAATGTGAAACGAAATGCTTGTCAAATTGAGGAAGGTCATCATCCTGTCCACTCATACATGAATCCCAATTTGTGTTATTGTTTACATGATCGGTTGTTTCCGTGAACAGATTAATAGTGCGTCACATGTTCCTGCCACAAGGAATTGTGGGACGCCACTATCTTCTTTCCTTTCGTAAAGCAGGGTCCAGTGTATGCCAAAGCAGGTAATAAAGCATTGAGGCACCGTTCCTTAGGAAACTTCCTAAGCAAAAAAGACTATTGTATTTGGCCGAAGGTAGCAAGCGAGTCCGCAGCACCACAAACAAACATCTTTGCACCAGTTGAGTGTTCTCCCAGGTGAACAATATATGGACAGCAGTGAGAAATAGGTTCACTGTTCCTACCATCAAGGCAATGCTCACTGTGAAGATGAATGTCAACCCCCCCTGCCAGGAGTTTATGGAGAAGCTTCTTCTAAGAAATATGCAGATTAGGTTTAAGTATATTGTGTTGTTACCAATCTCCTCATCTTATTTCTTTATGTTATTAAGTATTTAAGTCTTTCACATGTACTGTTGTCTGTTTTTGGTTTGCTCACCAAGATCACCAGGACCACTGAATGGGCAGTTCAAGACACTTCTTGTCTGTTGTGTTTCTGTAATGTTTTGTGTGCCTGTTAGTGTTGTCTGTCATAGTGTGTCTGTTAGTATGTCTGATAGTTTTGTCTGTTACAATGCATCTGTTAGTGTGTCAGTCTGGTATTTTTGCTTATCTGTCTATCTTCTCTGTCTTTTATGTATAGATAATTAAATAAACTTTATTGAATTATTGTAGTTTGACCATTTTCCGAATCCGAATCAGAAGAATCTTTATTGGCCTTAGTTTTTACAAACAATGAATGTGCTATTGTGACATTGGTGCATACCATTGAATATTAAACAGTAAGTATAGATATTCAAAAATGAAAAAAATATACATGTATATGAAAATATATAAAAAAAATAAGCAATAAAAAGGTACCCTGGAAATCCAGAGTTCTCGCGAGAGCACAATTACAATTTGCTCAGCGAGTACTCTGGTAACGAGTAACATGCTCATTAGCTATTCCTGTTGTTCCGAACATAAACCAATCACATCGGTGTATCTGATATAGGCGGGCCAGAGGCGGGCTAAACAGATGACGTCAGCGCTGCGACAGTAAACATTGCAAGATGGCTGTCGAAAATGTTGACTGAGTATCTGTACAAACTAGGGATGCACCGATACCACTTTTTTTCAAACCGAGTACAAGTACAAGTACTTACATTTGGGTACTTGCCGATACCGAATACTGATACGAGTACTTAATAAAACCATTACAGTTCTAATGACTTTGAAAACATGTTATTTTTTGTCTGGGCGGGTGCTGCTGTTCATTCGCTGTTTCTGATGGGGGGGGGGGGGGGGGTGTGCTCCGTTAATTCAGGCGGTTCTGATGGGGGGGGGGGTGCTCCGTTAATTTGGGGTTCTGATGCGGGGGGATGCTCCGTTAATTTGCGGTTCTGATGGGGGGGGGGTGCTCCGTTAATTTGCGGTTCTGTTGGGGGGGGGTGCCCCGTTAATTTGCGGTTCTGATGGGGGGGGGGTGCTCCGTTAATTTGCGGTTCTGATGGGGGGGGGTGCTCCGTTAATTCGCGGTTCTGATGGGGGGGGGGTGCTCCGTTGATTTGCGGTTCTGATGGGGGGGGGGGGTGCTCCGTTAATTTGCGGTTCTGATGGGGGGGGGGGGGTGCTCCGTTAATTCGCGGTTCTGATGGGGGGGGTGGGAGTGCTCCGTTAATTGGTGGGGACATGTCCCCAGCGTCCCCACTAAATTCTACGCCCATGCTCGGTACCATGCGCAGTTGCTATTAAACATCCATAAACGCCAACTCGGTTGCATCTCTTTATTTCAATATTCCTTGGCTAAGAATATTACAAGGTTAACGTTGCGTTGCCAAAGTGGTATCTCCGTGGTATTTCCATTAGGCTACATTTAGGTCTCTCTGTCAAACTATTCTCCAAAACAAACTCGTTTCCGTCCTCTGGATACGTCACCCCGTGTATTCTTCTGATTGGTCGTAGTGTTATCCAATTGCGTGCAGTGATATTTTCAAACGCATGCTTGGTGCCGCCCCTCGAGTTGGGCCATTTTCATTGCTCATTACCAGACCTACAGCTTTCTAGATGTGGGTCTGGATTTCCAGGCTAATAAAAAGGTGCAATTTAAAGAAAAGAGATGTGCATGCATGTAACGCAATAGTGTCCATAGGGGGTGGGAGTCAGTGGGGTTAAACATTAATATAACATGTAGTATAGTGTCCATAGGGGATGGTATTCGGTGGGCATCAGTGGGTGTCCCGGGTCTTGTTAATGATAGACCAGTTGCCATGGGGAAGAAGCTCTTCTTGTGGTGTGAGGTTTTGGTCCCGATGGACCCCAACCAGCACTGATGTTTCCCCAGCCTCATGTGCTGCTTCCTGTTGGACAGGAAGTCTGTGATCCGCCTGTAGGTGGAGTTAGGCCCGCTCAGCTGGGAGAGCTTGTCCTGCAGCACAGCTGGGATGATTGTGTTGAAAGCAGAGCTGGAATACAGAAACAGGATCCTGGCATAGGTTCCTGAGGAGTCCAGGTTCTGGAGGATGAAGTGGAGGGCCATGTTGATGGCATCACATACAGATCTTGGCTCTGTAGGCAAACTGCAGGGGGTCCAGGAGTGGGTCAGTTATGGCTTTGAGGTGGGACGGCACAAGGGGCTCAAATGATTTCATGACCAGATCAGGGTAACAGGTCTGTAGTCATTCAGCCCTGTGATCCTTGGCTTTTTGGAGAATTCTTTATTGAATCATTGTAGTTTGACCTTTTTCTTTGAGTGTTCTATAGTTTACCATAGCTTCACTAACCATGGTAGGATACTGTATGCTTTTCTGACAAGTTTAGGCTGGTTAGTTAGTACCAAATTGTGCACGGCTTTCATCATAGTTTATTACAGTAGCCTATAACAGTTACCATGGTGAAAATACATGAAACTGGAACTGGAACCCCTTTTTATTTCAGAGACAAAAACTATATTTCAATGATATATTCACCGCGGAACTGGAAATATTCACCTTAGTTGTGTATGTCCAGAAAATGATTAGGAATGTTGTGGTGAGTCGTTTTTTATATCGGCAAACAAAATCCAAACTTTGCTATGTAATAAAAGAGATGTAATGACCTTTTCACATCGACAGTTGTCCATCCATCCATCCATTCTCTTCTGCTTATCTGGGGCCGGATCGCAGTGGCAGCTGACTAAGCAGGGCCCCCAAGCTTCCTTCTCCCCAGCAACACTCTCTAGCTCCCCCTGGGAGATCCCAAGGCATTCCCAGGCCAGATGAGATATACAATCCCTCCAGCGCGAACTGGACCCCTGCCCCGGGGTTTTCTCCAGTCGGACGTGCCCAGAAAACCTCTAAGGGGAAGCACCCGGGAGGAATTCTAATCAGATGCCTGAACCACGTCAGATGACTCTTTTCGACGTGGAGGAACAGCGGCTCTATTCTGAGGTCCCTCAGGATGTCTGAGCTCTTTCACCCTATCTCTCACCCTTGAGCAATGAGGAAACTCATTTCAGCCGCTTGGGTCACTACCCAAAGCTTGTGACCATAGGTCAGGTTTGAAACGTAGATGGACCGGTAAATCGAGAGCGAATAGCTTGTACCAATGGCCCCAGTACTCCATACTCAGTAGTACCACAGCACCCCCCACAGGATTCCCCGGGGGACACGGTCATAAGCCTTCTCCACATCCACAAAGCACATGTAGACTGGATGGGCAAACTCCCATGCCCCCCCAACAACCCTGCAAGGGTAAAGAGCTGGTCCACTGTTCCATGGCCAGGACGGAATCCACATTGTTCCTCCTGAACCTGAGGTTCGACAATCGTCCGGAGCCTCCTTTCCAGCACCTTGGAACACCTAGGCTGAGCAGTGTGATTCCCTGATAATTGGAGCACACCCTCCGGTCCCCTTTCTTGAAAATGGGGACCACCACCCCAGTCTGCCACTCCACAGGTACTGTCCCCGACCTCCACACGACACTAAATAGGCGTGTCAGCCCAACAATGTCCGGAGCCTTCAGCATCTCAGGGCGAATCTCATCCACACCTGGCTCCTTGCCACTGAAGAGCTTTCTGACTACTTCAGCGACCTCTGCCAAGGATTTGGGTGGGGCTTCCCCCAAGTCCTCAGAGGACGTGCTGGTCTGGTTCAAGAGTTCGTTAAAGTGTTCTTTACACCGTCCAACAATATCCTCAGTCTGGGTCAGCAGTTGTCCCTCAAGACTGAGCACAACCTGAGCCAAGTCCTGCTTTCCCTTCCAGAGTCGCTGAATGGTTTGCCCTAACTTCCTTGAGGCCAACCGAAAGTCATTCTCCATAGCCTCCCCGAAGTCTTCCCACACCTGGGGTTTTTGCTTCGGCGACCACTAAAGCCACAGCCCTTCTGGCATTCCGGTGTTTCAGGAGACCCTAAGGAGCCCGAAAGGCCTCCTACTTCAGACTGACGGCATCCTTCACTGCTGGTGTCCAGCAACGGGTTCACCACGACAGGCACCGTCAGCCTTCTGACCACAGCTCCAAGCAGCCGCCTCTACAATTGAGGCTTTGAAAATCACCCACTCGGATTCCATGTCCCCAACTTCCGGAGGTGAGAGTTAAAGACCCCACAGACAGGGGCTTCCACCAGACGTTCCAAGTTCACCCTCACTACACATTTGGGTTTACCAGGTCTGTCCGGCATTCTCCCCCACCATCTGATCCAACTCACCACCAGGTGGTGATCAGGTGACAGCTCTGCTTCTCTCTTCACCAGAGGGTCCAAAACATGTGGCCGCAGATCTGCTGATACGACTACAAAGTCGACACTATACTACACGTTATAATAATGTTTAATCCCACTGACTCCCACCCGCCATGGACACTACTGTGTTACATTGCACATCTTTTCTTTAAATTCCTTTTTATTGCTTATTTTTAATATATATGTATATATTTGTGTTTAATGTTCAATGTTAGGCACCAATTTCACAAAAGCATATTCCTTGTTTGCTTGCACATTCATTCGCTTTAGATAAAAGTGCCTGCCAAATGCCCTAAATGTAAATGTAAATGAAAAAACTAAGGCAATAAAGCTTTTTTCGATTCTAATTCTGATAAATGAATACGGTACTAAAAGGTAAGGATTGAAATAGAAATACAGGACACAGCTCTGGATTTCAACTGCATGTATTGAACAGTAACCTATGGAAGATTTTGTCTTATTTGTAGGGGTGTGCAGCAGAACTCCGAATGTTAAATGTAAAAAATACCTTTTAGGTGGTTAAGTTTCCTGTTGAATCACCACACTGTGCTATTCCTCATTTGAGATGTCATGGAAATGCCATGGAAATTTAAGCCATAGGAGATCCATACAAAAGTGTGTTCTATTTCATTCTTCCTGCCCGCCGGCGGTGCTTAAGCACTGGATCTTGTACATCTCGCACAAACGCAGGTTGAGTCGTTATACCAACGAAGTCACAAAGTCAATTAAATTGACGTTGTCAATTCCGCTTATAAAGCGGAAAGCAAAAAAACCAGCTCCATGGTTCAACAAAGATACCCGCACCCTCAAACAAGACTGCAGAAAACTTTAACGCAAATGGCGTTCGACTCCAATCAACTTCCCGGAGTTGTTCGAGCACAAGACTCAATTAGAAAAGACATCGATTTGTCTCCAACCGCTCATCCTGAACATGCGACAGGAGCGGCGCCACGTATCCTCCCTGAAGCTACCTTCCAGCAGTTTAGCACAATCTTGCTAGATTGCTAAGCTAACACGGGCATCTAAACAGACTACCTGTATGCTGGACCCCGTCCCTACCAAGGTTCTCAAAGAACTCTTCCCAACGGTAGGAACGGCTATGCTCAAAATCATGAACCTGTCCCTGTCTACTGGAACTTCCCTCTAGCTTCAAGTGTGCTGTAATAAAACCTCTGCTCAAGAAGCCTGGCCTAGACCCCGAAGCTCTGAGCAGATATCCTCCTGGATCGTCTCGAACACCAAGTTGGCACCACTCTTCACTGGTTTAGATCATACCTCACCGAACACAATTTGATGTCTGTGAAGATTCGAAATCAAAGCATTGCAATCTAAACTTTGGTGTTCCCCAAGAATCGGTCCTTGGTCCACTGTTCCTTGCAATCTACATGCTCCCTCTTGGCGATATTATTTGCAGCTACGGAATTAGCTTTCACTGCTATACCGAATGACACCCAAATCTACATTCCTATTGGATCAAAAGACCCTCCCCCAGATCCAGAAGGTCGAATCCCTCCTCACTGAAATTAAAAGATGGATGTCCCAAAACTACCTGCAGCTAAATACAGGGAAAACTGAGATGATAATCATTGGCCCGAAGCAAAAACGAACACAACTTGAAGACGTCACACTGTGCCTTGAGGGTTCTACTATCACCCAAAGCCCCTGCGTCAAGAATCTTGGTGTTCTGATCCTCTGCTTTCTTTTGATCAGCATCTGAAAAGTATTCCCAGGACTACATTCTTTCGTCTTAGAAATATTGCTACGAGCCAATCAATGTTGCCACGGATGCAGAAACACTCATCCATGCATCCATGCATTTATATCATCCAGACTGGATACTGTAATGCACTGTTCTCTAGCTTACCGAGCTCTGCTCTGAAAAGCCTTCAGCTTGTGCAGAATGCTGCTGCTAGACTTCTAACGAGAACTAGGAAGTTCAACCACATTACTTCTATGCTTGCTTCCCTCCACTGGTTCCCAATAAACACCAGATCAGATTTGAAGGTGCTACTTCTTACCTACAAGATCCTGCATGGGTCCGCACCATCGTACCTGAAGGAGCTTATTGTTCCCTATTGTCCTTCTCTGCCTCTCTGGTCTCCAGGGGCTGGTCTTCTATCAATTCCTAAAGCTAATAAAAAATCTGCAGGAAACAGGACGTTCGATAAAAAAACGTGTAACAGTCTCCCACCTGTAATCAGGGAGGCTGACTGCTGATATATTTAAGGCTAGACTTAAAACCCACCTATTTACCCTTAACTTTGGCTGCTAGGAGTGCCCTCAGCTCCAATTACAGCTCAATCAACACGCTGTCAGCACTAGCCCACCCTGGCTGCCGATAGGTATGAGGGTAGAGGTTGCTTGTATGTTCCCTGTTCACTATGCTCCATCTAACCATCACGTTGTCTCCAATTTTTAGGGTGTTGCTTGCTGTGATCATGACTGGATACCTGGCCACCCCACCTGACGGCTACCAGCTTGCTCTCCAGCCAGCACCCCATCACAATATTACTATTCCATTTATCATTTGTACTTTGTCGCTTATAATTGTTATGCTTTGTTACCCCTTTTTATGCCTGTATGACACCCATTGCACTCCGAAGCATCCCTGGAAGGAGACGCTTCCCCCACTCTGTGTTCCTTCTCAAGATTTCTTCCTTGTTAATTAAGGGAGTTGTTTCTTGCCCTTAAGGGGGCTAGGGCTAGGGGGGTGTCATAATCACTTTGCCCATAATCATATGGCCTGTAAAGCCCTTTGAGACTGTAACTGTGGTTAAGGCTATACTTGACTTGACCAGCTTTTAGAAGATCTTCTTTTAGGAGGTGGATCTCAAGTCTGGTTTTGGTTTGCTTTAGTTGGGCAAGAGTGATTTGTTTCTCTGCCAGATGAATCTGTACTTCTGCTCTTTCGGTTTCTCATTTCACAAGTGACTTATAGGCATCAACATCTTTGTTTGGCAAAGAACACTTCCAGCCTCTTTTTTGAGCTCCTGTCGCATTAACTACTGGTTCTACCAGTAGGATCCATGTTCTCCCTCAATAATAAAGAGGAAGAAGACCCAGACCAACCCCCGCATTTTCTCAGAATGAGGAATGAGAATGAGAATGTTTGCTATTGACAGCTGTTGGGAGGATTTTATTTATTGGGACAAATTACTTTTTATTTATTTACTGAAAGGCTTTATGGGTAGCCTAATGTCTACTTTATGTATATTATTACTGTTAAACAAATCAAGTGCACATTTTAAATTAATATATATATTTCATTATACACTATTTTATTAAGCTACATTTTGTTCCTGAAATCCACAAATCCACTGGGATCAGATTTTTTGGATCAATGGTATCCCAATTCTACCACAAAGTTCTGAACAACACGTTCTGAAGATATCCAGATCAAAACCAAGATTGGATTACGTTTTTTCTTTTGAACAACCCATTTTCGAGATTTGATCCAATTTCGTTAGCCGAAATCCAATCTGATTACTTCTGAACAACTGGGCCCTGGTGTTTGAATGTTGAACCATTTTGTAATATGTTGATTAAAGGCCCCTATTATACCACCAGGAGTGAATGTGATTATCCATTACAAGTCGTTTTTAAATTGCAATGTGACTACAATTGTCATTGTGATGTAGAAACATCATACAGTAAGTGGGAGTGTCCACCCAAATGCATGATAGCTAGATCAGCTGGTAGTCTGGTCTAGTCAGCTTACATAGTCACATGACAATTTTGAAACGGCTTGTAATGGCTAGTGCAGGAGTGAGTTTGGTTAATTGTATGTTACAGCTGCCCTTATGTTACAGATGTCAATATGGACAAATCCAGACACATACAGTACATCACCAACTATATGTATTCAAGTTGTCTATAACACACATAAAAGCTCAAATCACTTATTCCCATCAACAATTTAATTGATGGGAATTTAATTGATGAGTACTGGTCAACCATTACCTATAATTTATGCTTTAGATGTGTTTGAGTATTGAAGGAGCATTGCCTGATGTGTTGTGGTCAAAAGTTGTGGTCAAAAGTTTACATACACTTGTAAAGAACATGTATGTCATGGCAGTCCAGAGTTTCCAATAATTTCTACAACTCTTATTTTTCTGTGATAGAGTGTTTGGAGCATATACTTCTTTGTCACAAAAAACATTCATGAAGTTTGGTTCTTTTATGAATTTATTATGGGTCTACTGAAAATGTGACCAAATCTGCTGGGTCAAAAATATACATACAGCAATGCTAATATTTGGTTACATGTCCCTTGGCCATTTTCACCTCAATTAGGCGCTTTTGGTAGCCATCCACAAGCTTCTGGCAAGATTCTGGTTGAATCTTTGACCACTCCTCTTGACAGAATTGGTGCAGTTCAGCTAAACTTGTTGGCTTTCTGACATGGACTTGTTTCTTCAGCACTGTCCACATGTTCTCGATGGGGTTTAAGTCAGGACTTTGGGAAGGCCATTCAAAAACCTTAATTCTAGCCTGATTTAGCCATTCCTTTACCACTTTTGATGTGTGTTTGGGGTCATTGTCCTGTTGGAACACCCAACTGCGCCCAAGACCCAACCTTCTAGCTGATGATTTTAGGTTCTCCTGGAGAATTTGGAGGTAATCCTCCTTCTTCATTATTCCATTTACTTTCTGTAAAGCACCAGTTCCATTGCCAGCAAAACAGGCCCAGAGCATAATACTACCACCACCATGCTTGACGGTAGGCATGGTGTTCTTGGGGTTAAAGGCCTCACCTTCTCTCCTCCAAACATATTTCTGGTCATTGTGGCCAAAGAGCTCCATTTTTGTTTCAGCTGACCACAGAACTTTCCTCCAGAAGGCCTTTTCTTTGTCCATGTGATCAGCAGCAAACTTCAGTCGAGCCTTAAGGTGCCGCTTCTGGAGCAAGGGCTTCCTTCTTGCAAGGCAGCCTCTCAGCCCATGGCGATGTAAAACATGCTGTGGACATTGACACCTGTGTTCCAGCAGATTCTAATTCATTGCAAACCTGCTTTTTGGTGGTTCTCGGTTGACACTTGACCATCCTGACCAATTTTCTCTCAGCAGCAGGTGATAGCTTGCGTTTTCTTCCTAATCTCGGGACCTGTAGCTGCTTTGAAATTGCTCCAAGTGACTTTCCTGACTTGTTCAAGTCAATGATCTGCTTTTTCAGATCCGTGCTGAGCTCCTTTGTCTTTCCCATTGTAGTGTTTGTGTCTGAGTCTAATGATTGTATCAAATGAGTCATATTTAAATGGGCTCAGAGAAGTCACCAGCTGTAGTCAATCATAATCACTCAAGTTAAGAGACCACAAAGCTAATTTGATTGACACAACTTTCTACATCACCTAAATTGATCATTCATGTTGCTGTATGTATATTTTTGACCCAGTAGATTTGGTCACATTTTCAGGAGACCCATAACAAATTCATAAAAGAACCAAACTTCATGAATGTTTTTTGTGACAAAGAAGTGCTCCAAACACTCTATCACAGAAAAATAAGAGTTGTAGAAATTATTGGAAACTCCGGACAGCCATGACATACATGTTCTTTACAAGTGTATGTAAACTTTTGACCACAACTGTACATGAATTAATGTATATCCTAAAGGATTAATAACTATATTGGCATGTGTGTTTAAATTGCCTGCAGGTGAAGGAACAAGCACAACATACACTGTAACTACTCTACAGCCTGCAACACCCCAACAACTGGAACATTTATTTGAGTATAGACCAAATTTGAAAAAAGTTGTCTTGTTTGTACACCATTTTTTCTTACTGTTATGTCACGTAGCTTTTGTTTATAATTTATTCATTTCATTATTTATTGTCATTCTTTTGTTCTTTGATACATGATTTGTTTGTTTGGGAAGTTGTTATGTCAAATTAAAGTGTACATTTTTTTCTCTGACCCAATTAATTGTCGGGGACATTGTTTTGTTTTTTTTGGACAGCCCGTTCTCTGTGTTTTTTGCATGCGTGTGTATGTGATGACGTCATCAACGACGCGTCGACTTTATTGACAGAAAAGTCGACTTGAAAAAATCAGAAGTCGTGCAAACCCTACTGTGCTGTAACGCAAACATCACCCCGATCTTGCAGAATTGCTCTCTACAACACCTGCAGGATCTGCCCTTCCTCACACGTGAAGCAGCACAGATCTTGGTCCAAGCGCTTGTCATCACTCGCCTACTACTCCAGCGGACTACTGCAACCCTCTCCTGGCTGGACTCCCCGCCTCAAACCCTTCCAATCAATGCACAACAATGCATCCAGAACAGAGGAGCTCGTCTGGTGTTCAACTTCACCCATGTAACCCCCCTCTTCCGTAATCGCTCGCTTTAGATTTAAGACAATGGTACTGATCTACAAGGCTGTCAGCGGAACTCCCCCTACCTACCTCCAAACATTAGTCAGACCCCATGTCCCCGATCGGGCACTCTGCTCAACAACTTCTGCTAGACGACTGGTACCACCTTCACTAAGAACAGCCAAACATCGCTCTTCCAAGTCCCAACTCTTCTCTGTTCTGGCTCCACAGTGGTGGAATGAGCTCCCGGCTGATGTCAGGACAGCAGAGTCGCTCACCAGCTTCCGCAAGAGACTCAAGCCCCACCTGTCCAGAGTTCACCTGGACTCTGCATACCCCCCCCATCCCCCTTCCCTCTCCTAACCCTAGCACTAACTTGTGTGTTTGTATGTCTTGGCATTATTAATAGTACTTAGCATTGTTTAGCATATTGTATGTTCTTAGATGTTGGTAATGCACTCAGAATGGCACATCTGCTCTTATCCCAGCTATTATGCAGGCAAACTAGCAATTATGAAACTCATTGTATTAACCTTGCAATTATGAATGCTTGAAACCTGCTCCATTCTTTTCTTTATGTACCTCAGCAATATATTGCTGTCTCTTTCAACAAATCTAGTCTTTGTAAGTCGCTTTGGATAAAAGTGTCTGCCAAATGCCCTCAATGTAAATTAAACGATTTGAAAGGTCTTTGAATTAAATTCTTGGCAGATGGAACAGGGAATCAAAAACACAGCAGATAAGCTTCGGAATAGGGCAGTCAGCGGGGCAGAAGCACTGTGAAGGAGCAGGCAGACGAATGGTCAGGGAGGGGCGAATGGAAACCAAGAAGTGCGAAGGCAGGATTCATGGTCTGAGAAAGAAAGGTGAGGTGATCTCCGGGGATTCGATGAGGCAGGGACAGGCAGGGTTGGTAATGGGTAATCAGACAAGGGAATGCTGGCGAGTCTAGCAAACTTAAGCAAAAATCCAATCTGGCCATTGAGCGAGTGGAATGGTGGAGCTTAAATAGGAAGGGTTAATTGACATGGGGAACAGGCGGAGGTGAGGTGGAGGCTGATGAGATGACTGAATGATTGATTGACGGTGAGAATGGAAATTTACAGTGGAGTGGAGAACAGATCGTGACATAATCACACACACACCTGGTAGTAAAAATGGGGCCCTTTAAAGAACAATATTATTTACCATGTCTCAAGTGCTTACAACACTTTTTCGTAGTAACATTTATTAGCCTTGTCATATTAGACTTTAAATTACACAGTAAGAAGAGGGCAAATTCAATTGCCATTGTATGTACAAGCATTATAAAAAACATCTTTAAAAAAGTCAGTAAAAAAGCCATAATGTATATGACATGGTGTGTTTCAGTTTCATCTGTTGGATGAGCTGGAACTGGTGCGCAGCGTTCGCAGCTCTGTGAAGGT
The DNA here is from genome assembly GCA_002895965.2 of Coryphaenoides rupestris. Classification (NCBI taxonomy): domain Eukaryota; kingdom Metazoa; phylum Chordata; class Actinopteri; order Gadiformes; family Macrouridae; genus Coryphaenoides; species Coryphaenoides rupestris. The sequence goes on along the minus strand of PIJE02000236.1, from coordinate 86,253 downwards.
TTGGAAGGAGTCATTGTTGCGGGCCACCTTGGTGGAGGCACAGGGCAGGTCCTTTGCTGGCATGCACAGCGCCGTTACCCTCTAGAGAGAAGCATGCGTCAGTTGCATAAACAAACATTCCTCAAGTTAGAATAAAAAGACCAATCCGCAGTTCTTAAATGTGGCTATGATGTCCTAGATGTGGGAATAATCATAATATTTCTATTTTTGTCAAAGTTAAATATTATTTGGCCTTGTAAAGCCGTTCCCTAAACATTTGAGGACATCATGAATAGTAGTCTGAGTGAACTAATGCATATAGAATAGGAAAGGCAGCAGTTTTCTACAGAATTCTAAACTAAATGTCAACAAAAGAGTCCATATACACAAAAAACGTAAACCTATGAGCCTTAGGCTAAAATGCATTTTCGTACCTCGCTCAGTGACCCGGGAGTGACAGTGATGGCATAGAGCATCCAGAGAGGAACCATCATCGTCGACGAGAGAGTCAAGAACCCGCCGATGGCGTAGCCCCACCAGGGGTATTCATATGTGTTGTTAAACTTCAGAGGTGTATATTTCACCAAGGAAAAGATGAGTGTGCACTAAAATGAAAACACATACTGTTTATGATTCGGCCTAAAATGTGCCAATGCTTTTTTTTGGTAATGATTTTTTGAGATTTAACCAGGCGTTCCCGCCTGGTTATTTGTTGGTCATTCCACAACATTCTGGTGGTCGCACCCTCACCCTTATAAAACAGTCGATTGATGGTCACCAGTGTGCATATAAATGTGAAGTAGAATGATAAGATAATATTAAATTACCCTACCACATGAGTGTGAAAACCCCACAATGTTGTAGAATGATCAGGGATTAAAGTGCATATAAACTCGGAAAAAAAAGTTTTGGAAATCTATGTTTGGTCGATTATTTCGAATAAATAATCTTTCCAATGTATTATCTCATTGAAAAGATGTTTGCCTTTACAATGATGTCGAACATGTAAGGATCATGCATTTGTGGGATGAGCAGGCACAGCTGATGATGTGGGTAGAGCCCAAGTAACATTTGCCAAAAATGATCTGCCAATGCTAAACAGTGTATTCTCCTGTTGGTATTCACTCTTGTTGTGAGCTTCCAGGTGCTGCCAATCAGGTGCCAATTCAGGCACCTGTGCATGGGGCCTGCGGCCTAGTAAAGTGATCATTTGGGGTCTTTTCCAAGCATCAGTATGCCACATTTGTCTATCTGGATAAGGCCTTGTAGGACAAGTTGAAGCTGGTGTTCTGCAAAACCAAGTTGCAGCATTATCTGGAGTGAGCCCTGGTACCTGGCTCCAAACTGAAGGCTAAGTTCTGTGAAACCAGTGATGTCAAAGACAGACCGCGAAGTGGGCATCTCAGGAAGACGACACCCCAAGAAGACCGGTTCATCACCCTTACAGCACTGAGGAACCGTAAGCTGTCTCTAGAGATTTGCAGGCAAGGTTTGCAGGACGTTATAGCATACAGATCTCTGATCAGACGGTCAGGAACAGACTGCACACAGCCAATCTCCAAGCTCAAAAGGCTACCAGGAAGCCTGTAATGACTGCCCTTCACCTCCAGGCCCGTTTGCGCGGTTGTCGGCAACACCACCAATGGAACCTGAACATGTGGGGGAATGTCATATTCAGTGATGAGTCTAGGTTCTGTCTGTGGAAGTTGGATGGCAGGGTCAAAGTATGGAGACGACGTGGAGAACGCTATGCTGATTGTTGCACCAATCGAGTAACAGCTTTTGGTTATCATTGAAGGCCATCTCAATGCAGTGAGATATCGGGATGAGATTCTGCAGCCAGTGGCGATCCCATATCTCCACAATCTGGGACCTAACTCCATCCTCCAAGATGACAATCCTTGCCCCCACAGAGCCAGGGTTATCACAGACTACCTCCAGAATGGAGGGAATGGCCATTCCCTTTTCCATTCTCTGGAAAAGAGAATGGAATGGTCTGCCAAGAGTCCAGACCTCAACCCAATTGAACACTCAGCTTGGGTGTGTTGTACGTGTTAGTGACCAACACAACCACACTGACTGACCTGCAATGACTCCATGTTGAGGAATGGAATTCCATCCCACAGCAATGTGTGACCAGGTTGGTGACCAGCATAAGGAGGAGGTGCCAGGCTGCGTATGGATCTTCCACTCGCTACTGAGGCTCCTGGCTCCTAAAATTGCCAATATGTCTGTTGTTCCACCAAACAACTCAAAGCAAGAGTCAAAACCAAGAGAATACACTTTAGCATTCGCAGAGAATTTTGACAAATTTTACTTGGGCGGTACTCACATAATCAGCTGTGCTGCTCATTGAATTGGGTCGGTCAGAATAAATGTCATAGCTTTAATAGCTTTTTAATTTGATTAATGATTACAATCCACAGAGCTCTCTGCAGTTCCTTACTGGCCAAAGGGGTCAGTAATGAGAAGGAATCCATTATTCTTACCTTTAACTGTCTTTAATTTACCTTTTTCTTTTACATTTTACTTACAGTGCAGATGGCTGGCGTCAGGTACTGCCAACAGTACTTCATGTAAGGCCAGGGCCGGTAGCCAATCATATCCTGTACATTGTCATAGTAACGATCTGAACCTAGAAGAGCAGAGTGATTCATGCAAGTCATTCATTCAGTGACATTTACTTAGATGTGTCCTGATAAACAATCTCTCATTATGCAGTAGGGCTGAAATCACCAAAATGTGTTTGATAAGGGTAAATGTGTGAAATTAAATGTATAGCACCATTATAAATGAAGTACTGGAATGCTTCAGAGATGCCCTGGCCCAACAATTGTCACATCTTGATTTTAATGAAAATTGGGATCTAAAAATGACCATTCCTACTCATAGTGAATCATAACACAATCGCAATATATGTCCAAATAATCACAATATGATTTTCTTTACCATGTCGTTCAGCCCTAATATGCAGTACACTTAAAGACATCTCACCATAGACCCAACCCACGCATGCAGCCTGGAGGGTTGCAAAAAACAGGAGAGTCATTCCACTGCAGGCATAGTGGTCAAATAGCAGGAAAATATACAGTCCGCCCTGAAAAACAAAGGTATATATATATAATATCAGCCATTTGTAGAAACATACCATGACCAGAATGACCATATTCATAGCCATAAAACTAATATGTATTAAAAACAAAACATGTCCTTAACCTCTGTGACCATCAGAAGACCAATCAGAAAGCTTCCAGCACAGACAGCAAGAAGGAGAAGTTTACGCCGAACACCAGTTCTGAAGACCGAGGGGTACAGGTCAGATAAGCCCGAGACCAGGGCCTCTTGGTTAACAAACTGAAATTAAAAGAAAAGACCAATCAATTCACATTTCACACATACATTTTGCATGTTGACATGATAGAGATCGTTATAGAGATGTTACCTCACTGTCTAATCCCAGGAAGATGATCATGATAAAGAAGAAGATGGCCCAGAGCTGAGGTAATGGCATCATGGACACGGCACGAGGGTATGCGATGAACGCCAGGCCAGGACCTGTGAGCGGTTCAGTGATAAGCTCAATCAATAGGTACAGCTGTATAGCACTATACAGTACAGTCATCTGCAAAGTATCTAGTAACTAAATAAGTTGTCAGGTAAATGTAGTGGTGTAAAAAGTACAATATTTGCCCCTGAGATGTCGTCAAGTAAAAGCATAAAGTAACAGAAAATAAAGTATAAAATATAAAGTAAGAAATAATCAAGTAAAGTAGAAGTACATAAATTTGTACAGAACTTCAGTAAAGTACTTAGCTCCTCTCCACCATGGAGTATAGTATATATTTGATGAAATGTAAAAACAAAAACACGAATTTCAAATTTCACAATTGGAAAAATGGACAATGGTGTTATTTCAGTGTTAAGGTCCATTTGACCATATTGCAAGGAGCATGCAATGTCAGAGATGAAGCCGTGCTTTTCATATGAGCCTCTCAGCCTCATCCAATATCTAGTTTACATTGCTAGCACGTTGCCCCCTGGGATGCAGACAAGATGACATATGAAAGATAATGAGCGGTTCGTACCTGATTCAGCTACCATGGATATATCCATACCCTGCTCATATGCCATGAAACCCAGCACAGAGAAGATGGCGAAGCCTGCTACAAAGCTGGTTAGGCTGTTCAGCAGGCACAGATAAACACAGTCTCTGTAACAGATTACACAGATGACAATACACATCAAGTCTATGCTTAGAAAAGACACACTCTTTGTTTGTGTACACAACAGAATTATCTAGATAAGAATGTCAACTAATTTGAGGTTGAGAGCCGTAACAGACCAAATGCTACTTAGGGGGCCGGACTAACCAAACACTTTTGATATGATCGAAGATGTGCTCTCTGTGTGCTATACAGCTTTACCATGTCGTATTACCTCCACAAAACGTGTGAAATTCAGAGAATGGCAGAATTTTGGATTTCAGATACTAATCTTCAGAGACTAATCTCAGGTCAGTTACCGTGGCCACTCATGCCTTGAGCCTCAAACCTGCATGCCAAGCCACGTGGTCTGGCGGTATGGCAGCATCAAGGGCTTTTTGGTTTTCAGCGTGGTGTCTATAGTAGGATATTTTTTATGCGCTCTACGACAGCTCGCAGCACAAAACCACCAGATATTTAACAAATATTAATATCAATACGCTTTATTAAACTTAGAACATTGTTTTGTCGTGCAAATTATTCAACTGACCAGTAGGCTGTAGAAAACTGTAGGCTGGAGAAAACTATAGCTTCGGAAAGCTTAGGCAAGCCTAGCTTTGCAAAATTCTTCAAATCATGTTTAATCATAGAAATGCAAGGTCTAAAACGTGGAATTGCAAGAAACGTAGGCACAGCACAGCAATGTTTCAGATAAATATGTATGACGCCACCTTGCTTTATATTGGTTGACCAACTAAGCATGTAACAACGGCTCAGAGAACATCTCTTATCAATCTCGGTTGAACGTGTCGTACATCACACCTATGGAGGCGGTATTGACAGCGGTTGTCTACATCTTTCCTACAATGGTACCCACTGGTTCGGATGCAGTAAACTAACGATTTGAAAACTTTTGTGTAAACAACGTCAACATATCACTGGATACATCATTGGATAGTCAATTGATGAATAATTAGTTATGTAACATGCATTTACATTTAGGGCATTTGACACTTTTATCCAAAGCGACTTACAATGAGTACATTTGTAGAAAGAGACAGCAATATATTGCTGTGGTGCATAAAGATAAGAATAGATGCATGCACTTTGACAAGAGAGGTTACCTGTAGCAGTTGTTGTTGTAATCGTTGTAACTTCCTAAAGTTGTCAAAACACCTGTACATATTCCATAGGAATAAAATATCTGGCTGCCAGCATCCATCCAAACCTGAAATAAAAAAATATCTCCTAAAAAATATATAAAGGGAAAAGGGTAGAGTGGGAGTGTGTTTGGTGGCTGGCTTAATTGGCCTGACCTGGCCCAGTTAGAGTCTGGGGGGTGGGGCTGCATGCCTGTGGTGCATTAGCTAATCAGTGCACCACAGGTTAAGTCAGCCATCAGCACACATACACAAAGAGAGCGCTAGCATGGTAGCATGTAACTTCTGCGCTGTCATTTGATCAAATCTGTACAATACACCAGACTTTGCAGCACCACTACTGCCCAACACACACAGGTAGATTTTTGTTTTGTGAAACTAGTAACAAATCATGATCTGTTAACATGGTCATCATCATACCTGTGGATCAGTGAGTCTCCATGGGTCAGGGTAGAGATAGAAGATGATTCCATCTTTGGCCCCTGGTAACGTGAGGCCCCGAATCAGCAACACCACCAGCATCACATACGGAAAAGTTGCAGTGAAATACACGATCTGAGAAAGACAAATTGTCCATCTTAATTAAAACTGTCAATATATTACTATCCAATACAATTCTATAATAATACAATGATAACGCATTGACAGATTCAACTCTACCTTTCCTGTTGTCTTCACTCCATTCCAGACGCAAAAGTAACAGATTATCCAGGCAAGCAGTAAACAAAGGGCCAGCTCCCACTGTACTTTGCCAATTTCCTCCATTCCGCTTGACAAACCTAGTATTCTTCTCCTATAAGAAACTCATTTAGAAACAGCCACACAGTGTACAAATCTACATTGGTGTGCACAAACCATAAGAGGGGTAGTGACCAAAACCTGAATAAAGGCCCTTTGTAAAAGAACACCATTTTATCTAGAGAAGCACTCTAAGGGGAACTTAACATGTAAGCTTTCTCTATGGCAAGAGCGCTCTGCAGGGCACTGCACAATGTTTTCTCTGAAGGGGCACTTGTGGAGACCCCTGTGCATCCCTTGTGCACGCCACTGCAAATGCATTTCATAGACCCATTAGCCACTTCAACTTACTCCCAAAATTCTATGACGGAAGATGTGCCCGTATCGATGTCCTCCTCAGATGTTCCATTCCCACTGTGCTCGAAACAGGTTTCTGTTAGTAGTAAGAGTAGGAGGTAAAGGGGGGAGGGGGTTAGTACATTGGTTGTTTAATATATAACATGTAATACAGATGTCAAAAAAACACAAATCAGTAGGAAACAAGGTCAATGTAAATAAATAACAAAAGACAAAATAAGATGGGTTACCTGTGTTCCAGGTGTTTCGACAAGTCGCCCAGGGCAGCTGAGCGTGGAAGGAGGAGAACAGGTAGAGCAGAGCCCAGGCCAGGATCACGATGTAGTACATACCAGTGTATAAGATGACCATCTGGCTTCCAAAGCCCAGGCCTGTTGGGAAGCAGTCACATCCACACGGAAACCCATTTAGTCTTGTTTGAGGTTTGAAAACTGCCTAACTATTAATTAACCATGTTTTTTGTACATCGTTTGTAATCATGCAAACAGCTAGGCTACAATAGTAAAACATCAGGTCATCAGTTGTCCTGATGTTAAAGCTTAAAGTTAGATTTTGGCACTCAGAGGCTGACAAAAATAAGACTTCCTAGTCGTAAATTTTTTGGGGGATTCCATGTTTTTGGAATATTCATATACAAGCATTGGAAAACTGTACAGATCTTCTCCAACATTCTTCTGAAATGGTTTGATGAACAGCTTCTCCATCATCAACACACCAATACCTTGAAATAGTGGACATATCTTTTTCCAACAAGTGATTCCACTTTGGTTTGTGTACTGGCCCAAGGACGTCTCCAAGAAGAAGAGGGGGATCCCGCAGGTGACCAAGAACACCACATAAGGTATGAAGAATGCACCTATGAAAGAGTAACTAAATATTGGTTACAATATTAAGTATACTTTAGGTGCAGCTTAGTAGGATGGTATTATGGCTAGTGCACTCCCAAGAGCAAGATCCCTAACTCACTGTGGGTGACTTTATGTGTGTGCGTGTGTGTGTTTAGGTGTGTGTAAATTAACAGTAGTGAATTTCCTTACGATATTAGCGCACAGCAGTAATGCTACTCCTGGGTGTGTGAAATTCAGTGTAACAGCCAACACTTACCCCCTCCGTTTTTGTAGCAAAGGTATGGAAACCTCCAGACATTTCCCAGACCAACAATGTTTCCAGCCACCGCCAGGAAGAACTCGATTTTGTTAGCCCAGTGCTCCCTCTCCGGGGGGTTGGTCCTTGCAGGGGACTCAGATCCTCGGTCCATTTCAGCCTCCAGAGCAAACGACCTGGATTGTTCAGGACCACAGTCCACGCATGTGAGATTTGGTGTTTTTTCTTCAGGGATATCAAACAACAAGGTTTCTCAGTATTACATGCAATATTAATATCACTATAAATATTACCTATAATACTACCTCTCATCATCGTGTGCAATATTCTTAACGTTATGTGCAATACCTCTCCTACATTACCTTTCAACATTATGTACAATGTATTGTACTGTATTGCTATGCAACCTGGCACAAGAATTTCATAAAGTTTCTATCTTATCTCTCTTATCTTATAATTGTTGCGATGCTATTAAAATAGGCATGTCTCACCCGAACCTTTGCGATGGCCCTTATGCTGCAGGTGTCTTGTTGTTGTCTCTCTCAATTGATTATAAACAATCGAGAAACAACAATGAATCTTGGGAGAAACCACGTTGTTCACACCATTGTTCAAAACAAACCAGTTCTTAACATGGGACTTTATAATGCAAGCCTACTCCAAAGGCCTATACTGAAGCTGCAATAATTTTACAGAATATTTGTGGAATTTTCCACAAATGTACACAAAATGGAGAGCAAACAAACAAATCCAACATCACATGCAATCATAAAATATATGTTTGTACTATGTCAAATAGATCAGGATGTTTACCTGTTGGAAGTCAGAGTAGACTACTTCGTAACACAGCTTGGTTTGAATGAAACCTTGTATGGGATCCTAGAAGGAGTGGCTACAGAAACCAGCAAAACCGGTCCTCTCATGAAACTAAGTCATCCCTCCAGCGTCACATTCCAAGAGGAACAACAGCCCGCACTCATTGTTTGAAGTGTATTGACTATTTATACACATGACGTCACATGTGATTGTGTTGCACCTGGGAGCACAGCAGCATCTATCAGCCAACACCTGGGACAGTTCAGCTAAAGAGCACATTCAGTCTAAATAAAAAATAAATAAAATACATTTTGTAGTAACTCCTAACTTTATATATAATGAGGAGTGAGTCTTGAACACGATGTAACTGTTTAATCCAATACGAACATTCCATGTATCACAGGTTCTCTAACACAGTGGTTCTCAACCCCTGGGTCGCGACCCACCCATAAAAATGGGTCGCCAAAATTGTCTGGGAAATGTTTTATCTTAAAACAAAATAAAAATTATAATAAAAAAATTATGTTTACACTTAAAGATATTTGGCGGGACTTGGCGCAGATGCGGTGGCCGGTGGGGGGGAAAGGGGTGCCCAATACGTCGATCGCGATCGACCGGTCGATCGCAAAGGAAGTCCGGGTAGATCGCATGCCATTTAAAAAAAATGTGATGTTATCATAGAATGTAGTGGGGACGCTGGGGACATGTCCCCACCAATATCCTGCGATATCCACCCCCCTCCCCCCCTCCTGGATCAGAACCGCGAATGAACGGAGCACCCCCCCGCCCCCCCTTTATATGAAGTATACTCGGGATATATTGATATTGTAAAGCATATGTGGAGCGGTGGCTTCACCTGTCCATTGCGTGGTGGAGATAGGCAGAACGAGGTGGATTCTCTTTAGCCTTCATTTGGCATATTTATTGTGCATACAAAACACACGACTGCTCTGCAGTGCAGTCTCAACCAATACTGACAATGCCGCGAGGTGTGCTCTGCTACCTGCGCGGACTAGTGACATCATCACATTACCGTATAACATACAGGTATAATACAGTGTCAACAGGACAACAACAGTACCGTAGTACAGGGAGTAAGGGCGCAATAATATAACAATACTTAACAGATATATTTAGCATTTTTAGTGTAGGTAGATCATTTTGGTCATTTTAAAAGTAGCTCGCAAGTTGAAAAAGTGTGGGCACCCCTGAATTAAGCGATTTAAGGGCCGGGCCTCGGGCCAATTATCACATCATTACCATCACATTATCAACCTATATCACACACACAGTCTACTGCTGCGCTGCCTTGTTAAACGCCGCTGCTGCTGCTGCTATTAATCGCTGCGCAGCTACTCGTCACTCACTTCAGAAAATAAAAGAAATAATTTAACTACCTACAAAATGCTTCAAACATTTTCCTAAAATAACTTAAAATTGAAATGAAACTAAATATAACCACTTATGCAATTAAAAGTGCTCAAATAAGGTCGGAAGTCTATAACTAGACCTGTCGCATATGGGCAACAAGTCTAGAACTATATGGGAGGTTAAAAAAATGTTGGGCTTAATTCGGGCCTGAGAGTTCTGGGGCGGGCGGGCCGGGCCGGGCCGGGCCCTCACTCTCTAGGGCCAGGGCCGGGCTAGGGACTACTTTCCAGGCCCGCACATGCATATGAAAAAACATGGGTCGCCTGAGAAAAAGGTTGAGAACCTCTGCCTCTAACCAGGTTCGGTTTGTCCATGCAGGGCGCCAGGAACCCGCAAACCCATACCCCAAAAACCGTTCTCCAGAACAGGTGGCAGTTAATCCCAGTCTCTACTTCCACCGTGTGGCAGGGGGTGGAACTACAGGTAAGTATAACTAACAGGATATCACAAATTTCAAGGCACCTTTTTATGTATTGTGGCCTATTTTTATTTCTTTGAAATGTTTTTACGTAATTCGATCCGACCAACACAAATGTTTGTATTTGTCCTGTGTAATTGCGGGTGTTTCCGCCAGATGTCGCTATATAACATGGTCCTGGGAGAGAACATACTGTATGAGGCGTTTAACAAGTCCCTGTAATAGGTCGTAGATTGTCTGTTCATACGTGCAAGATAGACTGTTTCATAACTGGTCAATTTGTATTCGACACAAAACTGCAGCTTCCATGTTGACATATAATAAAAATGTAGGCGTACAAAACATTTTAAAGAACTACATTTCGAGGTGGTCCAAATTAAGTTGATGCTCTTTGCGTATTTGTATGTGTATAGGCCTACAATAAAACGTAAAGGTAACAATAGGTCTAGGTACACTACTGTACTATACCGCCTCTAGTCTAATATGCATGTAGTTTTACGTCGTGACGACGCATGAGACCTGCAGGCTCACTGATCACTCATTGGTCCTCCAATCAATATCGTCAGTGATGGGAAGTAACGAAGTACAAAAACGTTACTGTACTTAAGTAGATTTTTCAGGTATCTGTACTTTACTTGAGTATTTATTTTTTTGACAACTTTTTACTTTTACTCCCTACATTTAAACACGAATATTTGTACTTTCTACTCCTTAAATGTTCAAAATGTAATTGCATTTGAGGGGAATTGTCGGGTTTTTTTTCACATCATTGCGTCACATCAAGAGCGATCTGAAGCTAAATGGATGGACAACAACACATGGAAGTATGGAAGAGACGCTTGGTGTATCCATCCGCGTTAGAGCAGCTCTGATGTCACGCATGTGACGTCAGACGTAACGAGACGAAACAGACTTAAAAATAAAATACGAGACACGTGACGTAACTAGTGAGAACTAAACACGCACCGAGGTCTCTTGTGTGTGTGTGTTACAACTATTATGTATAATGAGTCAGTAAACATCATACTCTGACAAAAGAGTCCAAAAGTGTCAAACGTTTCCAGTTGTGTTGCTGGCATTGGAAGCTGATTTTCTCCATTGGAGCCTCACGTTAATATTGATTATTTTCAACTATGGCTACTTTTTACTTTTGTACTTTGAGTACATTTCAGAGCCTGTACTTTTCACTTTTTACATGAGTAAAGTATTTGAATCACTACTTCAACTTTTACCAGAGTCGTTTTTTACACAAGCATCTGTACTTGTACTTAAGTAAAGGATGTGGAGACTTGTGCCGCCTCTGTATATCGAATATCGAATAACCAATATTAAAAATATTGCAGGTTATTTTTATCCCTTGATAGTCGTTTCGTCGTTCTTTTTTTTATAATGTATCTTTTTTGATCATCATCACCACCACCATCATCATCGGTGTGATCGTGATGCTGACGTCATCCCACTAGTGTGAGGTACGGCGTGCAGCCGGACACACGCCGACCGCCACCTGTTCTTATGCCTTACGTCCAAGTCCACCACCACACATGGACCCATGAACACATGGGGGTGAAGTTCACTGGGGTTCAAGAGCAGCAGCAGCAGCTCAGCTCAGAGCATGTAACACATGTGGGCGTGGCTTCCCTGTCGGCTTCCCCCCCAACACAGTCACACACACACACACACAAACACTGCGCTAGTTGAGCTGTGGACCAGCAGCCACACACACACACACACACACACACACAGGGCTGGTGGAGGATGGCGGAGTGCACCATCAAGGTGATGTGTCGCTTCAGGCCGCTCAACAAGTCCGAGGTGGCCCGGGGAGACTCGTACATCCCCAAGTTCCAAGGGGACGACTGTGTGACCATAACGGTACGTAGGCACCACAGTACCAACACAGCATGGTACCTCTTCATCTACTCTTAATATACATGGTACCTCTTTATCCACTCTTAATAAGATAAGAGATAGAACTTTAGAATAGAGTTATAGAATAGAATATACACCTAGTCGAGACAGTGTAGGCTACTGGTGCTTGTTGTGTCTGTGATCCCCTGTGTTAACAAAGCTGAAGGGCACGATATCAAAAACAGCCTTTTGTGTGTATAGTGTATAGTCGTAGCCTATAATCTATAGTTTGGCTGTGGTTTAAATGTATTGAGCAACCTCTGGCACTTAGGGATGAGTTGTAGCTTACCTGATCTTATCCCCAGATCTTTAACAACTTGAGACCATGGGCCCCTGATATAAACTGTTAATGCTTGGATAAGTTAAACAAAGACTTCTCTTACCAAATCTTAATTCCACCTCTGTTAATCAAAACAAATATATAGTTGTTCATTTTTGGCCAATGCTAAAGACAGACACTTGTGTTTTGTATTCATATAGGCCTGTATGAATCTGGGTTGGTATTGCATGTAAAAGGTAAAAGCTACATTTGGGTGTGGTGCTTTGTGGGATTAAAGGAGTAGTTTTATTTGAGGGCTCAGAAAGCAGCAAATGATGAGACAAATCCACCTTCCTTGCTTATCCTTCATAATAGAGGCTGAACTGTTAGGTCTACATGATTAAGTTTTGCTGCTGTATAAAATGAATAGGCCTAATGGTTGACCTCATTAGTAGGACTACAGTTAGTAGGACTGCCATCAGCTGTGGCTAGACCATATGATCTGCATCAGAAAGTAGTGTTTGGCTGCCCTGGCATATTGAGTGTTTGCTTAAAGTGTAGCACAACTTGGCTATTCCTTTGTTGTTGTGTTGAATAGTAGCCTATTGAGGGAGGAGAGGAAAATGCAGAGGAATGACTAGGGAACTATTTGATAGACCATCAGAATGTTATTATGGTGAATCTGTTGGCTATCCACAATTTGTGACTCACAGCAATGGATTAAACAGATTCATCAGATTGTATGATGGTAGTTCAATAATGCTGGCCAAAGTATTGACATGATGTCGTCGTTATACGGGACTAAATATAGTCTAGAATTTGCATAATATGCTTCATGATCAGAAAATTCTGCACCAGCCTCCAGCTGTCGGCCCAACTCCACCCAACATTTAGGTTTTTTAACTATGGTATCTTTTCTCATGTCATGGTGGAGGGGTTTGGGTGCCCCCGTGACCCTGGGAGCTGTGTTATCCAGGGCATTACCCCCTGGTAGGGGCTCCCAAGGCAAAGTGGTCCCAGGGGAAGGGCCAGACTAAGAGCGATTCAAAGACCCCATGAAGAGACTCCCGAAGAACACAGTCACCTCGCCCGGACAAGGGAAACCGGGGCCCCCTTCTGGAGCCAGGCCTGGGAGGGGAGCTCGTCAGCGAGAATCTGGTGGCCGGGCCTGGATCCACAGGGCCTGGCCGGGCCAAGCCCGAAAAGACTACGTGGAGTCACCTCCCTGTGGGCTCACCACCTGCAGGGAGAGTCATTGGGGTCGGGTGCATTGTAAACCGGGCGGTAGGCAAAAGCGGGGTCCTGGGCGTGCGGATCCCCAGCATCGCCGACTGGTTCTAGGGACATGGAACCAGTCACCTCACTGGCAGGGAAGGAGCCGGAGCTGGTGCGGGAGGTGGAGCGGTACCAACTAGATATGGTTGGGCTCACCTCCACGCACAGCATCGGTTCTGGAACCAAACTCCTGGAGAGGGGCTGGACCCTCTCCTTTTCCGGAGTTGCCCAGGGTGTGAGGCACCAGGCGGGTGTGGGGATACTCCCAAGCCCCCGGCTGAGCTGTGCCACTGTGTTGGAGTTCTCTCCGGTGAACGAGAGGGTTGCCTCCATGCGACTGCAAGTCACTGGGGGGAAGGCTCTGACTGAACAGCAGTTCAGAGTATCCGGGCTTCTTGGAGTCCTTGGGTGGCGTCCTGGAAAGGGTTCCATCCGGGGACTCCATAGTTCTACTGGGGGACTTCAACGCACACGTGGGCAATGATGGAGAAACCTGGAGGGGAGTGATTGGGATGAACGGCCTGCCCAATCTGAACCAGAGTGGTGTTTTGTTATTGGACTTCTGTGCTAGTCATGGAGTGGCCATAACAAACACCATGTTCGAACATAGGGTGGTCCACAAGTGTACCTGGTACCGGACCACCTTAGGCCAAAGCTCGCTGATCGACTTTGTAATCGTATCAGCAGATCTGCGGCCGCATGTTTTGGACACTCGGGTGAAGAGAGGAGCAGAGCTGTCAACTGATCACCACCTGGTGGTGAGTTGGATCAGATGGCACGGGAGGCTGCCAGACAGACCTGGTAAACCCAAACGTGTAGTGAGGGTGAACTGCGAACGTCTGGTGGAAGCCCCTGTCCGTAAGGTCTTTAATTCCCACCTCCGGAAGAACTTCTCGTGCATCCAGGGGTAGGTTGGGGACATGGATCCTGAGTGGGCCATGTTCAGAGCCTCCATTGTAGAGGCTGCAGCTCGGAGCTGTGGTCAAAAGGCTATCTGTGCCTGTTGTGGCAGCAACCCAAGAACCCGTTGGTGGACACCAGCGGTGAAGGAAGCCGTCAGGCTGAAGAAGGATGTCTTTTGGGCCTGGTTGGCCCAGGGGTCTCCTGAAACAGCAGACGGGTACCGGGAGGCCAAAAGGACCACGGCTTCAGCGGTCTCTGAAGCAAAATCCCGGGTGTGGGAGGAGTTCAGGGAGACCATGGAGAAGGACTTTCGGTTGGCCTCAAGGAAGTTCTGGCAAACTGTCCGGCGACTCAGGAAGGGAAAGCAGGGCTTGGCTCAGGCTGTGCTCAGTCGGGGAGGAGAACTGCTGACCCAGACTGAGGATATTGCCGGGCGGTGGAAAGAACACTTTGAGGAACTCCTGAACCCGACCAGTACGTCCTCTGTGGAAGAGGCAGTCTGAAGACTCGGGGGAGGTCACTGAAGTAGTCACAAAAGCTCTTCAGTGGCAAGGTGCCAGGCGTGGATGAGATTCGCCCTGAGATGCTGAAGGCTCTGGACATTGTCGGGCTGTCGTGGCTGACACGCCTAGTCAATGTCGCGTGGAGGTCGGGGATAGTACCTGTGGAATGGCAGACCGGGGTGGTGGTCCCCATTTTCAAAAAAGGGGACCGGAGCTTTTGCTCCAATTATCGAGGTATCACACTGCTCAGCCTCCCCGGGAAAGTTTATTCCAGGGTGCTGGAAAGGAGGCTCCGGCCGATTGTCGAACCTCAGCTTCAGGAGGAACGTCCTGGCCGTGGAACAGTGGACCAGCTCTTTACCCTCGCAGGGTTGTTGGGGGGGTGCATGGGAATTTGCCCATCCAGTCTACACGTGCTTTGTGGACTTGGAGAAGGCTTATGACCGTGTCCCCCGGGGAATCATGTGGGGGGTACTACGGGAGTATGGGGTACCGGGGCCGTTGGTACGTGCCATTCGGTCCTTGTACGAACAAAGTGCGAGCTGCGTTCGTATTCTCGGCACAAAGTCAAGCACGTTCTCAGTGGGTGTTGGACTCCGCCAAGGTTGTCCCTTGTCACCGATTCTGTTCGTGATCTTCATGGACAAAATCTCAAGGCGCAGCCGAGTTGGGGATAGTGTCCAGTTTGGGGACCTCAGAATTTTACAGGATATTTCGGTAGTGGCCAGATTTTCAATTTCTTTGATTGGATTAGAAAGTCAAATGAGAGATGTCAGCTCCCCATCTTGGACGGTTGGCTTAAGATGTAGGTCTACGGGATAAAGCTTTGTTAATCTCAGCAAGATAGTGGAAGTGGAGTGACATTTGTGTGTAATGTATTGTTATTGATGTTATTTTACCGTAAATCCTCTAATATTGGCCGGGGCCTTTATTTACTGAGCCAGAAAGAGCAGCAGGCCTTTGTTGGAGGCAGGCTTATATTAGAGGCAGGCCTTTATTTCTTAAAATTAAACTCGTGGACATAATCCCTTAATTTCCCGACTTTTATTGTAAACACATTGCCACATAAAAACAAAACAAACAAAACAGTAAGATTCAGCTGCAAATAACATATGGTAACAAAACGGCACCGCAGCCTGACGTACGGAAAATACGGCCACTGTAAAATAAAACAACAAGGTAGGAATAAACATTACCGTAATACGGTAACTGTCTCTTTAAAATTCACCTAAAACCTTCGTCTGGTCGGCGCCATGTTTGTTTTCTCTTCTCTGGTAGCTCTGTGTTACGTAGACACGTTGTGTTGTGGGACATTCAGGCTTGCACAGGTCATTCAAACTACCGTAGTTACATTACCGTAGCCGTTTACCGTATTAACCGTTGTTTCTTCATTTTTTGACCCGGCCTGTATTGGAGGCCGGCCTTTATTTGTCCGTGTTGACCACGCCCCCGGCCATTATGAGAGGCCGGCCTTTAATGGAATACAGGCCACTATTAGAGGATTTACGGTATTTACCTGGGAAAGGGAGAGGCTCTGGGATGAGAACAGCAGCTGATCCACCTGTTGCTGTGTTCACCACACTGTTTCATGTGTCTCTGTTAGTGGTGCAACGGAATGTAGTTTATCCGTGATCTGTATGGATCACCCCCCACGGTTCGGCACGCATGTGAACCGCAGATTAATTGCAAAATGTAACCAAGTAATAATTTCCTAAATCTCGAGTTGCAGTGAAAAGATAGACAAGACAGATGCGTGATGCGTTTTACTCTGAAGCCTAACAATTGGTTGATTATGCAAAACGTGATGTTCACGTGAAGGGGGCATGTTGAATCCCACTTTTTGTGTAGCGCGTTGCAAAAAGAGCATAGAGAGAGTCATGGCCAGCAGTAGCGGAGGAGCAGAGGAGCTCAAAAAGTCTCCCTCATCATTTAAGTCCCATGTATGGGAGCACTTTGGCTGTGCCACGAGAAAGGCATATGAACATGGCAATACATCGAGCATGGCCACCCATTTGACGCGACATCACCCTGGTGTGTCAGTGACGGGAGCCAAGCAAAAGAATGCTCAACAACTCATTACCGCAGCATTTAAACTGCAGAATCAGACCGGGCTAAATCGATTACCAAATCTATTGGTTTGTTTATCGCTGCAGACATGAGGCCATACTCTGTACAAAGGGTTTAAAAATATGCTTAAAGTGCTTGAGCCACGTTACGAAATCCCCTCGCGCACCTACTTCAGTAAGACGATTATGCCAGATCTTTATGAGCAGCAAAAGATAACAATTGTTGACGAATTAGCCAAGGCATCCTCTTTTGCACTCACCACAGACGGGTGGACCTCCAGGGCAACGGAAAGCTATGTTACTGTGACAGTGTGGAGTGGGAGATGCGAAGTCCGGTGCTACAGACGCGCCCACTCTATGAGAGTCACACAGGCACAAATCTGGCGCAGGTACTGATAGGAGCAGTAGCAGAGTGGAAGCTAGAGAGGCCCAATAGCAATATCCCAGTCACCACAGATAATGCCAAGAACCAGGTAAATGCAGTGATAGAAGCTGGACTGGGGCCACAGATAGGGTGCTTTGCACATGTGATCAATTTAGCATCCCAAAGGGGAATCTTAGTAAACCAGATGGGCCGCCTCCTTGGGAGGATCAGGAAGGTGGTCTCCTATTTCCACCGAAGCACAACAGCCGCTCATGTGCTTAAGACCAAGCAAGAAATGCTACAGCTACCGACCCATACACGATGTCCCAACAAGATGGAACTCCACTTATGACATGTTGGAGCGCTATCTGGAGCAGGAGGCAGCTGTATACTCTGCACTGACAGACAAGACCCTGAAAAAAAATAAAGACATCGTCTTTGTCTGACGTCACCTTGTCTGATGATGACGTGAAAATGGCAGAGGAGGTCCTCCAGGTGCTCAAACGCCTCAAAATGCTTACAACCCTAATAAGCACTGAAACCGCACCGTCTGTGTCCATGATCCTACCTCTGAAAATAAGGCTTCTACAATCCATGGCCCCAATTGAGGAAGACCGCACCATCACTAGACATGTCAAGCCGACAGGATTTTCCGTCCACCGCGCGGACAGAACAAAGACTCTCTCTGGTAAAGATCGTGGAGGGGGGGTATGTCTCATGATAAACAGATCTTGGTGCAACCAGAGTCATGTGCAGACCCTCAAGTCTTTCTGTTCCCCGGACCTGGAGTACCTGATGCTTATGTGCCGACCATTCTGGCTACCGCGGGAGTTTACAGCAGTAACCGTGACTGCTGTGTACATTCCCCCTCAAGCCAACACGGACATAGCGCTGAAGGAACTTTATGGGGCTATCAGCGAACAGGAGTCGGCTCACCCTGAGGCTGCTTTCATTGTGGCGGGGGACTTCAATAAGGCGAACCTGAAGAAAGTTCTCCCGAAGTTCTACCAACACATCACAAGCAACACACGGGGCGAGCGGATCCTCGACCACTGCTACACCCCCTTCCGGGACGGCTACAAGTCCCTCCTCCGCCCACCGTTCGGCAAATCGGATCACCGCTCGATCCAACTACTCCCCGCCTACAGGCAGAGACTGAAGCAGCAACCAATCGCTGTGAAGGAGGTCCAATGCTGGTCGGACCAATCGGAGTCTATGCTGCAGGATTGTTTTGATCACGTGGACTGGGATATGTTCAGGGTTGCGTCGGACAATAACATCAGCGAGTACGCGTCCTCAGTCACCGGGTTCATCAAGAATGCATAGATGACGTTGTCCTACTAAGTCGGTCGGATTATCCCAACCAGAAACCATGGATTAATGGCGATGTCGCGCCGCACTCCGCACGCGTAACGCCGCCTTTGACTCCGGGAATATGGTGGAATATACGAGAGCCCGCTACGACCTCCGCAAGACCATCGGCTCTGCCAAGCCGGAGTGACAAGAACAGGGTGGAGGACAAATTCAAGAGCCGACGATGGTTGAGGGGGTGGTGGGAAGGGCTGCACGGACAATCACGGAACTTCAGAGGGAAGAACCCAGCGGTGTAGAGAACTCCTCTACCTCCCTTCCCCAGGTGAGCTAACACTTCTTTGCTCGGTCTCGCACGTGAACTGCGAGGCCCCGCCGAAGTTCAGCGCTGCCTGCAGGACGAGCAGCCTGCTGAACATCTCCAGAGGCTGACGTGCGCAGAGCCTTCACAGCGGGTGGATCATCCGGAAGGCGGCAGGCCACAGACCAGTTGTGTCTTCGCAGGACATCTTCAACCTGTCCCTGTCCCAGGCAGTTGTTCCGAGGCTCTTCAAAGATGTCCAATTCCATTGTCCTGTCCCGACAACACCCCAAGGTAACCGCTGCCTGAAGACTGGCAGACCGTAGCCCCTCACTCTCGATTGTCAGTAAATGCTTTGAGAGGCCTGGTCACGAGACTTTCATTTGTTTCCCATGGTTAGCCTGCCACGCTGGACCCATGGCAATTTGCGTACCGTCAAAACAGATCCACCGACGACGCCATTGCCATGGCACTTCACACTGCCCTCTCTCACCTGGAGGGGAAGAACTGTTGTGTGAGAATGCTGTTTGTGGACTTCAACTCAGCGTTCAACACGATAGTTCCTGCCAAGCTCGACACCAAGCTCAGGAGTCTAGGCCTGCACCCGACCATGTGCAGCTGGATACTGGACTTCCTGTCGGGCCGCCGCCAGGTGGTGAGGATGGGCAGCACCACCTCAGAGCCGCTGACCCTCAACACTGGAGCCCCTCAGGGATGCGTGTTGAGCCCTCTCCTCTACTCCCTGTACACCCACGACTGCATGGCTATGCACAGCTCCAACGTCATCATCAAGTTTGCTGACGACACGACAGTGTTGGGACTGATCGCAGACGACGACGAGACAGCCGACAGGGAGGAGGTCGGATCACTGGCACAGTGGTGCCAGGAGAACAACCTCGCCCTCAACGTCAAGAAGACCAAGGAGCTGAGGTGACTAGAAAGCGGGAGAGAGCACGCCCCCATCTCCATCGACGGTGCAGTAGAGAGGTCAGCAGCTTCAATTCCCGGCGTGCACATCCGAACTCACATGGACCACGCACACACACACGTGTGAAAAGGCCCAACACCCTGTTATTCACTCAGGCAAAATTCAACATGTGCCCATCCTCAGAACATTCTACTCTTGTACCATCGAGAGTGTTCTCACAGGATGCATCACCGTCTGGTACGGGAACTGCACCGCACTGGAGCGTAGAACACTACAGAGGTGGTGCGGACGCCCAGCACTCCATGCATTAGAGTGACTCTCCCTCCGTTTATTTACACAGCGGTGCGTGGCAAAGGCCGAAACGGATCTAGCAAGCACTGATGCCACAAACTGTGAAACGTCTCTATCGCTCAGTGCAGGCATTGATACAGCAGTATCAAGTGCCTGACGGTAGAAGTGTGTACAGTTTGTGGCTGGGGTGGTTATTGTCTTTAGTAATCCGTTTCGCCTTTGCCACGCACCGCCTGGTGTATATATCCAGGAGGGAGGGAAGCTCACCTCCAATGATGGAGGTGAGCTGGGCCGTCCGCACCACCCTCTGTAGTGTTCTACGCTCCAGTGCGGTGCACTTCCCGTACCAGACGGTGATGCATCCTGTGAGAACACTCTCGATGGTACAAGAGTAGAATGTTCTGAGGATGCGGGGGCACATGTTGAATTTTGCCTGAGGAAATACAGGTGTTGTTGGGCCCTTTTCACCACGTGTGTGGTGTGCGTGGTCCATGTGAGGTCCTCGGAGATGTGCACGCCGAGGAACTTGAAGCTGCTGTCGGCTGTCTCGTCGTCGTCTGCGATCAGTCCCAACACTGTCGTGTCGTCAACAAACTTGATGATGACGTTGGAGCTGTGCATAGCCATGCAGTCGTGGGTGTACAGGGAGTAGAGGAGAGGGCTCAATATGCATCCCTGAGGGGCTCCAGTGTTGAGGGTCAGTGGCTCTGAGGTGGTGCTGCCCATCCTCACCACCTGGCGGCGACCCGACAGGAAGTCCAGTATCCAGCTGCACATGGTCGGGTGCAGGCCTAGACTCCTGACCTTGGTGTCGAGCTTGGCAGGAACTATCGTGTTGAACGCTGAGCTGAAGTCCACAAACGGCATTCGCACACAACAGTTCTTCCCCTCCAGGTGAGAGAGGGCGGTGTGAAGTGCCATGGCAATCGCGTCATCGGTGGATCTGTTTTGACGGTACGCAAATTGCCAATTGGGTCCAGCGTGGCAGGCAACATGGAACAAATGAAGTCCTTGACCAGCCTCTCAAAGCATTTACTGACAATCGAGGTGAGGGCTACGGGTCTCCAGTCATTCAGGCAGGTTACCTTGGGGTGTTTCGGGACAGGCACAATGATGGACATCTTGAAGACCTCGGGAACAACTGCCTGGGACAGGGACAGGTTGAAGATGTCTGCGAAGACACAACTGGTCTGTGCATGCTCTGAGGACGTGCCCCGGGATGTGGTCTGGGCCTGCCGCCTTCCGGATGTCCACCCGCTTGAAGGCTCTGCGCACGTCAGCCTCTGAGATGTTCAGCAGGCTGCTCTCCTCAGGCAGCGCTGACTTCGGCGGGCTGCCGTTCACGTCGAACCGAGCAAAGAAGGTGTTTAGCTCACCTGGGAGGGAGGTAGAGGAGTTCTCTACACCGCTGGTTCTCCCTCTGAAGTCCGTGATTGTCTGCAGCCCCTTCCACACACCCCTCACATCGTGGCTCTTGAATTTGTCCTCCACCCTGTTCTTGTACTCCCGCTTGGCAGAGCCGATGGTCTTGCGGAGGTCGTAGCGGGCTGTCGTATATTCCACCATATTCCCGGAGTCAAAGGCAGCGTTACACGTGCGGAGTGCAGCGCGAACATCGCCATTAATCCATGGTTTCTGGTTGGGATAAATCCGAACCGACTTAGTAGGAACAACGTCATCTATGCATTTCTTGATGAACCCGGTGACTGAGGACGCGTACTCGCTGATGTTATTGTCCGACGCGACCCGGAACATATCCCATTCCGCGTCATCAAAACAATCCTGCAGCATAGACTCCGATTGGTCCGACCAGCATTGGACCTCCTTCACAGCGATTGGTTGCTGCTTCAGACTCTGCCTGTAGGCGGGGAGTAGTTGGATCGAGCGGTGATCCGATTTGCCGAACGGTGGGCGGAGGAGGGCCTTGTAGCCGTCCCGAAAGGGGGTGTAGCAGTGGTCGAGCATCCACTCGCTCCGTGTGTTGCTTGTGATGTGTTGGTAGAACTTCGGGAGAACTTTCTTCAAGTTCGCCTTATTGAAGTCCCCCGCCACAATGAAAGCAGCCTCAGGGTGTGCCGACTCCTGTTCGCTGATAGCCCCATAAAGTTCCTTCAACGCTATGTCCGTGTTGGCTTGAGGGGGAATGTACACAGCAGTCATGGTTACTGCTGTAAACTCCCGCGGTAGCCAGAATGGTCGGCACATAAGCATCAGGTACTCCAGGTCCGGGGAACAGAAAGACTTGAGGGTATGCACATGACTCTGGTTGCACCAAGATCTGTTTATCATGAGACATACCCCCCCCTCCACAATCTTTACCAGAGAGAGTCTTTGTTCTGTCCGTGCGGTGGACGAAAAATCCTGTCGGCTCGATGGCTGAGTCGGCAACCCCCTCCGACATCCATGTCTCCGTAAGGCAGATGATGCAGTTGTCCTTGGTTTCCCGGTGGAATTGTATAGGAGCCTATAGCTCGCATAACTTATTGTCCAGAGACTGTACATTAGCCAGTAGAATGGTGGGTAGTGGAGGTCGATTGGCACGACGTCTCAGCCTGACTAGCACGCCGGCTCGCTTCCCTCTCCGTCGGTGATGCTTGCATGTGATCGCGCCTAAGATGGATGGAGATAGTCCAGCTATGACTCCGGGCGGGACGTCAGAGTCGAAAGACTTGAAAAACTCCGGTAGACTGTCGTTCTAATCTCCAGAAGTGTACAACTGTCGTAAGTGAATTTGCTGCTAACTTCCTGTGCAAGGATAGTCACAATTAAAAGAATAAATAACAAAAAACTGCTTTGGTGTACGAGAGCTCGCAACACGGCAGCCATCACGTACGGCGCCATTTTAAGGAAGAAGAAGGTGCGAGGAAGAAGGTAACATGCCTTATTGCACTTTAATTTAACAATTGAGTATTGAATATTTTATATTATTTTAAGATTTTATTTAAACATTGGACATCTTGAATGTTGTTTTCATTTGGCATGCTGTCAAGGAGTGTAATATGGTGATTTGTGTTGTTTTGTGTTTTTTAATAAAAATACAGTTCCAAAAATTTTTTTCTTTTTTGGGGGGGGGGCATCCGAAAAATGATCCGATCCGTGACTTAAAACCGTGATATGATCCGAACCGTGAGTTTTGTGATCCGTTGCACCCCTAGTCTCTGTAACACAGTGCAGTTTTGAAGTTGCATTTCCCAGCAGTAGGAGGCTGAATCCTGGTATAGAAGGCTTCCACATCATTTTGAAGTAAACAAGCCTTAATTTGAATTATGTGCCACAGCAGTGTTGAACAGTTGATTCTGATTGCTCCATAATGTTCCAAGGGTGTTGTGGGAATGCGTGGTGCATGTGGTAGGTGGCTGCCTGGCCTAATTAGCCTCACCTGGCCCTGTTAGGATCTGGGGGAGGTGGGGCTACAAGACTGTGGTGCATTGGGCAGTCAGTGCACCACAGGTTAAGTCAGCCACCAGCACACACACTGGGGAGCACTAGCATGCTAGCTAGCTAATGTAACATCGGCTCCATATTGTTTTACTTTACCCTGCAACTTGACAATAAACTGGATTACAACACCACAACCTGCCTGTGTCCTTGGAGGAGCCCCGAACTAAAGCCACACATGTGGCAGTGTGGCATAAACATTGCTACAGGTGTGCATTAAGTAAGCAATATTATACGAAAGAAGGTTTGGGACACAGCCAGTGTTCAGAGCCAAGCTGCCCCTGTCAGGCTGTTTCCACACCTATCTCAGGGAATAACTCGCCAGATTTAGACGAGACTAGCCATGTCCACGATTTCCATGTGCAGTTTTTGTGCTGGTGAATATTCATAGTGATAAGGCGTTTTTCATTTGAGACTGGCTGTGTGTTGTCATGCTCATTTGATCAAGTTTCAAAGGTCTAGTTGACCAATCGGGTTGCTCGGTTGGAGCTACCAGGGGCAGTGCCTGAATGCGTTCATTGAACGATAGTTCATGAACTCGTTCATATTTTGGGCGAACATGAACTGAACGTACTGTATTACTGCCTGATGAACGTTACTGTGAACGCGTTCATTCTGGTGTCTGTGAACGCACGCTCTCTCAGTTTAACTTCGTTCAATAGGGTGCCAGATTTCTATAGAGCCTTCCAGGCGAAAACCCGGCTAAAACACACCGTAAACAGGCCTTAATATGTAGAGGAAAAAACACCCAATCTGGCAACACCAGCCACCAGTGTCGCACTGCCGCATGCGTCATCAAAACAAAGCGTTAAAGCAACAATGGGGAAATGCTGTCCCCTCAATGCTAATGTAAACCCTGGTTGGATAAGGATTCAAAATTGGATATGAAGATGAAATCTGACGCATAGTTTCAGTGTTAAAACTGATAAAATAATTGCTGTCTGTGGTTCTATATGGGCTGTGGCAATAATTTAGAAAAATAATAGCTCACAGCAACATATTGAAAAAAAGAACTATGAACTAGTTCATTTTTGGAACTGTGAACTTATTTCAAAATTTTGAATTATGAACTATGAACTGAACTAGTTAATTTTAAAATTTGTGAACTGAACTTTGAACTAGTTCATGTAGAAAGTGAACTTTCCCAACACTGACCAGGGGTATAGCCTCAGCTCCAGAAGTTCCACTCTGCCGGAAACCAGCAAGTGTGAAGTTATGCAGGGTTTCCTGTTTGGTTAGAGATATTTGGCCAGATAGAGCTTTGATTGTACCATCTTAACAAATGTATTTCCACAGTGACCAGTCTACTACTGTCAGACTACTGGATGATAATCAAAAGTCTTTAGATGATAATCTATAGTCTGATTTGTGAGACTACCTGAGGTATCATTTTTTAAAACGGGACACCTTTTTAACAAAGCAATGCATTACAAATATTGCATTAAAAACAACGGTCAAATATGCAGATAAAAAAACCAGCAGAAAAAACCAGCAGATATGGACTATGGATTGGCTGCAGTGCCGCAGAATAATATTTTAATGATTAATGATTAATGGTTAAGTTGATTGAAACCAATAGCTACAATTATATCTGTATGTAACTAGGCCTAATATTATTTATTTATTTATTTATTTATTTATTCATTATTAGGCCTATTATACATTATTTTATATTTTATATATTTTCCAATAACGCAACAGCCAGTGTTGTGGTTTATTCCACATTCTCTGCTGCCACTGGCCACCTGCTGTTCTAGGTAGAGGTGTGCACTGCAGGTGACTTGAAAACCAAGGGCATACTGTCACTTGTATTGGGCTGCTGATCAACGCTGCCCTGGTCTGAGTAAATGTTTGTACTGATGCTGAGGAACACGACCTCTACTTTCCACTCCACAGGGAAAACCATATTACTTTGACCGTGTGTTCCAGTCCAACACCACGCAGGAGCAGTTCTACAATGCAGTCGCTCAGAAGATTGTCAAAGGTGAGCTGTCCTAGCATCGTTAAATGTATTTTACATTTGTAACCTCATTTTATTGCATGTATATTGGACGCAGGTATTATATTTATTTTAGATCTGCATTTTGATCTTTTAACATACTGATACAAAGGGTAAACAATGATTCTGCATTCTTTGTGCAGATGTGTTAGACGGGTACAACGGAACAATATTTGCCTACGGGCAGACGTCCTCGGGTAAAACACACACCATGGAAGTAAGAACCCACCAAAAGCTCCTTTTCCCCCTCAGATAAAGTCTAGAGCACTGCACAAACAAAAGCCAAACCCAGACCAGCGCAGCTCTCTTTGTCTTCCAGGGGGTCCTCCATGACCCGGACATGATGGGCGTCATCCCCAGGATAGTTCAAGACATCTTCAACTACATTTACTCCATGGATGAGAACCTGGAGTTTCATATCAAAGTAAGACCCCTGCTGGAGCTTCAACTAAAGCCTTTGAGATGGTGAACTGGAGGCATCATCCAAATCTAATTTGAATTTATATTCATAGTTCTATTTCTATTTTGCTAGTCCTACTTCTATTTTGTAGTTCTACTTCTATTTTGTATTCTTTTATAATTACTGTCGGCTGTCGGGCGTTTTGCACACAAGGTTTTTCACTCACTGCTTATACTCACATGTGAAGTGACAATAAAAATACTTGACTTGACTTGTCCTTTAAGCATGAATGAAAAAATAGCCTGTCTCCACATCATAAAAAAAAAGTCAGTAAAGAAAGTAAGGGAAGCAGACCTGAGCTTATAACTTCAAATTATTTTTCAAAAAGATGAGGATGTCCACCCTCTCTGGGGAGAGGGTGGACCTCTTTGCAGTCACTATGTCCCCTGCTGTGGAGAACACCCTCTCGCTAGGAACTGAAGGAACTGCCAGGCACAGAGAGGTAGCGTCTTGCCATCGTGGCAATGTGAGGGTATTTACACTCATTGCTTTTCCACCATGCCGGTGGATCACCATCCACTGGAATGCCGCTTGCTGCCTTGTAGGATGCCACCTCCTCTTCGATGGTGTTGGCAAACGTCTTTGCTGTGTCCTTGCTCGCAAAGGTCTCCCCGAAAAGCTCCTCCATGGCTGACTTCTTTTGTGGAGGAGATGCCTCTGAGTCTGCTCCTGTTGGCTCTGTGGCTTGACCCTGCAGAAAAAATTACTTGATCTATTAAACTAACTCATTATTTATTTTCATATTTCATAGAAGTATATTTGTGCCAATAAATAACATTTAATAAAAAAAAAATGTAAATGGATGAGTTTAATAGCAATAGCATAGACTAAAACTAGACTGCAGTATTTTTATTATTTAAGTAATTCACTCTTATAAAACATTTTTTTACCTCTTCAGTGCCCACAATCTCAGTGGTGAGATCACTGTATGTCCTCTGGTGTAGGGCAGGGTCTAGGTGAGACAGGGACTTGAACCTTGGATCCAGTGCAGTAGATCTATGAAGGTAGTCCTGTAGATTAGGGGGGTCAGTGTATCTGGGGTTCAGGTCATCTCTAATGGCAGCCTTGACATGTCTAGTGATGGTCGGCAACCCCCTCCG
The DNA here is from genome assembly GCA_002895965.2 of Coryphaenoides rupestris. Lineage (NCBI taxonomy): Eukaryota > Metazoa > Chordata > Actinopteri > Gadiformes > Macrouridae > Coryphaenoides > Coryphaenoides rupestris. Next base: position 58,942 of record PIJE02000236.1, on the reverse strand, counting down.
ACATCCATGTCTCCGTAAGGCAGATGATGCAGTTGTCCTTGGTTTCCCGGTGGAATTGTATACGAGCCTGTAGCTCGCATAACTTATTGTCCAGAGACTGTACATTAGCCAGTAGAATGGTGGGTAGTGGAGGTCGATTGGCACGACGTCTCAGCCTGACTAGCACGCCGGCTCGCTTCCCTCTCCGTCGGCGATGCTTGCGTGTGATCGCGCCTAAGATGGATGGAGATAGTCCAGCTATGACTCCGGGCGGGACGTCAGAGTCGAAAGACTTGAAAAACTCCGGTAGACTGTCGTTCTAATCTCCAGAAGTGTACAACTGTCGTAAGTGAATTTGCTGCTAACTTCCTGTGCAAGGATAGTCACAATTAAAAGAATAAATAACAAAAAACTGCTTTGGTGTACGAGAGCTCGCAACACGGCAGCCATCACGTACGGCGCCATTTTAAGGAAGAAGAAGGTGCGAGGAAGAAGGTAACATACCTTATTGCACTTTAATTTAACAATTGAGTATTGAATATTTTATATTATTTTAAGATTTTATTTAAACATTGGACATCTTGAATGTTGTTTTCATTTGGCATGCTGTCAAGGAGTGTAATATGGTGATTTGTGTTGTTTTGTGTTTTTAATAAAAATACAGTTCCAAAAATTTTTTTCTTTTTTGGGGGGGGGGCATCCGAAAAATGATCCGATCCGTGACTTAAAACCGTGATATGATCCGAACCGTGAGTTTTGTGATCCGTTGCACCCCTAGTCTCTGTAACACAGTGCAGTTTTGAAGTTGCATTTCCCAGCAGTAGGAGGCTGAATCCTGGTATATGAAGGCTTCCACATCATTTTGAAGTAAACAAAGCCTTAATTTGAATTATGTGCCACAGCAGTGTTGAACAGTTGATTCTGATTGCTCCATAATGTTCCAAGGGTGTTGTGGGAATGCGTGGTGCATGTGGTAGGTGGCTGCCTGGCCCTAATTAGCCTCACCTGGCCCTGTTAGGATCTGGGGGAGGTGGGGCTACAAGACTGTGGTGCATTGGGCAGTCAGTGCACCACAGGTTAAGTCAGCCACCAGCACACACACTGGGGAGCACTAGCATGCTAGCTAGCTAATGTAACATCGGCTCCATATTGTTTTACTTTACCCTGCAACTTGACAATAAACTGGATTACAACACCACAACCTGCCTGTGTCCTTGGAGGAGCCCGAACTAAAGCCACACATGTGGCAGTGTGGCATAAACATTGCTACAGGTGTGCATTAAGTAAGCAATATTATACGAAAGAAGGTTTGGGACACAGCCAGTGTTCAGAGCCAAGCTGCCCCTGTCAGGCTGTTTCCACACCTATCTCAGGGAATAACTCGCCAGATTTAGACGAGACTAGCCATGTCCACGATTTCCATGTGCAGTTTTTGTGCTGGTGAATATTCATAGTGATAAGGCGTTTTTCATTTCAGACTGGCTGTGTGTTGTCATGCTCATTTGATCAAGTTTCAAAGGTCTACGTTGACCAATCGGGTTGCTCGGTTGGAGCTACCAGGGGCAGTGCCTGAATGCGTTCATTGAACGATAGTTCATGAACTCGTTCATATTTTGGGCGAACATGAACTGAACGTACTGTATTACTGCCTGATGAACGTTACTGTGAACGCGTTTCATTCTGGTGTCTGTGAAACGCACGCTCTCTCAGTTTACTTCGTTCAATAGGGTGCCAGATTTCTATAGAGCCTTCCAGGCGAAAACCCGGCTAAAACACACCGTAAACAGCCTTAATATGTAAGAGGAAAAAACACCCCAATCTGGCACACCAGCCACCAGTGTCGCACTGCCGCAATGGCGTCGATCAAAACAAAGCGTTAAAGCAACAATGGGGAAATGCTGTCCCCTCAATGCTAATGTAAACCCTGGTTGGATAAGGATTCAAAATTGGATATGAAGATGAAATCTGACGCATAGTTTCAGTGTTTAAAACTGATAAAATAATTGCTGTCTGTGGTTCTATATGGGCTGTGGCAATAATTTAGAAAAATAATAGCTCACAGCAACATATTGAAAAAAAGAACTATGAACTACTTCATTTTTGGAACTGTGAACTTATTTCAAAATTTTGAATTATGAACTATGAACTGAACTAGTTAATTTTAAAATTTGTGAACTGAACTTTGAACTAGTTCATGTAGAAAGTGAACTTTCCCAACACTGACCAGGGGTATAGCCTCAGCTCCAGAAGTTCCACTCTGCCGGAAACCAGCAAGTGTGAAGGGCGGAGTTATGCAGGGTTTCCTGTTTGGTTAGAGATATTTGGCCAGATAGAGCTTTGATTGTACCATCTTAACAAATGTATTTCCACAGTGACCAGTCTACTACTGTCAGACTACTGGATGATAATCAAAAGTCTTTAGATGATAATCTATAGTCTGATTTGTGAGACTACCTGAGGTATCATTTTTTAAAACGGGACACCTTTTTAACAAAGCAATGCATTACAAATATTGCATTAAAAACAACGGTCAAATATGCAGATAAAAAAACCAGCAGAAAAAACCAGCAGATATGGACTATGGATTGGCTGCAGTGCCGCAGAATAATATTTTAATGATTAATGATTAATGGTTAAGTTGATTGAAACCAATAGCTACAATTATATCTGTATGTAACTAGGCCTAATATTATTTATTTATTTATTTATTTATTTATTCATTATTAGGCCTATTATACATTATTTTATATTTTATATATTTCCCAATAACGCAACAGCCAGTGTTGTGGTTTATTCCACATTCTCTGCTGCCACTGGCCACCTGCTGTTCTAGGTAGAGGTGTGCACTGCAGGTGACTTGAAAACCAAGGGCATACTGTCACTTGTATTGGGCTGCTGATCAACGCTGCCCTGGTCTGAGTAAATGTTTGTACTGATGCTGAGGAACACGACCTCTACTTTCCACTCCACAGGGAAAACCATATTACTTTGACCGTGTGTTCCAGTCCAACACCACGCAGGAGCAGTTCTACAATGCAGTCGCTCAGAAGATTGTCAAAGGTGAGCTGTCCTAGCATCGTTAAATGTATTTTACATTTGTAACCTCATTTTATTGCATGTATATTGGACGCAGGTATTATATTTATTTTAGATCTGCATTTTGATCTTTTAACATACTGATACAAAGGGTAAACAATGATTCTGCATTCTTTGTGCAGATGTGTTAGACGGGTACAACGGAACAATATTTGCCTACGGGCAGACGTCCTCGGGTAAAACACACACCATGGAAGTAAGAACCCACCAAAAGCTCCTTTTCCCCCTCAGATAAAGTCTAGAGCACTGCACAAACAAAAGCCAAACCCAGACCAGCGCAGCTCTCTTTGTCTTCCAGGGGGTCCTCCATGACCCGGACATGATGGGCGTCATCCCCAGGATAGTTCAAGACATCTTCAACTACATTTACTCCATGGATGAGAACCTGGAGTTTCATATCAAAGTAAGACCCCTGCTGGAGCTTCAACTAAAGCCTTTGAGACGGTGAACTGGAGGCATCATCATGTTGGGCAAATCTAATTTGAGACTTTCTTGGCAGGTGTCATATTTTGAGATCTATTTGGATAAAATCAGGGACCTAATGGATGGTATGTATTGTTAAATCAAATAAATAATGATGAGATTAAATATATAGGTCACATATCAAATTTGATTAAAAAAACGTGTATAATTTATCTTATATTTTATTTATTTAATTCTATAAGTACGTATATTAATATATACATACATAATATTCACTGATATGATGCAATGAATACAATTAAATTAATAATACATTGAAAGAACAGTTAATAGATGATGCTCTGGATTCCCACAGTGTCGAAGACCAACCTGTCCGTGCACGAGGACAAGAACCGCGTGCCTTACGTTAAGGTGAGCCTCTGTGGAACCAAGTCAGTGGATGAGAGGCGAGAGCTGTGTTCCGTTTTTTCATGAGTCATGTGTCATCTTCTTATGTGGGTGTTGTTTTCTTTTCTCTTTGAATTTGTATCTCCTTCAGACACTTACTCTCCATGCCAATGTGGATGAGGACATGTCTACATGTCTCTTCTGAAATACTAAGAACTAGCAACCCCTCACGTTGACTTCATACTTTAATGCCTTGGGATTGCAAATTTCCCGTTCCTTGTACAATTGTTTCTTTGTAAAGCCAGCCCACTGTTTTAAAGACTCTATTTAAATAGCTTGTGTGTGTGTGTGTGTGTGTGTGTGTGTGTGTGTGTGTGTGTGTGTGTGTGTGTGTGTGTGTGTGTGTGTGTGTGTGTGTGTGTGTGTGTGTGTCTCCCCCCAGGGTGCTTCTGAGCGTTTTGTGTGCAGCCCAGATGAGGTCATGGACGCTATAGATGAAGGCAAAAATAGTCGTAGCGTGGCTGTCACAAGTGAGTAGCTAACACTGAGCCTCTTCAGTAGGCTCCTGCTGCTGCTCATGGGTTCAGTCTCACCGGATCTCCTGACCACCGACACGCCCCCGGCAGCAGACACAGACACACACAGACACACACAGACACACACACACACACACACACACACACAGTGAGAGCTCCTCTTCTGTAACTGCTAGTTGCACACTTTGTACTTTGACATAAAAATACCCCAAAACATCTCATATGGTGACAAAAAACATGTTACACTTGCTTCAGACTGTAATGTGCAACTGATTATGTATTACTGTGTACTGTATCTGTGTGTGCGTGTGTGTGTGTGCGTGTCCTCAGACATGAACGAGCACAGCTCTAGAAGTCACAGTATCTTCTTGATCAACATCAAGCAGGAGAATGCCCAGACGGGCCAGAAGCTCACGGGGAAGCTCTACCTGGTGGACCTGGCCGGCAGTGAGAAAGTAACCCCCCCCCCCCCCCCCCCCCTCTCTGTTTCTCTCACCCTGGCACCAGCCGCAGCGTAGGGCTGAACAATTACTCTGGGTGTTATCAAAATCACAATATAGCTAAGTGCAATATCCAAATGGCAGGAGCTGCATTTGTTTGCAAATAAATTCAATTCAATTTTATTTGTATAGCCCTGAATCACAAGACAGTCTCAAAGAGCTTTACAGGCCAGATTATTATGACACCCCCCTAGCCCCGCCCCCCTAAGGGCAAGAAACAACTCCCTTAATTAACATGGAAGAAATCTCGAGGTGGAACTCAGAGTGGGGGATCCCTACTTCCAGGGATGGTTCGGAGTGCAATGTGTGTCATACGGGCATTTAAAACAGGGGTAACAAAGCATGACAAATTATAAACGACAAAGTGCAAATAGTGAATGAAATTGTAATATTATGATGGGGTGCTGGCTGGAGAGCAAGCTGATAGCCGTCAGGTGGGGTGGCCAGGTATCCAGTCATGATCACAACAGCACCCTAGATAGTGGAGACAACATGACGGTTTATTGTTTGTTAATAAATGACTGTAGTGCTGCAGAGGTGCCCTGCCTACAACTTTTGTTCTCAAGATGTAAGAAAACAGTTTGGTACAGACCCAACACATCATTGATTTTAATGAAAATTGTGATACAAAAATTATAATTCCCACGAATAGTGAATAGGCAATTTGCAAAATCTGGTTGAGAACCTATATTGTCAGCCCTACCTCAGGTGGGTTCAATTTATTCACATAGTTTTATCATAGACTGTATATCAATGTATTGGCCCCAAATATGTCAGGCAGAATTATTTACAAACAGTGAGTGTTTCTTGTATGTTTATGTTACCATAAATAATCATGATAGCGGGTATTTTCATTATGAATGATGATAACAATACTGGTTTGTCTCAGAATAAAAAATGTTGGTTTGATGGGTAGGTACAGCACTTAAATTTCTCAACAAAAACTAAAATAAAAATGTGAGCAGGGATTATACTGTAGATAGGACTACCATAATGCTGTTAGCCTCTTGGCCCACTGGAGGCGCTGTTACCCTGCTGCTTATTTCCTCTCCCTTCCCCACTGCTTTACTGTTTGGAGCAAGTTGTATTGAAACCTGTGGTTCAGTGTGTGTGTGTGTGGGTGTGGGTGTGCGCATGTGGGTGGGTGTGTGTGTGTGCGTGTGTGTGTCTGTTAGATAGGCAAAACCGGCGCTGAGGGCACAGTTTTGGATGAAGCCAAGATGATCAACAAGTCCCTCTCGGCCTTGGGTATCGTCATCTCTGCTCTAGCAGAAGGCTCGGTAAGAGTCCTATTTAAATAGGACTCTTACCGAGCCTTCTGCTAGAGCAGAGATGACGATACCCAAGGCCGAGAGGGACTTGTTGATCATCTTGGCTTCATCCAAAACTGTGCCCTCAGCGCCGGTTTTGCCTATCTAACAGACACACACACGCACACACACACACCCACCCACATGCGCACACCCACACCCACACACACACACACACACACTGAACCACAGGTTTCAATACAACTTGCTCCAAACAGTAAAGCAGTGGGGAAGGGAGAGGAAATAAGCAGCAGGGTAACAGCGCCTCCAGTGGGCAAGAGGCTAACAGCACTATGGTAGTCCTACTACAGTATAATCCCATGCTCACATTTTTATTTTAGTTTTGTTGAGAATTTAGTGCTGTACCTACCCACAACCAACATTTTTTATTCTGAGACAAACCAGTATGTGTATCATCATTCATAATGAAATACCGCTATCATGATTATTTATGGTAACATAACATACAGAACACTCACTGTTGTAAATAATTCTGCTGACATATTTGGGCCAATACATTTATATACAGTCTATAAAAACTATGTGAATAAATTGAACCACACTGAGGTAGGGCTGAACAATATGGTTCTCACAGATTTTGCAATTGCCATATTCACTATTCGTGGGAATTATAATTTTTGTATCACAATTTTCATTAAAATCATGATGTGTTGGGGTCTGTACCAAACATGTTTTCTTACATCTTGAGAACAAAAGTTGTAGGCAGGGCACCTCTGCAGCACTACAGTCATTTATTAACAAACAATAAACCGTCATGTTGTCTCCACTATCTAGGGTGCTGTTGTGATCATGACTGGATACCTGGCCACCCCACCTGACGGCTATCAGCTTGCTCTCCAGCCAGCACCCCATCATAATATTACAATTTCATTCACTATTTGCACTTTGTCGTTTATAATTTGTCATGCTTTGTTACCCCTGTTTTAAATGCCCGTATGACACCCATTGCACTCCGAACCATCCCTGGAAGTAGGGATCCCCCACTCTGAGTTCCACCTCGAGATTTCTTCCATGTTAATTAAGGGAGTTGTTTCTTGCCCTTAGGGGGGCGGGGCTAGGGGGGTGTCATAATAATCTGGCCTGTAAAGCTCTTTGAGACTGTCTTGTGATTCAGGGCTATACAAATAAAATTGAATTGAATTTATTTGCAAACAAATGCAGCTCCTGCCATTTGGATATTGCACTTAGCTATATTGTGATTTTGATAACACCCAGAGTAATTGTTCAGCCCTACGCTGCGGCTGGTGCCAGGGTGAGAGAAACAGAGAGGGGGGGGGGGGGGGGGGGGGTTACTTTCTCACTGCCGGCCAGGTCCACCAGGTAGAGCTTCCCCGTGAGCTTCTGGCCCGTCTGGGCATTCTCCTGCTTGATGTTGATCAAGAAGATACTGTGACTTCTAGAGCTGTGCTCGTTCATGTCTGAGGACACGCACACACACACACGCACACACAGATACAGTACACAGTAATACATAATCAGTTGCACATTACAGTCTGAAGCAAGTGTAACATGTTTTTTGTCACCATATGAGATGTTTGGGGTATTTTTATGTCAAAGTACAAAGTGTGCAACTAGCAGTTACAGAAGAGGAGCACTGTGTGTGTGTGTGTGTGTGTGTGTGTGTGTCTGTGTGTGTCTGTGTCTGTGTCTGCTGCCGGGGGGCGTGTCGGTGGTCAGGAGATCCGGTGAGACTGAACCCATGAGCAGCAGCAGGAGCCTACTGAAGAGGCTCAGTGTTAGCTACTCACTTGTGACAGCCACGCTACGACTATTTTTGCCTTCATCTATAGCGTCCATGACCTCATCTGGGCTGCACACAAAACGCTCAGAAGCACCCTGGGGGAGACACACACACACACACACACACACACACACAACACACACACACACACACACACACACACACACACACACACACACACACACACACACACACAAGCTATTTAAATAGAGTCTTTAAAACAGTGGGCTGGCTTTACAAAGAAACAATTGTACAAGGAACGGGAAATTTGCAATCCCAAGGCATTAAAGTATGAAGTCAACGTGAGGGGTTGCTAGTTCTTAGTATTTCAGAAGAGACATGTAGACATGTCCTCATCCACATTGGCATGGAGAGTAAGTGTCTGAAGGAGATACAAATTCAAAGAGAAAAGAAAACAACACCCACATAAGAAGATGACACATGACTCATGAAAAAACGGAACACAGCTCTCGCCTCTCATCCACTGACTTGGTTCCACAGAGGCTCACCTTAACGTAAGGCACGCGGTTCTTGTCCTCGTGCACGGACAGGTTGGTCTTCGACACTGTGGGAATCCAGAGCATCATCTATTAACTGTTCTTTCAATGTATTATTAATTTAATTGTATTCATTGCATCATATCAGTGAATATTATGTATGTATATATTAATATACGTACTTATAGAATTAAATAAATAAAATATAAGATAAATTATACACGTTTTTTTAATCAAATTTGATATGTGACCTATATATTTAATCTCATCATTATTTATTTGATTTAACAATACATACCATCCATTAGGTCCCTGATTTTATCCAAATAGATCTCAAAATATGACACCTGCCAAGAAAGTCTCAAATTAGATTTGCCCAACATGATGATGCCTCCAGTTCACCATCTCAAAGGCTTTAGTTGAAGCTCCAGCAGGGGTCTTACTTTGATATGAAACTCCAGGTTCTCATCCATGGAGTAAATGTAGTTGAAGATGTCTTGAACTATCCTGGGGATGACGCCCATCATGTCCGGGTCATGGAGGACCCCCTGGAAGACAAAGAGAGCTGCGCTGGTCTGGGTTTGGCTTTTGTTTGTGCAGTGCTCTAGACTTTATCTGAGGGGGAAAAGGAGCTTTTGGTGGGTTCTTACTTCCATGGTGTGTGTTTTACCCGAGGACGTCTGCCCATAGGCAAATATTGTTCCGTTGTACCCGTCTAACACATCTGCACAAAGAATGCTTACATATATCTGTTATTTTAGTAATGTATTCATATATTGTGTTGCATTGTGTTCTGTTGTATTGTGTTGTGTTGTATTGTACTGTTGTGATTGCTGAAGATTGGTATTGATAGGATTAGGCCACTAATTTGTAATAACCTGCCCAGGGACTACAGATGAAAATTTGCTCATTGGCCAACTCTGGCACATTGATGTGGAAACTGAAATGTTGATTAATGTGCACTGTCCTGGTATTTACCAGGGACAGTGCACATTAATCAACATTTCAGTTTCCACATCAATGTGCCAGAGTTGGCCAATGAGCAAATTTTCATCTGTAGTCCCTGGGCAGGTTATTACAAATTAGTGGCCTAATCCTATCAATACCAATCTTCAGCAATCACAACAGTACAATACAACACAACACAATACAACACAACACAATGCAACACAATATATGAATACATTACTAAAATAACAGATATATGTAAAAACAGTAAAGGCTCAAACTTACTACGTCTGTATTTTACAACACCATGGTAGTCTGGTAGTTCGTAGTCTGGTAGTTGCTGCCTTATCAATTGACTCAGTGGGGGAGGTCCAAGCCCAGTTAAGATCTTGAAAATGAGGTAAGCATCTGAAAAATGTTTCTAACTATCAAAACGAAATAATTTTTTACTGTTATAATATTTTGTGTTATTTATGTGCACTAGCACCACGCTGTGCCACACATGCATCCTACTGCATCTCTCTGCTGCAGAACTACATCCCCTACCGAGACAGTAAGATGACCAGGATCCTGCAGGACTCTCTGGGCGGGAACTGTCGCACAACCATGGTCATCTGCTGCTCCCCCTCGGCCTACAATGAGTCAGAGACCAAGTCCACACTCCTGTTTGGACAGAGGTACACACAGCCCGCACCCCCCCCACACGCACACACACACACACACGTGGTGTAGAATGTGCATGTGTTGCAATAAAATGTTATATCATTGTCATGATATATATGAGACCTGAATATATATGCTATATGATATATGAGACATAATACACATGAATAGGAGCCATACAATCTATATAGTAACAACTTATAGCCCCTAGACTTTCAAAGCCTTTACATCGCTGTACTGCACACACTCCACAACTGTCTGTCTTGGAATCAGGTGTTTTGAAGTGGGTTTCACAACACGACTGACCAGGGGTCACGCATTATAAGATGGTTTATACGGAGGAATCCCCAAACTACGTTTTAAGTTGTGAAAACACTTGGACATGGACACTTCCAAATTGGATGTCCACAAGAAGCTAGCTATGCGATATGCTACGATAGCGCCTCCGATTTGGGGCAAAAACAAAGACCTAAAATTGTATAATTCGGGATAACCCAAACCGTTTGTCTGAACGTAGACATATAAGCTTATCCCCCGCGCACTGCACATCTGCCAGTGTTGTCACAGCGGCCCTTGTTCCCAGTGTGTACCCAGTGCCCCAAGTGCATGGTGTTACATCCCCGGTAACAGTGTAGACGTAGTGGGAAAGCCTCTCCTCTGCTCTGCGTACTGCAGGGCCAAGACCATCAAGAACAACGTGACGCTCAACGTGGAGCTGACGGCCGAGCAGTGGAAGAAGAAGTGGGAGAAGGAGAAGGAGAGGAACAAGACACTGAAGAACAACGTTACCTGGCTGGAGAACGAACTCACCCGCTGGAGGAAGGGTAACACACACACACGCGCACACATGCACACACACACGCACACACACTTAACAATGAACATGTATTATATCTGTTAGTCGTGCTTGGTGACATGAAAAAATTTGTGGGGAATTGTACACAATATAAATTAATATCACAATATTCTTATGAATTACAACTACCATTCTTAACGTCTATCTGAGGGTCATTACATTTAAAGTATGGCCGACGTTTCAAACCTCTTATTTGATGATTTGAAGGGGATGTCTTCTCATCTCTCTCTTCTTATGTAGACTAGACAACTGGGTATCATTATAAGTTGAGATGAATATAATATCATTCAAGGGGATGAATGATAATATTGAATTATTGCCCCACCCTGTCTCATAGTATATTATAGTATATTTTTTTAGTAGCTCAAGTATAGTGGCTAGCTTGTTAGTAGCCTAAGTATAGTATAGTGTAGGGTAGTTCAGTTCAAATACTCTTTTTCGCTTCATGAATGACCCGGAAGTTCCTCAGTGGCAGCCATGATAAGGGCTGTCAAATTCTCTAAACACGAAGGAAAGGTGCATGCTTCCTTTAATACCTCCTTTAGCACAGGATAAACTGCACCTTCCTTTACGAAAGGAAAGGAGATAGTGGCATACCACAATTCCTTGCGGGAGGAACATTTAAGTGACGCACCATTTGGCTCTTCACGGAAACGACCGATCATCATGTAAACAATACCACAGCCGATCATCATGTAAACAATACCACAGCCGATCATCATGTAAACAATACCACAGCCGATCATCATGTAAACAATACCACAGCCGATCATCATGTAAACAATACCACAGCCGATCATCATGTAAACAATAACACTAATTGTTGTCATGTATGAGTGGACAGGAGGATGAATTTGAGCATTTTATTTCACTTTTGTGACTGTTATACTGTTTGCCTATTTTGCTTTTTTATGTAAATTCCAATGTTGGTAATTCATATATTTCCAATCTAAGACTTATTTTTTGGACAATTTGAATGGGGCTCAGGCTTAGGTTTTTACATTCTGATCTAGTTAGCATGGAAAATAGCGATGGGCTTGCATTTTTGTGGAATTAAAATGCTTTGTTTTTCCATTAATGTCAAAGGTTACATTTTATGTTTTCATGATTATGTATCATGTGTTATTTGAACACAGTGAAGTACTAGAGGTTTGTCTAATTTTATCAAAATGGCGAGGCAGTGTTTTGTCATCCTCACGAATTATTCGAGTGTCGTTATCAAATCAGTTTTTGTGGGTATTCGGCAATTTCTTTCCCGTCGTATCGGTCATATCCTGTTGGATCCAAACAGATCTCATATCAGTCATATCCTGTTAGATCCAAACAGATCTCATATCAGTCATATCCTGTTAGATCCAAACAGATCTCGTATCAGTCATATCCCGATGAATCCAAACAGATCTTGTATCAGTCATATCCTGATGGATCCAAACAGATCTTGTACAGATCTTGTATCAGTCATATCCTGATGGATCCAAACAGATCTTGTATTAGTCATATCCTGATGGATCCAAACAGATCTTGTATTAGTCATATCCTGATGGATCCAAACAGATCTTCTATCATATCCTTTGCCATATCCATATGCTGTGCCGTTGTCGCCCCCTGCAGGTGAAACGGTGCCAGAGGAGGAGCAGTTTGACAAGGAGAAGGCCAAGGAGGGAGGTGCAGAGGCCAATTGAGTAAATCGGTGGAGATACATGCTCGTAACAAGTGACACAGACAGACGGCCCCGCCCGCCACTCGTCAGCACCCTGCCCGGGTCAATGCTAACACGCGGCCCCGAGAGGGGAGAAGTGTGAGGCACGAGGTGTGCCAAGGCCTGTAGCAAGGAGATGGGCACCGGACAAGGTGAACAGGGAACAACACAGACAGCGACATCCTTCACCGTCAACTCAATATCTGTGTTTGGTGAAGTTACATAGATCAACCGTCTCATTTAATCAGTTGGAATCTAAAAGATTGTTGTGAGATCAGTGTAGTATCAAGATCAAAGATAGTCAATGTTAGTTATAAGTAGATAGAGGTTTGTTGTTGTTGTTGCTATATATATATGTATATATAATATAGTATATATTATGTATATTATAATATTGTGACACACTGAGGGGGAAATTAGTGTATTCCACTGGAGGTTGAACGAAAGAATTATCCAATGTCCACCACAGATAAATGTGATTTCAAAACCAGGCTTTTACTGAGTTTTAGTGGGGAAAGGGGTTGGCAATAAGTGCGCTATATCTCAAGGCCAATCCGGTAAATCCACCAGAATCGTCGTTGTCCATGTCCAGGGGTGTAGACAGGTGCGTGGTTCTCAGACAGGTGGGGGTCGATATCCAGGGGGGGGGTAGTCATCCAAGGCAAGGGTCGTATCCACAGCAGTCTTCTCCTTCTTCACGTTATTCTTCTCTTCTTCTTCTTTCTCGGGTTCGTTCTCCTCCAACGTCTCTCTCCCCAGGGGTTGTCCTCTCCGTCTTTATGTAGGGGAGGGAATCCCCTCTGATTGGCTGGTGCGGCTCTCCCGGTAATTCGCCGCAGGTGTATCGCGTTGGGCTGCTTGGACGCTGATATCCCCGGAACTCCTAATATGGGCATATACTCCTTCCTGGGCAGCCGGTGATATCGCGCTTCTACTATTATTCCTCTGGGTCGTCCCCCTTGGCTGCCACAACATATATATATATATATATTAGGGCTGTCAAACGATAAAAATTATTAATCGCGATTAATCGCATGATTTTGTGTAGTTAATCGCGATTAATCCCAAGTTTTTTATTGGCTCAAACTTGAATGATTTTTCCAAGTGAAAAGCAGTGTATTGTGTTGTAGCCATATGAATAGAGAATATAAGCAGCATCCAAATGTATTTTTTATTACAATAACAAAATCCAATATAAAACCAGGGCAATAACATTTTCATAGTCTTATCTAGTTAATTCGGGGGGGTGCTCCGAATTAACGGACCCCCCCCCCCCCCTCCCCCCCCCATCAGATCCGCGAATTAACGGACCCCCCCCCATCAGAACCGCAAATTAACGGACCCCCCCCCCATCAGAACCGCGAATTAACGGACCCCCCCCCCATCAGATCCACGAATTAACGGATCCCCCCCCCTCATCAGAACCGCGAATTAAACGGACCCCCCCCATCAGATCGCGAATTACGGATCCACCCCCCCCCCCCCATCAGAACCGAGAGTTAACGCGTTAATAATGCGTTAACTTTGACAGCCCTAATATATATATATATATGAGATGGAAAGAGTCAATTTTATTTGTATAGCCCTTACAGAAAACATTTGAAAAAACACAATATCCACTTACATTGCAGGCAAGCAATAGTGTAGGGCTGTACCCTAAAATGGGAATGGTCAAATAATTTTTCCGAGTTGACGTTTTCCTTTTATTTTTCAGATTTAAAAAAAGAATAAATAATGTGCATTATAATTACAGAGTAAAACATGGTGTAGAGGCTTAAAGCTCGTATAGCAAATATTTTGAGAGCAGAAGAGGACAATATTTTGAAAATAAACACCCAAACACGCTCCCTCCCTCCCTAGGTTTGAGAGTCGTTGAATTCACCCACCTGTGGTGGGGCTATGATAATGTTATCTGCACACTTGTGATTGAGAGGCAAGATTCCCCAAACCAATCAGAGAAGAGATGAAAAGCCGACCTGGTCATAAATGAGCTGGAAGTAGTCTCTAATCTAAATGGCCTAATGTAGAGGCAGGCCCACTCAACTAGAAATGTAAGCCCCATTTCCACCGCAGGGACTGTGGTCTAAATTAAAGGTACTATAAGTAAAAATCAGTGCATTCTGAGCTCAGTGGGTTGAAACAATAACAATCAGAAACTAATGTTAGTTCTAGCAGGTTGTAGCAGGTTGTGGTTGAAGTTAAAACATGAGAGCTTCCCCGACTCTCTGTTGGTTAGAACAGCTTTTGTGCTGATTTCTCTTATATTTGAGTCGGGTCGGATTTTGCGGGAAAAAGGAACAAAGTGACATGTGAGTGTGGATAATTATAAAATATGTATATTTCATAGCTTTTTTAAATGTGCACAAGGTTTAATTATGATTAGAACTAACATTAATTTCTGATTGTTATTGTCTCAACCCATGGAGCTCAGAATGCACTAATTCTTACTTATAGTACCTTCAAATATTTTCAAGAATTTCCTTTGGGATTAATACAGTTTCATCTTATCTTATCCTCTGCTCGAGGGAATTTACTCCCCAAAATGTCAGGATCTTTGAAGGTGAAGGTGGGGTATGAAGAACTGAACATTTCTAGCGCGAGTCAGTCTCAGTCACCTCATAGTCAATCTCTGCAATAGCTCTAAAATCTTTTTGCTTACTTTAAAAGTTCATTTACATCAGGAATGTTACCAATAAACATCAGGACGAACAAAATCACTATTTATGTCAGCGACGAAGCAAATGTAATAATTATTAATTAAATTTATATAGCGCTTTTCAAGACACCCAAATATGCAGCAATTTCCAAAAAGTAAGCCAGCGAAAAAGACCCTCAATATCATATAGCCTACAGTGAAGACGAGTTTATGCTCCTTCCTCTCACCAAAATAGTTTGATTTATTGTGAAAACTTTGTTTGTAGAGGCGGTGGGTAATTCAGTGAAAGCGCTGTGGTTCGCTGGTAGACAGATGTTGGAAACCCTAGAGTTGGACATGAAAGGAAAGTTGAGCAGTGGGCATGAAGGCCTTCTCGTACTATAATGAATTTTATAACAACATTTCATTTTATATTTCATTTACTTATTTTACAGAGAATTTATATTCATGGTTCTATTTCTATTTTGTATTCTTTTATAATTACTGTCGGCTGTCGGGCGTTTTGCACAAAAAGTTTTTCACTCACTGCTTATACTCACGTGTAAATTGTGAAGTGACAATAAAATACTTGAAACTTGACACTTGAACCTTCCTCTGCTCTTGCATCACCTCTACCCCCTCACCTCTCCCCTCTACCTCCTCCTCTCTACCCCCCTCTACCCTCTACCCCCTCCCCTCTCCCCTCACCCCCCCATCCCTCTCTACCTGCTACAACCCTCCCATCTACCCTCTACCACCCCCCTCTACCCCACCCTCCCTCTCCTACCCCACTCTCCCCTCCCTCACCCCCACCCTACCTCTCTCCGCTACAACCCTCCCCTCTCTCTTCTTCCACCCCCACCACCCTCCGCTCTACCCTCTAACACTCTACCCTCCACCACCCTACCCTCTACACTCTACCACCCTCCCTTCTACTCTCTACCACCCTACCCTCTACCAACCTACGCTCTCCCCTCTATTACCCTCCCCTCTACCTTCTACCACTCTCCCCTATACCCTCTACCACCCAATGTTCTCCCCTCTACCCTCTACTACCCTACCCAACCCTCTCCCCTCTACCACCCTGTACCATCTACCACCCTGTACCATCTACCACCCTACTCCACCCTATACCACTCTACCCTCTACCACCCTAACACCCCCTATCCTCTACCCTCTACCACCCTCCCCTCCCCCTTGTCACAGGATGATGAGATCAACCAGCAGAGCCAGCTGATAGAGAAACTGAACCAACAGATGCTGGACCAGGAGGAGGTAGACAGACACACACACACACACACACACACACACACACACAAGGTCAGGAGAACACATTCCCTGTGTTCAAGGGTTAGACCAGAACCACCCACCTTTAGACCTGGGAGGGATTTTTTAGAAATTAATATAGCATAGTATTGATATGAACATCTCCTATTAGCAGATAAGATGTAGCTTCTCTGATATTCAGAATTACCATCATGACTTTGAATTCTCTCAGGAGAACCAGAACAAGTGGGCACCAACTCCTCACTGCATGACTCGCGCAACCGTAAGCCGTCATCTTTTGTTGTCACCTCAGTACTGTACTCTAACGTGACCTGGTGTCTCTGCTCAGCTGCTGGCCTCCTCGCACCGCGACCACGACAACCTCCAGACGGAGCTCAACCGCCTGCTGTCCGAGAACGAGGCTTCCAAGGAGGAGGTGAAGGAGGTGCTGCAGGCGCTGGAGGAGCTGGCCGTCAACTACGACCACAAGAGCCAGGAGGTGGAGGACAAGGCCCAGGAGTTTGAGGCCCTCAGCGAGGAGCTCAACCAGAAGTCGGTGAGCCAAGCCTCTTGTATCTGCGAAGGTCATGTTGGATAATGTGCACTGAAAATCTTCTACTATTCAAATACAATAAAACTCAATAACGGTTTATACTGTCAATTTTTTTATTTTTTTATTTCTTCCTTTTAGAGGTCTTAAAAAGGTCTTAAAAGTCATTATATTTGTACTATAATTGTAAGAACATCCACGTATGTTTTTTATTAAAGTTGTAAATATGGAAGAAACGGTCAATATATGTGTGTGCATCAGAAATAAATTTGCAAACATTCTTTTTCTGTGGATTGAACGTTTTTTGTGGAGAGACTCATTTATATTTGAATCCCTATATTTTGAATTTGTGAATGTGCATTCATGAATATTGCCACTGGTCTGACACGTGAATCTTGAAGCTTGAAGCTTGTTCTCTGCTCTCCAGAGCTCCTTGGCCTCCATCGACACAGAGCTGCAGAAGCTGAAGGAGATGACCAACCACCAGAAGAAGAGGGTGACGGAGATGATGTCCTCACTGCTCAAAGACCTGGCCCAGATCGGCATCGCTGTGGGCAACAATGAGATAAAGGTTTGGCGTAACGCTCAATGCTGTTTCTATATTATGATCAACATGTTACAGTTGAAAAGGTGACCTGTGAATGTTTCTGCATGAGCAGGAATCAAACATTAAACCACATGAATTCGTGTGACAACTACTTCAGTTATTTTTGGCGAAATCATTTGGTGGTTAATGTTAGCACACACTGTAAGTTTATATTATGTTGAATATATGTCTATAAGCCTGTATGTTTTGTGTCAATTGTATAAGTAAGTAAATACTTGTAACAAAAGTCTTTGGTGTAATAAACACCAAAGGGGAAATTCGGTTGCCACAACAGCAGAGAAACATAAAGAGAGAAAATAAATGGCTATAGATGTCGATCAGGGGTGTCAAACTCAATTTCATCCCGGGCCACATCAGCATGATGGTTGACCTCAAAGGGTCGGTTGTAACTCTAAGACTATATAAATATATCTACTCTTTATCATTTTACATAATTGCCTCTGCATTGGATTATTATTGGGTTTAGTAATAACGTAATTAATCACCAGCTCTGAAAGCAGAAGTCTAGGAAAAATAATTGCAAGCAGACATTCAAGTGTACAACTATTGTACAATTTGTATCAGACTGGATGTGGAACATCATTCAGGGCGGTCAAGGTTCGGGTTAGGCCACCCCAGTCCCGGGGGATTATGAAATGATGACGTAATATGTTATATTAGTATATTAGTATTTTACTATATTAGTAAAATACAAGGGTGCCAAGTTGTGTGAATTGTGAAGTATTCTGCTGCTTGAACAGAGCAGCACACAGAGCATCCAAAACTTGTTATTATATTATAATAACTTATAAATATATAAATAAATAATATATAATTATATATATAATAATATAATTATATTATATTATATTATTTTCACTGTTCATAAAACATACATGGTCCACCAAGACATTTTTTGTTAAAAAGACTTAATTTTCTACATTCTGGTGATTTTCTTTTTCTGTCCCCCTGCTCGACCCGGTGTTATGATAGCCACGTCATCAAAATATTGCACTGCCACAACTAAGTGCTGGCCTGCCTCTAGTTCAGTGGCCTCACTACGGGCATTTCTTTTATCTGCGAGCTGCGGGCCACATAGATTCACAATGAGAAACAGCTTTATTGCCTTCGTTTTTGCAAACAAACAAGGAATGTGCTTATATAGACGGCCAGGCCACCCGGAAAACTCCTGGTGCTCCCGATGCCCAGCCTGATTTGTATGATAAGCAAATAATATTCTTTGCAAGCTCTCGCGCGCCATATACAATGAGGTTCTGGGCCAGATTCGGCCCGTGGGCCTTGAGTTTGTCACGTGATGTAGATTTTATTACAAAAGAATATATGAGGGGCAAGGTGATGGTAATGTGGTAGGGGCATCAGTGTTGAAGGGGACTAGCCTATAGTGATCAGTGTAATACTGTCACTCATATTTATATTGAGGACCATCTGCATAAATAATAGCCTATGCTAGTTATGCTCAAATAACAATCATTACTATAATATGAAAGGGTTAGACCTCAAGGCAAATACATGTCCAATGGGACTAGCTCTGCTTTATGCTGATTATCCTGTCAGTTTTGCAACAATATGTCTGACCATTGACTTTATTTGATGTATACCCCCATGTGTGAGAGTAGTTAAATAAATGTTTTTGTGTTCTCAGCAACAGGAGAGCACGGGCGCGATTGACGAGGAGTTCACGGTGGCCCGTCTCTACATCAGCAAGATGAAGTCTGAGGTGAAGAGCATGGTGCGCCGCAGCAAAATGCTGGAGAGCACGCAAGCCGAGAGCCAACACAAGCTAGTGGAGAACGAGAAGGAGCTGGCCGCCTGCCAGCTGCTCACCTCCCAGGTGACCCTTGACCTTTGACCTTTTGTAATGTGCCGTAGACATTGGCAAGTTTTATGGGAACCAATGTCTTTAAATGGCGTGGAAATATGCTGTTGGCATTTTTGTACTTAAATTGTTTGCTTGTAATACTATTCTGCATGTCCATTATGGCACCTGTAAAGGCTGATACATGCTCCGCAAGAACAGAGAAATGTGTTCTCTCTCCCAGGGCTGCGAGAACAAAATGACGTCATTTTGTTCTCGCAGCCCTGGTTCAGGAGTTCTCGCAGCTTGTTCTCGACACATCATCCGGGCCGAACATTTTTCTCGTGTCGTGTCCGAGAACTATTGTGTGATTGGTCAATTTGAAGTGGGCTGCTGTGGAGGACTTCTGCACTTGAGTTTCCCGTGAAGTATGAAATGTCCTGGCCAGAACGAACTTTGTTCTTGTTCTTGCCACCTCGAGAAAACAAACAAATTTCCCTGTTCTTGCGGAGTATGTATCAGCCTTTACGCTCATAACCATCTTCTGGAGGGAAAATCAGACATATAGCATAGGAGACGTAATGTGCCATTAATAGGACTGTGCTCTGTATCATGTACGGGGATATGAATGGAATATTCTAGAAGCAACTCATATGAATAATGTCATTGGAATATTGTCTTATTTAGAATAAGGTCAATAGTGGGAATATTGCTGTCCATGTAAACATGACCCTTGTGGGTTTTCTTTACATTGTTCATATTACTGTTCTGGATTCGTGCAATTCATTGAAATTAACAGACATGAATATAATATACATTTGGGCTTTCATGCCTATGGACAGGAGAGTGGGTTGAAGAGGGGAGGAAATCACATAGCTGCTACAAGGCATATCTTCTCCTTGCTTATCACATCATGGTGTTGAGCCACCCAGCGAGATAGATGTTAAAACATGTAATGTATCGAAAGATAGATGATAGATGTCTCCGTTAAATTACAGCATAGGACTTATTCTTCTACTATCCTGGTGCAGTTTTATCACAACATGCGGTCACTGATTGCCACTTGCAGTATGAGGCCAAGATCAAGTCTCTGACGGAGAGCATGCAGGTGCTGGAGCAGAAGAAGAGGCAGCTGGAGGAGAGCGTGGACGCGCTCAATGAGGAGCTGGTCAAGATCAGTGCTCAAGGTGACCACTCACTTTACTCAAGTCTTGCTCTATACTCCAACCTTTTCTATGCTGATCATATGAAAGGTGGATGATAAAAAGTGAAAATGATGCACATGCACGTTGCCATTACCTTGCGAGGCAGCTGGACTCGCAAGATCACATTCACACGAGAATCCGACGCAGGCTTCAAGTCATCTGTTCGGACCAATCAGCTTCCTATGAGGAACTACTGTAACAGCTGTATTTTTTGTCATGGTTTTTGCTTTTTTTTTGTTTTTGCTGGCCCTTTTCCAAACATTTTTAAAGGAACTCTTTTTCCAGATGGCAGGACATGCAGAAAGAAGAGCATGGAGTGTGTGTGGTTGGTGGCTGCTTTAGGCAGCCTCAACTGGCCTCAGTCAGGTGAGGCCAGGCCTAAACCAGCCACCAACCACACACAGTGCACACTGACATGGGGGTTTGAAACCATTCAGCTCAGAGTCAAACACCTTAAACCACAAGACTTTCCTGCCCCTGGAATAAGTTGAAGTGCAATGATTTCACACCTAGTTAAATGTATTGAAACAAGTAATCTCATCCCTTTCCCAGAGAAAGTCCATGCCATGGAGAAGGAGAAGATGCAGTCCGGCAACGAAGTCAAGGTACTGCTGGAGTTTAACCACGAGTTCCAGTCACTAACGTCCCCCAAAAAAAGTCCATTGTTTTCTGAAGCAGAGTTTGTTTATGTCAGCACCACAACTCCACTAGCTAATGGGACTGTGCTAGGTGCTAGTAGCATCGGCGAGTGCTGCAGAGCATCTTGTGTGCACTACACTGGTTCTGTGTGATGTGGTGTGGGGGTGTCACGTAGCGGTTCCGTGTGGTTTCCATACATCTACAAAACAAATGGCTGAACATTTTCATTTGTTTTTTTTTCGATTTTCCATTTAATATTCTAGCTCTATAATAACCGGTTTGCAGTACATAACCAATCCGTTCAACGTGAATCTTTGTCCTCATGATAACATCTTTTTGATGTTGATTAGGTGTACCGCTGTGTGTGTGTGTGTGTGTGTGTGTGTGTGTGTGTGTGTGTGTGTGTGTGTGTGTGTGTGTGTGTGTGTGTTTGTGTAGGAGGCGGTGCAGAAGCAGATCATGTCCCACAGGGAGGCCCACCAGAAGCAGATCAGCAGCCTGAGAGATGAGCTGGACAGCAAGGAGAAACAGATCACTGAGCTGCAGGAGTACGACATCATGCTACATGCTACACATATCCTATAATAACCATGAGCAGTGAAAACATCTCATAATGATCACCTTACATATCCTATAATAACCATGTGTGTGTGTGGTGTGTGTATTGGTGTGTGTGTGTGTGTGTGTGTTGGTGTGTGTTTGTGTGGTGTGTGTGTAGTGTGTGTGTGGTGTGTGTGTGTGTGTGTGTGTGTGTGTGTAGGAGGCGGTGCAGAAGCAGATCATGTCCCACAGGGAGGCCCACCAGAAGCAGATCAGCAGCCTGAGAGATGAGCTGGACAGCAAGGAGAAACAGATCACTGAGCTGCAGGAGTACGACATCATGCTACATGCTACACATATCCTATAATAACCATGAGCAGTGAAAACATCTCATAATGATCACCTTACATATCCTATAATAACCATGAGCAGTGAAAACGTCTCATAATGATCACCTTACATATCCTATAATAACCATGAGCAGTGAAAACATCTCATAATGATCACCTTACATATCCTATAATAACCATGAGCAGTGAAAACGTCTCATAATGATCACCTTACATATCCTATAATAACCATGAGCAGTGAAAACGTCTCATAATGATCACCTTACATATCCTATAATAACCATGAGCAGTGAAAACGTCTCATAATGATCACCTTACATATCCTATAATAACCATGAGCAGTGAAAACGTCTCATAATGATCACCTTACATATCCTATAATAACCATGAGCAGTGAAAACATCTCATAATGATCACCTTACATATCCTATAATAACCATGAGCAGTGAAAACGTCTCATAATGATCACCTTACATATCCTATAATAACCATGAGCAGTGAAAACGTCTCATAATGATCACCTTACATATCCTATAATAACCATGACCAGCCATCCCAGTTTAAAGGGACTGGGTGTAGTTTGTTATATTCTTCTTAATGTAATTGAACTCCCACAGTAACAGTGCTGTGTTGTTATTGAAGTGTCTGTGTGTATGTGTGTGTGTTGTGCAGTCTGAGACAGAAGATCTCTCTGGAGCAGGAGCGTTTGAGGGTGGAGCACGAGAAGCTCAAAACTTCAGACCAGGAGAGGAGCCGCAAGCTACAGGAGCTAACGTAACGTAACGTCCCTTCCTCTCAGTCCTAGTAGTGCTGCACTACCGGAGTTAACGTAACGTCCCTTCCTCCGTCCTAGTAGTGCTGCAGTACTAGAGCTAACGTAATGTAGCATCCCTTCTTCTCTGTTGGAATAGCCCTATACAGTCATAGTGCGCACATTTATATACAGTATATGTCAACACTAAATGCCCCTGTCTTTATTGACAGTGACTCGGTATTGCTTTCGTGTTGGTGTTCTGATGTGATCGGACAATTCTCGATGCAAGGGAGTACGCAAAGGATTATGGGTCAATGGGTGGGAAATTGATGTGTGTGTTATTAGTGTTAGTCACATGTCTGTAGTGTGTGTTGCTTGTGTGGGGGTGACTACCACAGGCTTGCAGCCCCACCCCCCCAGACTCTAACTGGGCCAGGTGAGGCCAATTAAGCCAGCCAGCCACCAAACACACACAGCACATCAACAACAAGGCAATATAAAAATGTTAGTATGAAGTTATGTGCTTGGGGAGTGGACAGTGGGGGGGCCCTAGTGAAGTCAGAGTTCACAGTCCTGATGGCCTGCAGAAAGAAACTCAGATTTAGTCTCTGTTCTAGCAGCATGACTGTGGAGCCGCTTGCCTAAGCACAGAAGATGGAACATTTTGTTGTTGGGGTGGTGAGGATCCTTCATGATCCTGCAGGCTCTGGTTCGACACCTCCTAGAGTACAGGTCCTGCAGGGTGGGGAGTGTAATGCCAATAGTGCGCTCAGCTGAACGCACCACCCTCTGCAGAGCCCTCCTTTCCTGAGAGGAGCTGTTGCTGAACCAGGCAGTGATGTTCCCTGTCAGGATGCTCTCCACCGCACCAGCGTAGAAGGTCTGAAGGATCCTCCAGGAGACTCTGAACTTCCTCAGCTACCTGAAGTGGTAGGGGCAGGTAGTGTCAATGTGTGTAGTCCAAGTCAGATCTTCTGCGATGTGGACTCCTAGGTACCTGTAGCTGCTGATCCTCTCCACGGCAGTCCCATTAATTCTCAGTGGTGTGTAAGTCCTCTGATGTTGTTGTGTCCTCCTAAAGTCCACAATCAGCTTAGTTTTGGAGACATTCAGCATGAGGCTGTTGTCCTGGCACCATAGTGACAGGTTAGCAACTTCCTCTAGGTAGGCCTTCCCATCGTTACCGGAGATTAGGCCCACCACCACTTTGTCATCCACAAACTTGACAATGGTGTCAAGCTGTGTGGCCAGGACTGTGGACTGAGGACGCAACCCTGGGGGGATCCTGTGTTCAGGGTGAGGGATCTGGAAGTCTATTTGCCCACCCTGATGACCTGGGGCCTGGCGGTTAGGAAGTCCAGGACCTAGGTGCACAGACCCAGTTCAATCAGCTTGCCAGCCAGTCTACTTGGAACTATGGAGTTGAAAGCAGAGCTAAAGTCAATAAACAACATTCTTTCTCCCCTGGTAACACACGTAATGTGCTGATGGAAGTTCGGCATGACTTTCTTTAGATTGGCTCTATTAAAGTCCCCTGCCACCACCACAGCCGCGTCAGGATATTGGGTCTGGTGCCGACATCGCACATCACATCAGTGGGGGGGATGTAGACGCACTGAACTCCCGGGAAGATAGAAGGGATGGCAAGAGATTGTTGGATGCTCCAGGTTCGGCGAGCAGGAGCAAGAAAGAGTCTGAATATTCTTAGGGTTGCACCACTTATTGTTGGTCATGAAGCAAACCCCTCCACCCTTGGATTTCCCTGACGCTTCCATCCTATCCGCTCGGAAAACAGAGAAGGACTTGGTCAGACTAATGACTCGATTCGGCACCAGCGGTGTCAGACAAAAAATATTACAGTCCCATTGGAATCGAATCCTCGCCCTAATATCATCTAACTTATTTTCCAGAGACTGGACATTACCGAGAAGGATGCTGGGTAGAGGTGGACACTGTGCCTGGACTCTGTTCGACCCTGCTTCGTTTCCCCCGGTGTTTCGCCACTGTTGTTGTTGTTGTGGCTCACTTGTACGATCTCTGCCGGCCACTCAGGATCGGTGTAAAAAGTATCCCACAACCTTTGTTTAGACCAAAGTTAATGTCCAGGAGTGTATCTCGCCTGTATGTTGTTAGTACCGATACATTTGTGTAAAAGAAGATGTTCCAAAACAACAACAATCTCCACAGAGCTACCATGACGTCGACTAGACATGGCCGCACCATCTTAACAAACACTATGTAAACTGACTGACTTAACAAGACCATGACACAGACTCATTGACACATTGTCCTGGAGTCACGCGCTTTATGAGGGCACAGTATTTTCAGGAGTTGGCAAATGGATTAGAGCTGGACAAATGACAGCTTCTACATGAAGCTTATGGCCACATGAAGTTAGAAGTAAAGTGACTATGTGTTTATTATTGTGGAGAAAGTCTGTAATTGTAATCCATTAATATTTAAATAGGCAAAGTGCTTTGATCTCACAGTCATCAACAGTTAACCATTCATACTTCAGTAATTTTTGTAAATCTGGGGTATTGGAAAAATACCAGTTTAGGAAACATTACAATGTTTGTTTTTTTTATCACCAGCTGCCACTGGTTTGTTTATGTGACCTATTCAAGGCCGATAGATTTCTGGTGCATAATTAGTGTCAGACTTCCCCTAATACTTATAGGGAATGAGGGAACCAATGAGCCGAAGCAACATATCCCTGACTGCTTGACGGTGTACAAGCAATAAGCTGCTGTACCGTCCTCCTCCAGGCGGGGGCACTGTTTAGCGCTGGCTCTCTGATTTGGGCGTCAGGTCGGTGTTGTGTGTGTTTCCAGGGTGATGCAGGACCAGAGGGAGCAGGCCAAGCAGGACCTGAAGGGACTGGAGGAGACCGTGGTGAGCTGTTGGCTCACTGCTGTCAAGGACAGCCACTCACATGCCTGTTTAAACCGTAGCTTTAAATGTATTTTTGCATTTACAAGTACATTGCATACTTGTGTCAAGCCAAAATGCTAATTATATTTAGCCAAATATTATATTAATGTTACATGAGTTTAGTTTTCCCTTCCACATTTCTAGGTGCCATAAGTCAAATGATGAATTGTAAAGAGGGAGAGCTGAAAAGTGCAAGATTTAGAGAATGAACAACCAGAAAATCAATGTAGTCCTCTCCCCTACGGTTACAATGTTCTCACAAATGACACTCAATTTATAGCCGTTTAATCTTACCTACAGCCACCTCCCAGAAATGTCTAATCCTGTCTCCTGAAATGCCTTTCAGGGGACAGTAATATACCTTATTTTATTTTTGACGAAATTCACAACACTATGTTGGAGAGAAACAGCAAAAAATGTGTGTGTATTTCCTTCCCCACTGCTTTACTAGTGGGGAAGTTGTATTGAAACCTGTGGTTTGTGTGTGTGTGTGTGTGTGTGTGTGTGTGTGTGTGTGTGTGTG
The DNA here is from genome assembly GCA_002895965.2 of Coryphaenoides rupestris. Taxonomy (NCBI): domain Eukaryota; kingdom Metazoa; phylum Chordata; class Actinopteri; order Gadiformes; family Macrouridae; genus Coryphaenoides; species Coryphaenoides rupestris. Next base: position 32,488 of record PIJE02000236.1, on the reverse strand, counting down.
TGTGTGTGTGTGTGTGTGTGTGTGTGTGTGTGTGTGTGTGTGTGTGTGTGTGTGTGTGTGTGTGTGTGTGTGTGTGTGTGTGTGTGTGTGATAGGCCAGGGAGCTGCAGACCCTGCATAGCCTCAGGAGGCTGTTTGTCCAGGACCTCAACACCAGAGTGAAGAGGGTAAAACACACCAACACTCAGCTGGCTGCACACACAGTGGTAGTGGTTGTACCTTATGTTGTCATCTCCCAACTTCTTATGTAATGTTATAAAAGTGTTTTGTTCTTAATATCCACAATAATAATAATTGTGCTGCGTTAAGTCCTCAAGGTACAATCACATTTGTGTGTGTGTGTGTGTTTGTGTGTGTGTGCAGAATGCGGATGTTGACTCTGATGAGACGGGAGGCAGCACCATGCAGAAACAGAAGATCTCCTTCCTGGAGAGCAACTTAGAGCAGCTCACCAAAGTCCACAAGCAGGTACAAGGCCTGCACTACTTGTAAAATACATTACCCTGCTCAGCCTAGAAGGGGAACAGCAGTGCATGCATTGAGATAATGTCTAAGTCAAGTCTAGTCAAGTCAATTGTATTTGTATAGCCCTTAACCACAGTTAGTCTCAAAGGGCTTTACAGACAATATGACACCCCCCTAGCCCTATAGCGCACCCCTAAGGGCAGAAGAAACGACTCCCTTAATTAACAAGGAAGAAATCTCAAGAAGGAACTCAGAGTGGGGGATCCCTACTTCCAGGGACGGTTCAGAGTGCAATGGGTGTCATACAGGCATAAAAAGGGTAACAAGGCATAACAATTATAAGCGACAGTACAAATGGTAAATAGAATAGTAATATTGTGATGGGCTGCTGGCTGGAGAGCAAGCTGGTAGCCGTCAGGTGGGGTGGCCAGGTATCCAGTCATGATCACAACATGATGGGTAGACGGAGCTTAGTGAACAATGGGGTCTAAATGGGGAATATTTTACTTGTAACTTGTATCCTCTCTTTAGATGTTAGGATAAGTGTTAACTATCACAGGGTTTTTTGGAGTTTAAGAACAACAGTTAAGAATGTTGATGTTTTACTATGCAGATTTTATTTTTGAATGGTTTGGGACCCTCCTGACATACTCCGCTTGACATACGGCTAAACCTCTGACCTTAATGAAAATGTTGAAAACATTCACTCTCAATACTACTTTTGCACAACACCATGTTGTTTTCATCATGGAATACTTTTTCAGGTTTGCTTTTTCAGATTTGCTCTGTGTTGATACCTCCCCCCATGCTCTCCCCGCCTCATCCCAGCTGGTGCGCGAGAACGCCGACCTGCGCAGCGAGATCCCCAAGATGGAGAAGCGTCTGCGGGCCATGGTCGAGCGGGTGAAGGCCCTGGAGGTGGCGCTGAAGGAGGCCAAGGAGGTGGCGGCCCGAGACCGCAATCGCTACCAGCAGGAGGTGGACCGCATCAAGGAGGCGGTGCGCTCCAAGAACATGTCCCGGTGGCGCACTGTGGCGCAGATCGGTGGGTGCTGAGGCTTTACAGAGAGAGAGAGACATGCACACAAATACTATCTGAGGTCATACACACATTTTTGATAAACCGGTGTATTGCAGAGTTTGTAGAATGTTTGGTTGACAGCGCAGATGGTAACCTCTAGCATGCTAGAGCTTGCTTGAGAGAGAGAGAGAGAGAGAGAGAGAGAGAGAGAGAGAGAGAGAGAGAGAGAGAGAGAGAGAGAGAGAGAGAGAGAGAGAGAGAGAGAGAGAGAGAGAGAGAGAGAGAGAGAGAGAGAGAGAGAGAGAGAGAGAGAGAGAGAGAGAGAGAGAGAGAGAGAGAGTGGTGATGGCTGCCTTAACCTGTGTGCACAATTAGTCGATGCATCTCAGCCTCACACAACCCCAGACCCGAACTGGGCCAGGTGAGGCTGCCTAAACTAGCCACCAACCTCACAGTCCACACATGGACATTGTGCTATGTTGATATGCTTCATCTTGTTATCCCTTTATTTTGTCTAAAACATACTTTTGACCAGAATTGGGTAAATGGCTTAACATAATTCAACTTTTCAAAAGATAGGTCTTGGGGGAAACAATGTAACTTAATGTTTCTTGAGCGTGACAACGGAACAAGGTTGCCCCCTGCACTCACATAACCCTGAGTCTCACCCCCCCTCCACCTCCGCAGCCAAGCCCATCCGGCCGGGCCAGCAGCCCGGGGTCTCCTCCCCCGCCAACCCTGCCGTCATCCGGCCCAACAGCGTCCAGAACCAGCAGCCCACGGGCATCCGGGGCGGCAGCTCCAACCAGCAAGACAAGACCAGCTACTCTTATGAGTGTGTAACCCCCCCCACCCCACACCCTACTCCTCCTCCCTAAATCCACCACTTTCAATCCTCGACAAACCCCGCCCCCCTGTCTTTTCTTTCTCCTCTCCAGCTGCTAAGGAGTGAAGGTGCCTGTGGGAACCAGAAGCAACGGTCTGCTCGATGACTACGATGTCCACAATGCACCGCTGGCCTCTCAACCATGTGTCAGAGTATTGTGATACATTTAACACCTCTAGGGTGGGCCTTTTTTCGCAACATTTTGTGTCTTATTTATGATTTCTTTCTAATAATAATCACATTACTGCCTTGGCAAATGACTCATGATCACATAAATAAATGATACTGTGGAAAATACTGCGTGTGCGTGTGTGTGCACGAGATAGAGATCAGATGAGGTGATGTTTTAATCATCCCTTTGTGAATTTTTCGAGCATTTTTCCAGGATTTTTCCTCAATAGAATCCTTTCAGCTCTACACTGTACTTCTGTACTGACTTTCAGGTGCCCGTGTCATGATTTAATTGTATTCAGGCTCGAAATACGAGCGTGCCAAGTTGTGTGAATTGTGAAGTATTCTCCTGCTTGAATGACACACAGAGGATCCAAATCTTGTTTTGTTTTGCTTTTTTCATGTGACACTGAGACTAAATGTGACACTTTAGAATAAGCATAAGCATTAGTAAAGTCATACTAAATAGTTAATTCATAGTTAATTCATCATTTAGAAAGCATTTATTTTTTTACTTGAATACTATATTGATAAGAAATGCATAAGAAGTTATGAATTATTCATATTATAATGGTTTATCAGATCATCTATAAATATTATTTCAGTGTGTTAAGAATGCTTTGTAAACATTTAATAATGCTGCAATTCATGATTAATTCAGGTAGTTAGAAAGCATTAGTTAAGTCATTTATGTGATCCTTTTTGTGATCTTACTGCTTTACTTATTACTGCTGCAATGGTACTAAACTGCATTAATAAATGCTAATTAAGGCTCAGATATTCCTCACTTTAGATAAGCGCGAACACAAGACGTAGCTAATGCTTTCTAACTACCTGAACTAATCATGAATTGCAGCATTAGCATGCGTTTATAAAGCTTTATTAACACATTGTAAATAGTTTGTAAATAATTTACTTACAATTTATAAAGTATCTTAAACCATTAACATGTCATCTTATGAATTATTTGTAACTTATTATGAGCAATGCTTTATGATGATCAAATGATCAACTCAACGACTTGAATTATTGCTTCAAAGTTGCAGTTATTCTAAAGTCCTAGTATAGCGTTTGACTGAATCGTATTCATATTCACGATTAAAATTCAAAATACATGTTGTGCCTTGTGATTTTGTTGTTGGTGACTCTTTATGCCTAAAAGTTGTTCTCAAAACTGTTGAAGCTTTGATGATAAAGGAATTCAACAAAGTTGTGTGCAATGCCAAATTGCAATTGTATTATACTGAATGCTATTTGCCAGCCGCGTAATGGTCGCTGGGATGGTTGTAGGGTGTTCACCGGTCACTAAGGATTGAAGGCTGTTCACTGTAAGGATGAAGGGTGTTCACTGTAAGGATTGAAGGCTGTTCACTGCAAGGATGAAGGCTGTTCACTGCAAGGATGAAGTGTGTTCACTGTAAGGATGAAGGCTGTTCACTGTAAGGATGAAAGCTGTTCACTGTAAGGATGAAGTGTGTTCACTGTAAGGACGAAGGCTGTTCACTGTAAGAATGAAGGGTGTTCTGTCTCTCGCTCTGTCTCCCTATCTCTCTGTCTCTCTCACGCTCGAAATACGAGCGTGCCAAGTCGTGTGAATTGTGAAGTATTCTGCTGCTTGAATGACACACAAAGGATCCAAATCTTGTTTTGTTTTGCTTTTTTAATACAAATGTATATGATATTATTTTCACTATTCATAAAGCATACAGGGCTCTTGGACGCAAGGGCAAATGACGCTGACTATCCACCAAGACATAGACTTAATTTCCTGCATTCTGGTGGGTTTTTTCGACCCGGTGTTATGATAGCCGCGTCATCGAAATATTGCGCCTTAGTTTTTGCAAACAAGGGTTGTGCTTATATAGACGGCCAGGCCACTGGGAAAACTCCTGGTGCTCCCGATGCCCAGCCTGATTCGTATGATGAGCAAATTATATTCTTTTCAAGTTCTCGTCGGCCACATAAAATGAGGTGCCGGGCTGGATTCAGTTTGAGTTTGACACGTGATATAGACCATATGTGTCCCGCTGGCCTAGGTCGCAGATATAAACAGGTGCCTGACCTTGCAGGGCTCTATATGTAAGAACAAGAACCTTACATTGAATCCATCCCCCTTGAATCCTCTAGCGTTCTGGACCATTTGTAGACGGTCCAGGGATGACTTACTGAGGCATATGAAAAGGGAATAACAGTAGTCCATGCAGGTTGATACAAAGGCATGAATAATCATCTCCAACTCCGCTTGTGACACAAGAGACCTGAGTTTGGCAATGTTTCTAAGATGGAAAAATCCTGTAGGGGACAATGACTTGATGTGTTGATCAAAGTACATCGCCTGATCAAAAATAATCACAATTTCTAAGTTTATGCTATACATTTGAGGAAAGGGGCCCAATACACTGAGCAACCGTGGAACCGTTACATTGCCCATTTGTGTATAGTCCTGTAGTAATGTTTTGTATGTTTTATAGTTGTATGGTGTGTATATACAGTATGATATGTACTGATATGCATGTCAGTGTGCTGGGCATATTGTCTATCCCTGTGTGTTACTGCTTACTCTAAATTAAGTCTATGTATATCGATAGGGGGTAGGTTGGTTGCTTCGGTCGGTCGACGATGCTCTGCAGGAAGTGGAGTGCTGAGGCGATCTTCCTCAGCTGAGCCACCCCCCAACGTGGACCCTCTGCCCGCCCACACGTCAGAGCGGCAGGCCACGAGCTGGGGGAGGAGGACGAAGACAACGGGTAGCCCATCAGCCGGGTGCCACCCTCCGTTCCCCAGGCCCGGCAACGACCAATGCCCACATGCAGGATCTATGCATCATCGGCCTGGACCTGCTGTGCTGTTGGCTGGCCCAGGTCGATGTACACCAGGCCAGGCTCACCGTTGGCTCTGAGACCGTGGTGCTCCACCCCGGCCTGGGGAGGAGAGCTCGGCGGAACCAGACGGCTGTGGCATCACCATCCAGCAGAAGACTCCTGCGCACCGGCCCTGCCTCGTTCACCTGCCTCCGCAGCAACCAGAACCTGGGGGGGCAGGTGGCCCGGTGGCTGGAGGCCCGCATGGCAACGCCGATGCTCCCTCCTAGCATCCTGGTGCAGCGACTGCGGTACTGCCAGCGTCAGGAGGATCGAGAAAGGGGGAGGCGACTGGCGGTGGCCTTCCAGACTGCAGCAACAAGGTTTGGGGACAAGGCGTGGGTGTGCTGCCCTACCCGCACACTGGGGGTATCCCCCACGCTGTGCAGCCACTGGCAAGGACTGGCCCACATCCTGGGGTGGAGGACACCCCAGCAGAGACAGCCCCCCCCCAAGAACACCAAAGGCTGGCCACTTGGCGGACTGTGACGTGGGTGATGGGGTCGTGGGTGCGACTGACCCCTCAGGTGAGGGCTATGTGGTGACGCCGCGGATGTATGCCCCCTGTGGCCACAGGGGTACACCCCCTTGGGGCAAAGGATTATGGAGGAGACATGATGCTTCGATGTTTTATGTGTGTTATTACATGTTATACGTCTGTAGTGTGTCTTGTATTGCTTGTGTTGCTTGTGTGGGAGTTGACTCAGACTAGAGAAACTGTCTAATTTAATGACAAGACCATAACCCAGACTGACTGAGCCAGCCATGGCTATGGGGGGAAACCCGGCGTGATTGTGTGTGCGTCAGTGACCAATAAATGGTTATACCTGGAGCCGTGCGGTGTATGGGGCCCAGGAGAACGTGAAAATACTCCCGTTGCCCGAGTCATGATTTGTGTCTGATTTTGAGCCTTGTGTTCGATCCGTGGTGCTAGCCACAATATAAAGAAGCAATTGTGTTATGATTATTGACTGTACTTATAGGCTATTTTGTAGGCTATAGCACAACAAAGTACGAAATAACAACAATAAACAAACGTAGTGTAGTCATTGTAAATGCACACAAAAAAGTGTGGTAAAAAAGACGCTCCACTTCTGTTCGCGCCTGGTGGGGTATGAAGACGAAGCGCAGGTGACGGACCAAAAACACACCTGGAGTAATATGGTGTAAGACTCTCAATCTCTCTTGCAATACCATGTTGCAGGGCACCAGGGGGACTGTTCTTGACAGGGCATGGGGTCAATGGAGGGAAATGCTATCGTCTACAATGAGAATCTATTTCAGCTAACTTAGTGATTCTCTTTGATTCATTGTCTCACCCTAATGGCCAGTGCATATTCCACTGTGATATTCTAATCAAGCATCCCTTTGTGGATTTTTCCTCCAGTTTTTTGTCTTAAAAAAATGTGTTCACCAAACCAACCCTTGGAAATCCTCTGATCGTAAATGAAAGCTGTGGGATGAGGCTATGTAACAATATGTGTTAACACTTTAGAATTGCTGCAACTTTGAAGCATTAATAGAGTCATAAGAAATAGTAAGTTCATTATGAATTAATTTAGAAAGCATTGTTCCTGCATGGATATTCAATCGTGAGCAATTCAGTTCAAAACAGTTAAAATCAAATCAATACAATAAGGGTTTATAAGATCATCGATAAATCATTAAATTGATAATTATTTACACTATTAACTATTTATAACTATATACACTGTGTTATTAATGCTAAGTAAACACTTAATAATGTTGCCATTCATGATTAGTTAGAACACATTAGTTAAGTAAGTTAAATGTAAATGAGGTTCCAACCTGCACGGTTACCCAACCTGACCCAACACAGACCCCCAAGCTGGGGGTACCACCTGACCTTTCACCCTGCCTTGGATTAACTATGGTGGTGGAACATTTTTGTCCAGTTCTGTTGCCTTTCTGCAAGATTGCTTCACCTCAGGCAATCTAGTCTTCATCTGTTCATCTACACTTTGGAGTGGGTTGGAAAAAATAAATGATTATTGATTGTGCTTATGATCCATAAGCTTCCATAAGTACATATATTATACATTAACATGTAGCTGTATGTATCCATGTAGATGGATTCGACTAAGTATTTGTTAAAAAATATTTGTTAAAATTTACATTTACAGCTAGGGCATTTGGCAGAAGCTTTTCTCAACTTACATAAGTATATTTGTCGAAAGAGTGAAACAACACACAACCGCACAACCAAGCAAGACACTTGACAGGCTATACAGCAAGAGTACATTAGATATCAGAAGTTTATTTAAATGTGAAGTTAAATTAAAGCAACTTGTAACTTATTTATCAGGTGAACAATTAGCCAAAGGTTTTCCAAACCAATTCTGATAATTTCGCATATCATTGGAAATAGGTTGATCATTTTATTGGTTTGTGTAAGTCAAGATTCAAGAAGTTTAATCATCCACATGCAGGATATGCAGTGAAATTAAAAGTGGCGATGCCCAGTGGAATGTGCAACAGAACATTACAAATATCACAAATATCTGAATTGAAGGGAAAGAATCAGAATATCCACACTATTTACAGTTTTTACAGCAATTTTTAGGAATGAGTATATGAGCAAGGACGCCAATGCATTGCAAAGCATTTTCATATTTTATATCCATTGTATCAACAAAGCCTTACTCGATAATCATTGCTACGGTAGTTTCATTTAGTTCAATTCCATTGGAAATGATACTGCTTTGGAGAGCCTATTTCCTAAATAGGCTCGTTAAGTTATGCCAATAACATACAGTTATTCCAATAACATACAAGTCTGTAGTGTCTTATGCAGATATGCAAGTCTTTTTCCACACATTTTAGTCATGAGACATTTTACCCCACTCATTGGCGTTTGTATCAGGATGTATGTTATTTTCTTAATGTTATATAAAATAAATAAGACATACACTATATGGCCAAAAGTCAGTGGACACCCCTACTAATTATTGAGTTCAGGTGTTTCAGTCATACCCATTGCTAACAGGGGCATAAAATCAAGCACATAGACATGAAAACTCCACAGGCAAACATTTACAATTCACAATGGTTCGTAAAGAGCTCAGTGATTTTGAACGCAGCACTGTCATAGGATGCCATCTTTGCCACAAGTCAGTTCGTAAAATTTCTGCCCTACTAGATGTGCCCCGGTCAAACGTAAGTGCTAATATTGTGAAGTGGAAGTGCCTAGGAGCAACAACAGCTCGGCCACGAAGTGGTAGACCACGGAAACTCACAGAGCGGGGCCGCCGAGTGCTGAAGCGCGTAGTGTGTACAAATTGCCTATCATCTGCTGTATCACTCACTACAGAGTACCAAACTGCCTCTGGAAGCACCATCAGCACAAGAACTGTGCGTCAGGAGCTTCATGGAATGGGTTTCCATGGTCGATCAGCTGCACACAAGCCTCACATCACCATGCGCAATGCCAAGCGTCGGTTGGAGTGGTGTAAACTTTACACCACTCCAACCGACGCTTGGCACTGTAAAGCACGCCGCAACTGGACTCAGTGGAAACGTGTTCTTTGGAGTGATGAATCACGCTTCACTATTTGGCAGTCTGATGGACGAATCTGGGTTTGGCGGATGCCAGGAGAACTTTACCTTCCGGAATGCATAATGCCTAATGTAAAGTTTGGTGGAAGAGGGAGGAGGGGTTTGGGCTAGGCCCCTTAGTTACAGTGAAGGGTATGCTTAATGCTACAGGTTATGAAGACATCTTAGCCAATTGGGCACTTCCAACTTTGTGGCAACAGTTTGGGCTAGGCCCCTTAGTTCCAGTGAAGGGTATGCTTAATGCTATGAATATATGAAGACAACTCCAACTTTGTGGCAACAGTTTGGGGAAGGCCCTTTGCTGTTCCAGCATGACTGTGCCCCTGTGCACAAAGCAAGGTCCATAAAGACATGGTTAGATGAGTTTGGTGTGGAGGAACTCGATGGGCCTGCACAGAGCCCTGACCTCAACCCCATCGAACACCTTTGGGAGCAATTAGAACGCCGATTGCGAGCCAGACCTTCTCGTCCAACATCAGTGCCTGAACTCACAAATGCTCTTTTGGCTTAATGGGCACAAATTCCACAGACACACTCCAAAATCTTGTGGAAAGCCTTCCCAGAAGAGTGGCAGCTGTCACAGCCGCAAAAGGGGGTCCAACTTCATATTAATGACCGTGGTTTTAGAATGGGATGTCCAACAAGCTCATATAGGTGTGATGGTCAGGTGTCCACTGACTTTTGGCCATATAGTGTATAGAACACATAACACACACTAAGCCAATGAACCAAGTGTTGTCCCACCACCAGGGGGCGTGCGGTGAGAGCGCTGTGATTGTGAACGCAGTGTGACGGGCTGGGTGGGCCCCGGCAGTGCGCAGAGGCTGAGCAGCGGTGGGGGGGGGGTCGAGGCGAGGGGGCCGTGATCACTCACTGAACCTCTCGGTGGTGGACTGATCCCGGAGACCGGAGCGGCGCTAGAAGAGACACACGTATTCGGTGTCAAAGCTCCGTCGGAAACGCCCGGCGCACCGGTACCGTGTTGTCGATGTCGTGCGACTGCTCGTGTATTCAGGTGTGTATGGATCCGTTGTTGCATCGCCTGGTCGCTGGACGCCCATTGGTTTCTCCCCGAGTTACTTTGTTGCCATGCACTCTGTTGCGGCGCTCGGTCCTTGATCTTGTGTGTGTGCGTGTGTGTTGGTGGTTGTGTTTGTGTGTGTTGTGTGTGTGTGTGTGTGTGTGTGGTGTGTGGTAGGGAAATCGTTCGGAGAACCGGCAGCGTCCCTGGGTTTCTCTGCTGCATGCGTCGTCATCACGTCTCAAGTATTTTTAGAGTCCCATCGCAGCTGGGGATGCCTTTTGGCCTTTGACAACGTTGCCAGTGATGCTCATGTTGTAGTTCTAGAACCAATGCCACCTGATTTCCGTGGATATTATTTGAACATTTTTAGGATATTAAGAACCCTGTGTCTATGTTGGAGCACCTTTATCGCTCTCGGGGGGCGTCGAAACGGGGGTCCTCCTTTGTTGCGGGTGAATATGGATTCAACTCTTTTGTATTTGTGGAGGTCGACCCAGAGGGACCCAGCCCCCAGGGTAGCCCCCCCCCCCTCCCCCTTCAAACCCTCGTCGTGTCTTTACGAGGCAAGTGGCTTGTAGTCAGAGGCAGCTTTGTGTTACATCATTTCTTACTTATTTTCATGCATTTCAATCGCATCAAGACGAAATGTGCACGGATGTGATGTGAGTGGTGGTCTGCCAACACAGCGATGGACTGCAGCCCAGCAGCAGCAGCAGCAGCAGCAGCACATGTTGAGCTGGATGCTGCGACATGTGTTTTGAATGAGGCGCTGGGACAAAGGCAGCCCGCCTGGCTGTGCAGCACACGCAGGCCTATAGGGACGAGAGCATATGTCGTGATATTAGAATGCGCAATATCGGAGGTGTTTCGATCTTCTGTTGTTGTTGTTGTGATGTTGCGTTGGACGTGATGTTAGGATTCAGGCAGCTTAGTGTGGGAGATTCAGCTGGGACTCTCAAGTGAAAAGGTCCAGCCGAGAGAAGGATTGACAATAGCCATGATGTTACTGACTTCAACTTACTTCTTATTACCCCCCAACAAAAAAAAGTGAAGTCATCTTATTCTGTGGTTCACAGCAGCCTAAGTTGGGTGACACAAACAGGAGCATCTTTGCCAAGAAAGGTGACATAATACTGGAGCTGCTGCTGTGTTGTGGTTTGAGGGCATATTGAAATATAATTGGCTTGAGATTGTGTGTTTGTTTGTGTGTTTGTTTGTGTGTATATATATGATCTATCTTTTAGAAAACAGCCACCCGATGGGGCTCAAAGTCAGTGTTTTATTGTCACATGTAGGGCATCATAACGCAGGGCCATTCTGAACACTGAAACTCTTGTGACATGACAGGCCCATTATGCAAAAAAAAGTAGGCAAAAAATATATTACAAATATATTTATATATGCATGAAAATATACACATATATACATATATAAATCCATATATATATATTGAGAACGGCACAATATACAGAATAAAGATATAACGATATACATATAAATGATCATCCGATAGATATATTACTCTGGGTTCGGGAAGTTATGTCAATTATATTATAACTATAGTCATGTGCCTCTGCCTGTTCGCATTATGCCCATTCAAAATGGACTGACTGCATGGCCTCTGGTATTTTTGAGAGCCGTTCATCCAAACAACTTCACACTCAACACTGCACTTCATTGGGTCCTCAGCAATAAACTTACTGACCAAGTGTGAAGTCGATCGGTGAATGGTTGTTGAGAAAATGTCATTACAGTCATACATACTGTACATGCAGGGGTTAGGGGGAGGATTGAAACATAGGGGAGGAGTGTGGGTGTGTCTGACATCCCTAAGGAGATTAAAGAAACTACAAAGGTTACTAGAAACTACGACACAGCTAATCCGTCGATTCCAGGGAAGTCAGCTCTGATTGTTGTAAAGACTCATGATTTCCCCCCCCCCCCCCCGTAGAGTTGGAAGGGCGATGAACAGGTTTGATGGTATCGGGTATTGTGGGGCCACTGGGACTGAGATTGTCGATTACAATCTCATTGGCAACAGCCAATGAGATTTGAGATCAACAACAGCCAATGGGATGTGAGGTCAAGAGGAGGAAAAAGAGAAGGAACTGGGAGAATTGGTGAGTTTCAGAAGGATAGTAGTCTTCATGTGGTGTAGAGGAGAGACACACACACACATGTTGACGTGTCCTGGCTGACATGTCAGATGAATCAGAGGCTGACTTTTATTCTACTGTCTCCTCAGTCTAAAAAAAGTAACTTGTGCACACGGACAGGTGCAATGATGTGTCCTGACTCAGGTTTCTCTTGGAACAGTCCCAGCACAGCGTCAAACACACATGCACTAACACAGGACAGCATTATGTAATGCCTGGGCTTTTAGTTCAGAGTGTTTAAACACACACACACACACACACACACACACACACACACAGTGTTAGTGGCGACTAGTTTAGCCACCATATAAATCTATTCGAGAGAGACTTCAAATACAGGGGGTTCTCTTGGTGATGGACAGATGAAGGAGGAGGCAGCTTGCTCATCACAGACACAAAACCTTTTTGTGAGAACGGAACCCCCCACCCCCCTACACACACACACACACACTGCCTTTTCACACTTTTTAAAACCTAAATTGAATGATGGCCTTCGCTGCTGCAGTGTATAGATTCCATAGCCAGCGGAATCCATTAAAATAACTCAGACATTTTCTATTTTCAAGTCCTGTTTAAAAGGCACTTTGCAAAAAGTGATGAGGTTGTGAAAGGTACTACGTAAGGCAGATGGTCCATAACATCATATCCTATTGGTGCCTCTCAGATCCAGTCTAACTATGGACTGGGCTTGTTTGTCCACTCAACAATGTGTCTGATTGTCTAAGCCAAGTTTTTGTGTTGGGGAATGTAATCGAGAGAAATGCAGAAAGTATAATAATCGAATGGAAATGTTTTCTGAATCAAAAGGTACATAATATTGATGATGAAGATTATGATGATTATAAAAATGTTGACGAATTACTACACAAGACAATTGGTTAATAGATCTTTTTTTTCAGAACTAAAAAAACCCTAACGAATCCACTTCTACTTAGTGTGCAAGTATAATTGAACCATACAATGAATGGATACAAGTTAATTTTGAAGGTGTCAAGTGGGAACATTGGGTTACACCAATGGCTTAATCCCTGTTACATTTGGAAGGCAGTAGTCTTTGTCTGAGGGTTGGGTTTCTCTGGCCTTAGCTGTCATTGGATCCTGTTTGTGAACGCTCTACGTGCGGCCCAGGGTCAGATTGTCTTCACCCGCATCTCTGCTAAGAGTGAACTCGCCTTACTGGAGGTGGATATCTTGTGTCCTGTTGGTTACCACGGAAAGTCTGTGTTTACTCAGATGTGGCTTTTATTTATTTTTTCAGAGTTGCCCCCTCATTTTCATATTTTTAGTCACAAATTTGCCATGGCTGTTTAACTATGAGCAAAGCAGTGTAAGAATGTATCATGCATTTTAATGGAAGAGCAGAGTCATAAGATTTTGTTGTGGTACCTGAGGCTTGCTGTGTGCTTCAACTGTATGTGTTTACTGTGTCACATGTCCTCTCTGTTTTTCCTGCAGATCAGCACTTCTCCCTGGCAGACATGAGGCCTCCCAGTGGTTTCGGAGTCTAAGGTGACTGGGGGGGGGGGGAGGGGTGGTGGGGTGCAGAAGGTAGCAGCTATCCAGCAGCCATGGCTGACAGGGAGGGCCCGGCTATGGCCCCCGGCCAGGTGTACGTGGAGGTGGATTACGACTACGAGTACAAGGCCAAGGACAAGACTGTGAACATCTGTCAGGGCGAGTGCTACATTCTTGTGAGGAAGACCAACGAGGACTGGTGGCAGGTGAGGAAGGAGGAGGGAGGCAGGGCCTTCTATGTGCCGGCGCAGTACGTCCGGGAGGTGCGCCGGGCGCTGCTGCCGCCCCAGAAACCCACACCCAGGGCCAAGCCCACTGTCCTGGACATCCGACGGGTGTCCGACGATGACAACCTGAACCGGCCGCCGCAGCCCGAGATGTCCAGCTTCGGCCGGCCTTCACCATCCTCCACACCCTCGCCATCCTCTGACCGCGTCACGCCACCCGCCTTGGCGAAGGACGCCAACCACAACCTGGGCAGCCCCCACCACTGCAAGGTAGTTGCCGAGCTGGTGCTGCTCCACAACAACAACAACCACCATCACCTGGGCAACGTCTCCAGCTCCACGCTGCCGCGGACGCGCGCCGACTCGCCCCCGCCACACCCAGCATTGGGTGGCCACAAAAGGAAGGTGGACAGTGACCAGATCCCCCTGTCTGATGAGGGGTCCGGAGACAAGATCCGGATGGATTCCGAGTCCGGGGACGAGTTGAGCAGCAGCTCTACAGAGCACATGCAGGTAAGTTTGTCTTCACCCATGTGCCGCCAGGTGGGTTTGGTTTGCAAGTAGGCTGTGTTGATCTCTACATTTAGTAGAACATTTAGGAGGAGGGTCTCCCCTCTTTGATGGTTTCATCAAATGGACTTTCATCGGCTTTGCCGCTGTGCTCAATCACAGTTTTTTCATTCGAAAGCAACTCCTTTATCCGCTTCATTTGTCAAATGTTGACAGCAGGCGCAGTTGCAATTGCAGAGCTGCAGGAGCTTAGTTTGGCACTCTCAGGTTGTGTCCTTGCGCGAGGGGGAGCTAGCCTACCTCAGTCAGATGTTCAGCTGCTTCTTGTGCTATTTTCAGGCTACTGCAGTCTAATTAGCAAGGGCTAAGTGGTGCATTTACGACTCCAGTGTTTAATAGAGGGTTCTGTAACTTAGATGGGCGTGTGGGCCAGGGGTGTTGCAAAACAAATGTCTTGGCCTGGAAGCGTGTTCCACTTTGCATCTCTGAGCTCATGTTTACTCCTTATTTGACCCTTCTTTCTTCCCACCATCTTGATTTCCTAACTAAGCATTGTGTGGACAGAAAATATGGAGGTTGGTCATGCTGTGGTAACAGCATATGTGCCTCATGTTTCCTTCTCCTTCTATGACCGATATGAATGAGAAAAAAAACGTTGGCAGGATATGTCGAGTCTATATGCAACGGCACTTTTTTTGAAGGGTTAGAAACAAACAAACTTCTTCAGACTCAAACAAGGACCTTTTAAATAAGTCTTTGTTGACAATTGTCATTAGGCAATATGGGGACAGGGTCTGATGGGCTGTTTTATTTACATGCAGTGTGAGCACTCAGGTCGTGGCTTGACGATCGGACCGTACAGTGTGAGCACATAAATCATACATTTTGCCTTTACATTGCGGAGGATTTACTCGTACAGTAGGAGTTGGAATGAAACGCACGACCCACACACGACTTAGAAAATCGTACAGTGTATCCCCGGCTTAAGGAAGAACGTTCTGTCTTTGCATTTGGGTGACAAGTTGGTTGATAATGTACTCTAGAAGCCCAGAATAGTGGTGCCGCCCAATACTATTGATTGAAGCGAAGTGAAACAGTCTAAAATGTCCTGGTCTCTGAGTAAGAGGGATGATCTATAATTGACGGCCCAGCCCATCACCCATGGTTTCCTAACTTTTCAATTCCGCACTCACATTCCATCAGCCTGTAGCTGGGATGGAGAGGACAGTGGCTGGAACTGGGACAAATCCTTGCAGGTTTCATCAAAGTGTCTTCAGGGGAACAGGGGCTTTTGGGAAATGTCTATCTTAGGGCTCCAGCGGAAGGCGACATGCAGAGCAGTCAGCCGGGGATGAGGGCCCCACCTCACCCTATCCGACCATCCCGCATCCAGCCCTCTCTCTCTCCGCCTCTTTGTGTCCTTTGTTTCACAGGCGGGCGGTGGCTGAACACACACACACACACACACACACACAGAGAGAGAGAGGAGAGACGAGAGAAGAGAGAGACGAGAGAGAGAGAGAGAGAGAGGAGAGAGAGAGAGAGAGGAGAGAGAGAGAGAGAGAGAGAGAGAGGGAGATGAGAGAGAGAGAGCGGAGAGAGAGAGAGAGAGAGAGAGAGAGAGAGAGAGAGAGAGAGGTCTGAATAGAAACTAGGTCATATCAGCCGTGGATCTGTCTGTCTGCCTTCTCCCCTTGCCCCTGTGGGGTCCCCCCTGTGTGTGTGTGTGTGTGTGTGGATCCCCACCCGTGCATTGCCTCTAATTGATTGGGCAGGATTCAATCAGCGTTTCAATCGGTCTCTACGAAAATGTACCATTTAACGTTCAAATGTAGCCCAGTGTTGTGGGTACCGGGATCTTAGGATTGCCCAAATAACGTCCTTGACTTCCCTGATGTTTATTATCCCAGAAGACCACAGCCTTGTGACTCAAAGCCCACTCTCCACCTCTGTGTGTGTGTGTGTGTGTGTGTGTGTGTGTGTGTGTGTGTGTGTCTGTGTGTGCGTGTGTGTGTGTGTGTGTGTGTGTGTGTGTGTTGTGTGTGTGTGTGTGTGTGTGTGTGTGTGTGTGTGTGTGTGTGTGGTTTCTCCGTGGCCGTGAGTGTGTGTTTGTGTTTCCCTTCTGCACCCATTTCAGGTCAGTTTCATATTTATTTAGGGCATCATTATAGTACCGTGAATAAGACCATGACCGTTTTTTGACCGCAAACTGTCCCCGACTGTGTGCACTTTATTGTTTTTAACTAGCGGTGGCCGTGTTTGCAAACACATTGCTGCTGTGCCATCTTGGTGACTGCAACTATTTAGACATCTATGAGCTTTGTTCAAGAGACCCAGTCGGTAGTCTGTAAGACAGCCAGGGTGTCCATTATCTGTCCATCAGTCTACACGTCTCTTTCTACCCTATGTGTGTGTGCGTGAATGTGTGTGTGCGCACTGCACTGCACTACGCCCCCATCTCTATCATAATAACTATCACAACGTGTTGGGCTATCTATGAAGACATCTTGTTTTAAATGTAGCATCTCTACTCCTTGTGTTCGTGTCCTGCTGTGAGTCAGCCTGACATCAAAGGATCTCACAGTCACTGTGACACAACTAACTCTGCTGGGAACTGTGTGGGTGTGTATTGGACAAGCTAAGGTGGGCCACAGCCTTCTGGGTGGCTAATGGACCTTTCCCTATTCAAGCGGCAAGTCCCGCCCCCCCTAGCTACTGTTGCTATGTCCCCCAAGCTTTCCCACACACTGTGCAGCATGTTACCGAAATGTCCACTGAACAACGCCCCCTTGATGATGATTCTCTCTCAATATCGCTGGATGTTATTTGCCAAATGCCGCTACTTTATCTAAGAGAGTTCTACAGAAAGGCCTGAACTATTTGACACAAGGATATATCCATGACATTCAAATTTCGGACGGCAACATAAAACTTGATGCTAAGTGTTGGCGATCTATGCGGAAGACACAAACGCCTCACAAACTCCACATTGAAATTCATCAGGACAAAATGGTGGAGTCCTACTGCACATGTAAAGCAGGGTGAGTACGTTAGTGATGTGTTTACAATGAAAATAAGCCTAAGATCTGCTAACTACTAGCTACAATGGGCTAATCACCTAGCTATGCTAATCACCCGATGGCGCGGTAACAATCTGGTCCTAGCGGAAAAAACATTTCACTGCTCAATGTACCTGTACACTGAAATAGGTGACAAATAAACCATTGAATTTTAACTAATGAGCTAGCTTTGTAGCTTTTTGTGTCGGCGCTGCTGTAAATTGATGTGTGGAGTCGCTATCAACCATTTGATTGTTGCACTTGTGAACTTTCAGTGTTTTAAGTAAATCATAAAAACCACTGTGTTCAGTAATTGTCTTATCAGATACAGCACCTGGAAATAACTCGGACACAAACATGACAGAACCACTTGGATCACATCCAATCAATGGTTTGAGGGTTGTGCTTGACTTCTAGTCACTATAAAGCTGACTCTGTAAAGCCAATGCAGATGACACCTGGGTCTTACATTCAGTACCATCAATAATGACTCAAGTAGAAGGAAATTATTTTCAAGTTTTCAGGCATGTTTTTAATAATAATGTCTCTATGAGGCCATATGTAGTTGTCCAAATTTAAAATCCATAAGCTCTATCCATGTATTACAAACAAGTCCTGCAGACTGCATGGATACTCCAAATCTGGATGAAAGGCGCTCCCTGTAATCTCTGTGGATATCTGTGTTCATTATTGCACGTTCACCAAGCGCATCTAAGAACCATGTTGTTCTAACTAAATGTAGCTGTAGTCTAATCTATGAACACAACAACGCGGGACAAGCTTTGTTTGTGGGACATCATGGCGGCTCTATTGCAAGGGGCGTGGTCTTAAGAAATCAGGCAATCTTATTGGTTATTATTCTTCGCGTGACTGACAGGGTGGAAAGGTCCATTGTCTGTCTGTCTGTCTGCCTCTGTCTCTCTCTCTCTCTCTCTGTCTACCTCCATAGCTACACTGACGCTTTCAGCAGGGCAGTAATGCATGTGTATGTGCAGCGGCTTGTATGGTGGAGGCGTGTGTGTGTGTGTGTGTGTGTGTGTGTGTGTGTGTGTGTGTGTGTGTGTGTGTGTGTGTGTGTGTGTGTGTGTGTGTGTGTGTGTGTGTGTGTGTGTGTGTGTGTGGTGTGTGTGCGTGTGTGCGTGCGTGCGTGCGTGCGTGCGTGCGTGCGTGCGTGCGTGTGTGTGTGTGTGCGTGTGTGTGTGTGTGTGGTGAGACAGAAGTGTCTCAAGGTGACCCTTTATTCTTAAGTAACATGGATTTATTTGGACCTCCACCAGCACCACCACCACCACCACCACCACGTGCACCTGGCTATGGTCGTGGTGCTGCCAGTGAAGTGGACCATTCAGTCCCCAGTGACTAGAGTGTGTTTTGTTGTAGAATGAGTGTATTGTTCTACACAAGCTGTGCTGTACTGGAGACGGCCTGTTTTCCCCTGACAAAGGCCTTTTTTACTTCTGTCCCTCCCGTCCTCGTCGCTCCAGTCCCGTATGTGTTGAGAAACGAAAGAGTCGTATGTTCTGCGAGAATTCCCGTTGTCAAAAATTCCTGTGATCAATCTAGATTAGAGTGAGGTAAAAGTCGCATGAATTGCGATATGACGTTCACACTGAGGTCAAATCATTGTCTCCCATTCAGTCCAGATATGGAAGTGGCCCAAATTTAATTGAAATTAAAAAGATCAGATTCCATGTGATTTGTGTTGTTCACACTGTGTCTCACAATTTAGCTTGCAGCTGAAGTGTCAATGAGGGTAGGGGTGGGGGGACGTGGCAGTACAAAGCTAAGCCCCCCCCCCACCACCATGGTCCACAACCCAGAATCTTCCCTCCTGAACAGTGGACTACAGCCGTGTGTGTTTCCACTGCATACTTTACATTCCTGCCCACACGCACATGCACAGACATGCGCACACACACACACACACACACACACACACACACACACACAGGGGAATTAAGAGTGTAGTGTCCTGTGTGGCTAATTCGATGAGGGTCCATCCTCTACGGCCCCCTTCTCTAATCTAATAGCCAACCTCTGCAAGCGGCACATGAAACAAAACTCTTTGGCTTCTCATTCTCTCACACGTTGGCCTGTCTGCTTGCTCTCTTCCTCTTTCTCTGTCTTTCTCTTTCTCTTTCTTGCTCTCTCTCAGATGTGTGAAACTTGTGCTAGCCCTTCAACAGACACCCATCTTTTTCTTTCTCTTTCCTCTCACCCTCTCTGCTGACGTGTGACAGTCCTCCCAAAGTAGCTCTGGGCTGAAGGCTTGACAAATGGCTCTTTATTTTCACTATGATTTATTCAGTGCTCTGGGATTTCCCCCATTTTATAATATCTGCTCTCACAGGTGTGAGCGAGAGAAGGCTGTGGTTCATATGCACACAAAGGACATCCTATTCAGATTTTGACCTGTCGGACATTTTTTAACGTAACGTTATGAATTTCTCTCTGTCTTATGGTTTCTTTCTGTCTCTATGTCTCTCTATCTGTCTCTGTCTGTCTCTCTCTGGCTCTCTGGCTCTATGTCTCTCCATCTGTCTCTCTCTCTTTCTCTCTCTCTCTCTCGTAGTTATGCTGTCTCAAAGTCTAAACCTCCGTTTATGGTAGTGTTGCAGTATGTTGTAAGTAAGTTGTTTTGCTAATTCCGAGTGGCATGCGCTACTACTGGTGGTGCTACGGTGTCAGTTTAAGTAGAAGTTGTTGTCATGGCGACGGCTTGTGATTATTAATAACGTGAGAGAGGACAGCTGATGATGTGTTTGGCTGTGTTTATTTAGCGATGTAATGGACCCCCCCACATAGAGGATGCTTATTGGGCAGCGGTGCAGCACACTCTTACATAACAGGCAGACGTTTCCGGAGCCTCTGAACAGCTGCTGGTGGTGGGGGTGGTGGTGGGGGTGGTAATGGAGCTGGTAGTGGGGCTGGTAGTGGGGTGGTGGGGGTGGTAGTGGGAGTGGTCGTCCATCCACCCCTCTCAGAGGCCTCCCTGGGCTGCAGGCCCTCAGATGGATCACCCCCCGCTCCCCACACTCTGCCCCACTGGGGATCAGGTTTGTGGTCTGGAAGACACATTTCCTCAGGAAATCCTACACATAGCCCACTGTGTGTGTGTGTGTGTGTGTGTGTGTGTGTGTGTGTGTGTGTGTGTGTGTGTGGTGTGGGCTGGTGTGGTGTGTTGGTGTTGGTGTGTGTGTGTGCAAGTGTATGTAAACAAGGCTGTCGCTTGGCCATGCCTCCGTGCACCAAGGCTGCACCACACTGGCCTTGCTCACACTCAATTGACCGAAACAAGTCAGAAAACGCGTCTCCTCCGGACGGCGTGCATCGAGGGGATACGGCCACTCAGTGTGGTGGCAAGCATGCACATCTGAAGGCGTGTCTAACATTGAGACGTTGCTGATTTGATGGCACGCTGTTGGCTGTCTGGAGCAACAACTGACAACTTGGCGACAAGGATTCTGTGAAGTGTTTGTGTGTTTATCTGTGAGGCTGGCTTTCTGTTATTTGACTTAGATTTGACTTAGTCTGCTCCATAGTGTTGTTTATTCAATTAGTCTTAATGCTGTTGAGATTTCTTAGGATTTACCACTGGCTAGACATTTTTTTTTTTCTTTTTTGTAATTTGTCTGTTTTCTATTTTTCCTTCCTCACATTCTGTGTTCCGGGCCTGAGTGATAATTATGCTCTCTCTCTGTGTGTGTGTGTGTGTGTGTGTGTGTGTGTGTGTGTGTGTGTGTGTGTGTGTGTGTGTGTGTGTGTGTGTGTGTGTGTGTGTGTGTGTGTGTGTGTGTGTGTGTGTGTGTGTGTGTGTGTGTGTGTGTGTGTGTGTGTGTGACTGACTACGGGTTACAGACAGAACTCCAGGTTACATCGTGAACTACAGGTTATAGCCTGAACTATAGGTTACAGAGTGAACTAAAGGTTACAGCATACACTGCAGTTTCCAGCCTGAACTACAGGTTACAGCGTGTAGGCCTACTACAGATGTGAAATAAAATGTGCCTAATTGTCTTCCTGTCATATGATTCTTGCGTCCGTTGGGGTCAGCAGGGCATGTTTGTTGCAGGTCTCCTCTATTCCATCAGGAGATCACATGCATCTTTTATATTTATATGAACTCAACTCCTGCACTCCTCTGTGTGTATGTGATCAGATTTTTTAAGCCCAATTTTGTAATTTAATTAAACAGCAATTCTTTAAGTGTTCCTGGAGGTTGGCTGGCTTTGTGTAAAACGGCTCTTATTAACCACCTGATCAGACAGAAATCCCAACCACACTTGTTTACAAATAATGTAAAGGCTTCCTAGAGACCCCCCTAGTGACCTGAGCACGTCATGCTCAGTCTCAGCGAGAGTGTGCTCAGATACGAGGCCGGAGTTGTAGGCAGCTGTACGGGCGTTCAAGGCATCACGGATGGATCCATCGACCCACAGTTTTTGATTAGGAAAGGATCTCACTTTAACCGTGGTGTCCACTAGCGTTGCTATGCAGCTCGTCACCACGTCCGTAAACTCGTTGACATCACTGGAACTGGATCGGAACATGTCCCATTCGATTTCGCTCATGGCATCCCGAAGAACGGCATTAATTTGGTCGGACCACCAATTTACTTCACTTGTCTTTACCGCCTCCTGTGCTATCCTTTGTTTATACTCCGGCAGCAAAAAAATGGCAGCATGGTCCGACTTGCCGAATGAGGGGAGAGAGGCAGCCTTATAGCCTTTCTTGAATGGCGTATAGCAGTGGTCCAACGTTCTTTATCCCCATTTAGCACACGTAATGTGCTGATGGAAGTTTGGCATGACTTTCTTCAGATTGGCCCTATTCAAGTCCCCCACCATCATCACAGGAGCAAGAAAGAGTTGTTCATGAAGCAAACCCCCCCACCCTTGGATTTCCTGACTCTTCCATCCTGTTCACTCAGAAAACAGAATGGCTCAGTCGGGCAGATGACAGATCTGGCGGGGTCAGCCATGTTTCCGTCAGACAAAAAATATTACAGTCCCTTATGT